>BMAW01129271.1:36605-152691 GCA_019974015.1 Nephila pilipes | reverse complement strand
AAAAAAAAAAAAAGAAAAGAAAGAAAGAAAAAGTGAAATAAATTAATAAATGTATTTAAATAAAAATTAACTAGAAAATATTCAGTTAATAATTTTTAAATGTCAATTTACTTATCACACACATATTTAAAAAAAAATAAACTGAAATGTCTAGTATCATACAAAAATGGTTATTTTTGAGGATTAATCACTTTCTTAAAGTCATCCAATATATATTTCCCTTTTTATTATTTTATTTTTTTGCAGGCGGCGTTAGCCTAATGGTCATGGTCACGGATTCGCAACCGGTTTTCGTCGAGTCATGGGTTCAAGCCTTGATACCACAAAAGACCCGCCGTGTAGTCGGGGCTGATGCACGTTAAATCTGTCATGGATCAGAATCCTGTGTGGAAGTTAGGAGAGGGAGGTGTCAGCTCAGGTGTCGCCCCCGTCACTTGATCGAGGCTAAAAATTATGAGGTCCATCGTCATATAGCCCATATGTTGCTTTAAGAGTGAGGTTAATAACACCAAACAATATTGGTAGTTATTTACAAATACATCTTGAGCTAATGACTGAAATGGAATGAAATTCTAAACACATACAAGCTAGTTAAGGTGTTTTTTACCTAATTCTAGAAAAAGATAGGACCAGTTCTCTTTTCTTAGAAGTTAATGAAGAACGTTAATTAAGTAAATTAGTTAATTAATACATTACCATCTTTAGTTCTCTTTGAGCTACCGACAACGATGTCGATGTTCTTTTTATTTAAAATTATGAAAGGTGTTCTTTCCCCAGTACTTAGAAGTTTTAATCGAATTTGAGATAATCCCTTATGATTTTGGGAAAAAAAAAAAAAAAAAAAACACGGAATACACATGCTGAAAAAAAAATCCTAAATGATCTAAAATAAAGTATCTAAAGGCGATTATTTTGTATGAAAGGGGATTAGGTTTTTAAATCTAATCCTCAAGCAGATATCATAACGAAGTATGCGCAATTTGATGAAGCTAAGAGCTCAAGAAAAATTGGTATATTGCGTTCTGGATCAAAAAACTTTCTCATCCATTTCATTAAGCTGCAAATTATCAGGAAAAGTTCTTGATAGTGAAAAATGGCAAGCTTACACGCGACATGGCAATGTCAATAAGAATGGAAAATTATGATCGTCATTTTATAAAGGAGATAATTTTAAGAGTATAAAATGCCTAATATAATTGCCAAGCAAGGAAAAAATGTTTTGCTGGATAAGTAATTTTTTTGAAAAAGAAAAAAGTGTACGGAATGTAACTGAGTTTTTAGATATAAGCAATTTCCACGAAGCGAAAACTCATAACTAAAAAAATTCAAGAATATTAATTCGGTATTATACGAGGGAAGATCGAAGTGGTCGTCCATCCACATCCATGAATGAAAAAAAAATTACTAGAGTACAAGACATGGTGTTAGCGGATAGGAGCATAACAGTGTCAGACGTGGATCCACACATAGTATTAGTCGTGTTCAGGTTCATCCAAACCAATGCTGCGGAGGAGCAGGCTGTGCGACAATTCCTTGCATCGCAGGGCACCAAGTTTTACCAGAGTGGTTTCTTCAAACTGATTGTACGTTACGACAAATGTCTCAACGTCAATTGCGAATCTGTCGAAAAATAGTACAAAGTGTATAGTTCATGATAGCATGGTTTATTTTTTTTATGCAATAAGTTTTGATTGAGAAAAAAACTGACGAAAGTTACTTTCGGAAAACTACTCGCACGAAGCTGAAAACCTTAGGAAATATTTAGAATATTTGTTTCTTTAAGTGGAAAAAAATCAAAACCATTTGAAACATAATGCAGGTGGAAAAACGCAAATAGATATAATGAAATTGGTAATTGATGCAACATGTCTTGAAACTAAATAATTGGTTTCAGATTCTATAAGAACAAAAGGAATATCCCAACCAAGGAAATTAAGCAGAATTATTATATATGCTTGCAAAGAAAATATATGATGATAAATAGATATCAATTTTCCAAAATACTATAAGCTTTAATGGTACTTCAAATCAAATTCAAAATTATTTGATTCAATGTGTTAAAGAAGTAATGGTAGATATAACAAAAAAGAAATTGACAAAGCACCTTTTGGCGTCAGTAATGCAAAACGTTAAAAAAAATACATCGCAAAAATATCATTACTTCTCACTGTTAAGATACTAGCTGATACCCAACCGCTTCGCAGGGAATTATATTTTGGAACCTATGTTATACGTAAAATAAAAAGAACATTTTCAATTTTTAAACGATAATGAGAATCTAAATTTAATATTTTAAGAAATTGACTGTCTTTAATAATGGTTATCCACACACACACACACACACACACACACACACACACACACACACACACACACACACACACGAATAAAACTTATTCCACCATATACATGTTACAACTAATATAGAAAAAGATACAACCTTTTGTTAGAAGATTCATCATGTGCTTAACTTTCAAATGAGATACCCTGACAATGACATCGTGTCTATCAAAAGACTTTTGTCCTAAATTTGCAATCCTAAAAAAAAGTCGTGCAAGTCGGGATGTCCAAAATGTCTTACGTATGTCATAGAGTCTTGAATTCGCTCATGCATGTAGCGAGGTTCTCCAGTAAACGAAGATTGTCTTGCATATGCGCTACTCCGTATGAAGTAACCATTTTAGTATTTTTCAAAATCCCGCTAAGTTTTGGGGCTAAACTACACTTTCACCAACCGTGGTATTCCAAACTTATTTGTTTCTATCGCTAAATATGTATGTTTCCTATTTTCGACATGTACGAAATTTCACATTCAGAGCCCCTTCGCAAAAACTTGACAATCCTCCATCAGCGCTTCAATATTAAATTATTTGGTATTTTTCCATTCTGCACGCGCAAATCTCACCAAGTAAACTTAATTGGTGACAATACACAGTATACATATAAAAAAATATATTCCGTTTGGCGTCGATCATATCATTTTTGGCGATAAATTCGCCAAAGGTAGCATGACCGATGGATAAGAGTAGATTAACGGATGAAAATTACATTTTGGATAAGACTTCCATAAAATCCGTTCTTAGTGAGCGTCTACATCGCAAAATGAGTAACTATGCCAAATTTCAAGTTAATCGGTTGTATAGTCTTAAGAGATCTCGTGATGAGTCAGTCAGTGGTATTTCGCTTATATATATAGAGAGATAAGGGTGGTTTAAAAAGTTCTTGTCTTAGGAAACAGATGGCAACATTACGCTAAATTGTTTTTACCATCGGCAGCTGCCATCTGTTAAACGGAGCCGAAACAAACTTGACATTCATTCATTATTTAGGTTTGATTTAGTAGTCATTTGCTGATAAATCAAAATTTGATTGCTGCCGTGTCGAATTGTCGACGTCATTTTGCGTCGAGTTGTCACAGTCGGTGAGACCTGGATTCATCGTTATGCACAGGAAATCAAGCAAAAATCAAAATGTTGGGTGACTTAAAACTATTTCAAATTTTTGGCAGGTGTCAATGTCTGGGTTTGAAAATTGTGAAATTAGATTTTTGAAGATTTCATATATATGTTTTTGATATTTTTGTTAGGTCGAAAATTTTAAAGAATTCTTGGATGCCAGAAAAGAATATAGAGAAGGAAGAGGTGTGTGCGGGTACTTTCAGTTGGAATATTGGCGGGTGTGGCAGTTTGGTCGGAGGGTGTTTCGCTGTTGGATTGAACAGCAGTTTTGGCTCTTTCTTCTCAAGCATTAATGGAAGGAGGAGGAAAGGTTTGAAATGGGTTTTGGGGGGCATTCAGTATAATTGGATGTGTGAGGGCTTCCACAGTTGCAGAATTTTGGGGGAGGGAAAATAGTCAGAGGATTTGGGACATTTTTTGGATAGATGGTTTTCGGAGCATTTGAGGCATCTTGGGGATCTAGTGAAGTATTTGGATTGATGGAAAAGTCTTCGACATCTGTAGCATTGGTTAGGTATTTCGCGTTTGCGGAGAGGCTCAATTTTGATTTTGAGGTAGCCTAAATGATCGATAGCAAAAGAGTTCTGCATTTGCGAGATTTTTTAGTAACTGAATGAGGAACAGGGGTATGGCTTGGTTTGTCTAGAGAGATTTCACGACATGGCAGGTTTCAACTTTATATCCAAAACTATTGAGTTCATTAATAATTGTAGATGGCTCTATGTCGATAGGAAGTCTACGAATGACGAATTTGAAAAGTTTTTCTCCATGACGATCATAAATATGAGATTCTATGTTATGGTCTGCAATGTGCTGGATGGCTCTGTGGGAGTCTAATGTAGCAGGGAAGAGTTTTAAAACGGACTGTTTATTTTTCTAATTGTTTTTTTCGGCCGCGAGCTTGCTGATTGAGTTGATAATTGTTGCAAGTTTTTTTTTTTTTTTTTTTAATTTTGGTGAGTACAATGGAAGATATTGGGGGTGTTGGAAGCAGGAGTATCAGGTTCATTATTATCGATATCAAGTTGTTGAAAATGGTTAGTGAAAGGGAGGGTGTTATCAGCGTGGTTTTTTAATAGTTGTAGAAATTCGCAATGTTAGAATTATTGTTTTTCTTCTTACTTTTTGTGTTTCAAATCTATCTTTGCTGTCAGGAGTAGGGGGTTGGTAAGCGCAGTTTGATTTTTAAGAGGATATTGAGTTTCATAATAAATTATTTAAGTTGGACTCTGAAAAGCATATGCTCGAATTTAAAAATGTTTCTATTCTTTGTATCTGAAAGAGTGGTTTTATCATCTGGGCAAATTTCATTTACGCTCATGTCCATAGATTAAGGATAATGCCAACTCCGGCAAATAAAGTTTAAGAAGCAAAACAAACGTAACTTATTCATAAAGCCTATTTATTAAACAAAAGATAAAGAACAAAAAAGATGGTGTATGTAAGATACTATTCTTAAAAATTACGATTTTTGTTCGCTGGAGCAATTACAAAAAATATCTCCCAAACAAAAACTTATCATTACATGGTTGATAATATGGTTATTACCCTGTATGTCTTCCAGATGATGAAATTAAGTTCGTACAACGCCTTGGCATGCTGAATATAAAACTATCGAGCTGATCTGGGAGAAGATTACTCCACGCAGCAAGCAATGCTCAACGAAGTTCCAGTACACATGTAGGAGGTGGTTGACGGGCTGCAACGCATCCAAGCATGTCCCACACATTGCCAAGCCAAACATGTTACACACATGCTCTATCGGATTCAAGTCAGATGAGAATACTGGCCATTCCATACGGGAGATATCCTGAGATTGAAGGTATTCATTTACAATGTTTGCACGGTAAGGATTGGCGTTTCATCCATAAACACAAATTCTGAGCCCATGGCACCCCTAAAGAAACGTGCATGTTGTTCCAGAATGATGTCCCGAGAAATTTGGCCTGTCATGGTACCGATTTGAACATGCAGATCTGTTCTGCAGCCAGTATAATTCCACCCCAAACGAGCATTCCTGCACCACCGTAACAGTCTCGTTCAATGATGTTGTCTTCATGGCAGCGGATACCTGGTGATCTCTATATGAGAGTCCGACTACAACCTAAACCTTGACTTGTCGGAAAACATTACACAAGCCCACTGTGATATGTCCACATTGCATGTTCTCTAATAACTGTTGGCGACAGTGAGTTGCCATGAGCGGAATACATCTTAACAGGCCTGCGAACATATAGTCCAACATGTCCCATAGGTATGTACATGGTTTGCCTTGAGACTGTTGTACCCGTGGCTGAAGATAGCTGATGAGAAAGGTATGATGCTGTGCTCCGTATGCTTGTTTTTGCAGGTACTGTCAAATACCAGTTGTTATTCGGGGTTGTAACTCGGGGGCGACCAATACTGTAACGTCTACTGACATTTTGGAATCGGTGCCAAAGCCTAGAGATGACACTTTGGGCTATCCCAAGTTCCTCGGATACTTCCACCTGAGTACGCTCACATTACATGCGGCCGATAATTCTACCACGTAAAAATTCATCCAAATGTGTTCTTTGTGTCATAATTATTTGGTTGTGGAACGGAGAGGCTTATAGCTTGAGAAAAATTTTACTTCTTTTCTGCCATTCCTTATATTCACCTCTCTTATACTCCCATCAATATAACATTCTATCGGCGTCATCTGATGGCTTCCTATACTTTGCATTTGATTCTTGAAGATGTGTATGATAATTTTATAAGTCAAATTCTACTTTAGAGTTCGATTTCCGTGTGATTCTGAATTATCCTTAATTTATAAACATGAATGTACATTCCAGGATAGCAGTTCAAGAATAGTGTTAAAATCATTAGTACTAATTAGTGAAACCAGATGAGTACATTGAGCAGTTGTGAGAAAAGGCTGGAACTTACTTTATCAGGGATCGGAGAAGGTGGCAACTTCATTGTCATCATTGCTTGTTCTGGTGTCTAAGTCATCTTATCCAAATTCGATCCAGGTCAAAAAATCAAGGTGTAGGCAGGCGAGACTTAATTCAAAGAACATGAAAAATAATAAACTAAGCATGTCGATGCAAAAGGATGGAGACGGCACGGGGTGTCAGGAAACAGAGCGAGCTCAGGACACAACCGTACAGCGTGGTATATCGAAGCAAAAAACATATTTGATAACTAAATACCACTATTTTTTGCGTAGAAATAAAAATACTATAAAAATGCTACAAAAACCTCCAAAAGTTTCTTGGGATTAGGAAAATAAATAAATGTTTCTCATTTATTCTTTTTACCTTTCATTTTATTCATTCATGCTTTCCTGCTGCTATTATGATCCGTGCCTCGGCACCCATTTATCTGCTTGTGTACCTACCTCTTGCTGACCAGTGAACCACGAGTACAAAGCTTTCCAATGGTGGTACTCGGTGAAATATATGTTTCTGTTGTTGTTGTTGTACTATGTGAAATAATACTTGACACATTATCGTATACTTACATTAAAAGGGGGACGTAATAAAGATTATGTCTATGAAATTTATAATGGAGTGAAATTTGGTTTTGATGGGACATAGTAATGTCGAATAGTGAGCCTTCGCTAGCAGCAAGTCACGGTTTGCATAAATAACTTTAGATGACTGGGAAACAGTAGTTTGGACATACGTCACCAGTTTAGTCAGTATTAGTTAGTTAGTGGTAAGTTTGGGACAAACGCAGACTTCAAATAAACTCAATAGTTAATGAGACAATATGCAATTAGTGATTAATTCACAATATGGGGTGGTTTGGGTCCTGAAGTCAAACCGAACCAGTAATTAAACTAAGAATAGTTATGTTTAACACTTTAGTAGTATTTGAAACCTTCCATACACTCTAACAACAATGAAATGGCTAAGTAGTAATGGTCGCGATTTCTTGGCTGGCGTTGTTATGTTGAGTTCAGCTGCTACTGAAGACCCGCCGAGTAGCGAGGCTGATGTAAGTTAAAATCTGTCTAGGCTTCAAGTCCTCCCGTTAGCATAGTGTTGAAATTTGGAAAGAGAAGTGCTTGCTTAGGTTTCATCGCTACTTGCCCGAAGTTCAAAATTACGAGGTCCGTAACCAATAGCCTTAGTGTTGCTTGTAAGTGCGACGTTAATAAACATTCAGTCAATAACAGCAACAATAAAATTTTCTAGGATGACAATGTGTGTCATGTCATCTGACAATGATTAGTGTGAATAGCGTTCTGAACAATTCTAAAAAATGATTTAGCTCTCCGGATTGCTAGGTTTGAACCCTATGAAACATGAATAAAATATGATTCCTAATTTTTTTGTATCTAAAAGCAATGACTAATCATAATCTTGACTATTAAATTATACAGAAGGAAGTTTAAAATTTAGGTGTGTTAATGCTGTGATGCATTGCTAACCAATTTCATTTCATTATAAATATTTCTGAATTTCAAAACTTCAAATAATTAGCTTATCAAAAATATATGAACATTGAGGTAAAAAGAGGACTTAATCGAAATAAAAATTATAAAATGAATTTCTTCGTTATATCTTAGGATGGATTACAATTATATTTTATAATTCAAAACTTTTCTCTCTTCAGAATTATATTCCCCATTATTCAAACAATTGTCCAGGTGACGTTATTTTTTTGAAGTTTCATAAAGGGGGATTTGTTTCCATGTTTATTTTTCTTTAAAAATATTTTGTATAAAATATAAATTACATGAAATATATAAAACATAAATTTAATTTTACGATAAATAAAATCTCCGGATTTTTTGTTGTTGTTCTTACTTCTCATAAAATTTATAAATGTCGGTGTATTGTATCATTGAATTTAGAATTTTTTCAAACTTTTGTTCATAATTTAGTGGTAACTGTATTGTAGAAAATAAATATTTAAAAAGTTTTTGAAAATTGTGTAAAAGAAACTGAAACCATATATTTTTATACTGAAATAGTTCGCTCTTGTTCTTTGGGTGATGCCACCATTCTATCGACTCAGCAATGGTCCTACAAGGCTGTATCATTCATTCGATTGATTAGGCTATTGTCAAGCTAATGAACAAATGAATATTATTACAAAAACTAAGCCATTTTTTTCTGTTGTATTTTCATTTGTTCACAGATTAAAAACTACAGCTTGGAAATATAAAAATAGTCTCTCAAAATGTACTTGTAAAAGGGGTAAGTAGCTCTTTTCATTCGTACAAGTATTAAATGTAATCTAAAAAGATACGAATGTAGATGTTCTTAGTTTTAGGTGTTTCCATTAAATTCTTGAATATATTAATCTTTATTTCTCATTATAAGCATCGATTTACAATTATCAACCTATTATTATTAATTATAGACTCGTTTATTCATTTAACTATAAAATCTTTCACCGATATTAAATCTGTCTTTTTTTTGGTATGGAAAAAATATCCATTCTTTCTCATCCGGCACATTCGCATTCTTTATACGAGTATACCTCCATTGTAATTTTCTAATAATGGAATTAATAGCAAAATGTATAGGTGATTTTTTTATTATTAAGTTTTAGACGTTTCGTTCTGTTGTTATTAGGGAATTTTCTTTAATTTTTTTTTCTCATCTTCTTTTTATTTCATTCTCATGTGGAAAATTCCGACGTCAAATGAATAATCAAAGTATTTGATTCATAAGGTCTTCAGGGGAAAGGAATTTGTGGGAAACACACCACCCACATATAAGACTTTGATTTAAATATTTCAAGATTTGATGCTTGTAGTAGAAACTGACTTTGGCATTCATACTAAAAGAGCATTAGTTTCTACAAAAAAATTTAAACGAATCTTTAAAATTAAGTCTCTTTTAATGAGAGACTGTTACAATGCTTCATGATTAAAACAGCGAACAAAATAGTCCTCAAAGATATTCGGACACTTTACAACAAAAACATATTACTTTAAATTTCTTGGGGAAAAAAATGCTAGTGCAATAACTTTATGGGAAAAAAATTGAGAATTAAACCGAGATTATTTTAAATGAATTTGGGTATATATAAATATATTATTTAAGATGGAAGGCCGTGAATAAGAATTTAAAACAATAATATCGATTGAGAAAGAAAATTGATGAAAACAAATGAGCAAATCGACGAAATTTACATAATTAAAAAAAAAAAAAAAAAAGATATGATATTTGTAGAAATTAAAACTTGAACAAGAAAATCAGGCATATTTACTTTTTCTAAATAAAGATAGTTGGTTTAAGAAATACTTTATTAAATAGTTTACTTATCTAAAGGAAACTGGTTTTATATAAAAAGTGACATTTTTTGATAAGCCCTTGCCATTTTAGAATTAAAAAAAATTACCCTAAAAAACTTACGTTTCGATATCATTACTGAATTTATCCTGACAAGTAATGTAAAAATATGATAATCAGTGAGTAAAAACGACACTTTTCAAAGATTCCATAAATAAATAAATAAAAAGCTTCAGGAATCATGTGTGTGCGTTCCTTTTAAATAAATGAAGCTGTACATTATTTTTACTCAAACGATGGATCAACAAAATGTTTTTAGAAATAGAAAAACCAAATTGAAGTAAAGAAATATCTGCGTTGTATTGAAAAGTGTACAAGCGAAATTCATAAACAGTTTGTGTGCCTGAATATTTCAAAGCAATTTACTTAATACAATCATGGACAAAAAAATTAGAGCACCAAGAAGGAGTCGTCAAAATGAAACGAAATTTTACATACGTAATGACTACTTTGATATAAGTAAATGATTAGAAAATCAAAGAAAAGGAATCATTTATTTCAGAGAAAAAGGCAAAAGAACGGAAGATTTAATACACTGTTGAACCCTCTGTAGCGCGAATGCACGATGCGATACGATCGGGCATTGAGGCATACAAGTTCTGTATGATGTCTTGAGACATTTCGTTCCATATTTGCTGTAACCTTGCCTCTAGTTTGTTCAAACTCGTAGGATTCCCAACTTGCCGTCCCAAATGATCCCAGATAGGCTCGATTGGAGACAAATCTGGGGATCGGGCAGGCCAAGGAAGGGTAGTAACAGTGCGGAGACAGTCTTGTGACACCCTTGCCGTGTGAGGCCGAGCATTGTCTTGTTGATAAATGGCTCCTGGGAGCCGTTGCATGAGTGGCAACACATGTGTTTGCAGGATGTCATGGACATACCGCTGGACTGTCATGGTGATAAGGATCAATACTAGGGGTGACCGTGTATTGTAGGCAATGGCTCCCATACCATCACACCAGCTGTGGGAGCGGTGTGTCGCTGTAAAGCAAAGGTAGGATTGAGGCGTTCACCACGGGGTCTCCACACACGAACACGATTGTCATCACCGCTGAGATTGAATCTGGATTCGTCGCTAAAGACAACCTGGTTCCATTCCGCAGCAGTCCAGTTTCCTCGTGCGCGGTACCACTCCAAACGGAGGCGTCGATGGGTGGGCATGAAGGGCAGCACATCCAAATCACAAATGTCCTTCAGCCAGACGCCTTCGTATGGCTCGAGAAGACACAGGGGCCCTTAGTGAAGGTGCTACCTGTGCCTGGATGGCGGCCGATGATGAATCAGTTGGCTGTACGCGTGCATTTCTTACGATATGATGGTCTTCTCGACGACTGGTCTGTCGAGGGCGTCCTGAGCCTGGTCTTCGTGTAAATGACATCTCTCGGATCCACTGGTCCCAACACCTCCTCACAACACAATCAGAGTGGCCTAATTGACAAGCTACTCGTCTAGCTGACCACCCAGCTTCCATCATGTCGATGATTCTCCTCCTCTCAAACTGCGACAGCTGCTCATATTGTCTTCGAAAACGGCGTAATGGCATGTCTACCTCAGCTCTTCCTTTGTAAACGATTCAGCACACTCAAACACGCACGCAAGTTGCGCTTTCATTGAGCGTCTAGGCCACGAGAGAGGCCTTCAAGCTCGTATCATAATTCTAATAGTGAACACTTGACTATTGATGGCGTTTACACTTTCTGTTGGGTAGTATTGAGTAGATTAGCTGCTATTGGTTGAAGGGTAAAATGAAGAGTTCCTATAGGCTGTTACTGTTCTTATTGCTGGATTTCGGTGAAGGGCCTTTGCTTGTCTGAGGCGGCAGGATATGATAGTCCTTTTTCTCATTGGATGCAGGAGGGCGGAGGGGAGGTGTCCTATTGGCTGCCCGTATTGGCTGCGAATACTAAGGAGGAGAGTGGGTGTGGACAATCGGTAAAGGCTATGAGGCCGTGGAGAAATAAGTTAATAGTTAAGATCTGATTTAAATGTAATGTAGTTGAGTGACTTTTTTATTCTTTAATAAAACTAGGGTGGTTGGTGTGAGTCTAAAAGGATTCTTCTGGGTCTTTTGGTACTTGGTAGAGGGATATATTCTTCTAAATTTATCATATTTTCATTTTCAGTGGAATGGAGGTTGTTGAAAAAATTTATGGATAGTTTTTTAATGTATTCTTTGAAGGTGGAGATTCTTAGGGCTTTTCTAATATCATCATTTCTAGTGTACCAGTTTGCTTTTGTGATTAATCTTAGTGTGGAATTTTGAGATCGTTCTAGTATATCAATATTAGATTTGGCCGCATAAGCCCAAACCGGGCATCCATATGACATGATTGGACGTAGAATGGAGGTGTACAGAAGCAGTTTATTTTCTAATGTCATTTTTGAGTTCCGACATATTAAGGGGTAAATTGCACATTTCATTTTTCGGAACTTCTCACGCGTGAGTGTAATATGTTTATTCCAGGTTAGGGATTTATCTAGAGTTATACCTAAATATTTAGCAGTGTTAGACCACGGGATTTTTGTTTGGTAGAAAGTGGGAGGGGGAACATTTTTCTTTTTTCTTGTAAAAAGTATCGCTGCAGTTTTGTCCACATTTATTTTAATTTTCCAATCATTAAAATATTTTTCTAGTAGCGCAAGATGCTTGTTGAGAGCGAAGGTGACAGATTTTGGATTTCTGTAGGAAGCAAGCACAGCTGTGTCATCAGCATACATGTTAAGTGTTGTTAATGAGTATGTGGGAATGTCATTAATAAATAAATTAAATAAATAGGGCCCGATTAACGAGCCTTGGACCACTCCATTACTAATTTTTCTTGGGGTAGAGAGTGTGTTATTTACTTTAACTCACACTCAAACAAGCTTTGGATACTTGTTTTATACTCCACGGAGAACGACGTTAAACGCCCTCTACCGGCTATACGTAATGCGCAATCACGCTGCATTTCTAGTCACTTACATATCTCCCCGACATGTACCTTCATGCCAAGTTTCGTTACGATCCCACAATTATTTTTAGGTGCGCTAATTTTTTTGTCCATGAGTGTATTTAGCAGTACACAGTTAGCACAATAAATAAAATTCCATATTCATTATTTTAAGATAAAAACTTGAAATTATGTGATTGAAGTATTAACATAACATGACTTTTAAGAAATTTCGGGAAAAGAATATTAATTTCAACATGCAGAATGTGGATACTATAACCACATCCAATACCTCTAAGCTCAAGTCTCAAAAGAAAGAGAAAAATTTTAATCTTTTCAAAAACTTAGCTGTGTTAAGCAAAAATAACACAATAGCAACATTTTTTTTAAAATGTATCAAAATAATAATTATAAAAAATGCTATTTTCCCTTTGATTTCTAAAATGAAAACAATCTGGAAAAATATTCAGAGAAATATTTTAAATTAATTAATTGAAAATACTAATTAAAATTTTAGCTCATTTCAGAAAATAATCGAATACTTTTTTAGACTTTGAAATTCATTGTGAAAGAAAAATTTACTTCTCCAACAGCTTTTGGATTGTTTAATTTAATAACTATTTTTAATTCTGAAAATATTTGATCTAAGAATAAAAGTTTACTTTGGAACTGGACATACAATAGCCTCATTTTTCTCTCATAGTTTGCCTTTTCCAGAGCACTTTTTTTTACCCTGATTGTAGTTATCATTAACTTTTTATCGCATTTATCTGAGGAAATTTCTGCATCTGAAACTATGTACAAACATATTATGATTAATTTTGCTAGATGTCATCCAGAGCATTCACACAAGTTAATTTATATTAGACAAAAAAGACTTTGGTGTCATCCTAGAATGAAACGGTTCCTATCTAAACGTTTCAGAAATAAGTACCTTATTATCACTGATCCTCAAAATGAGTTTTAGGAAAGAAATGATCATAAAGTGTACTTTGTTTTTATCATACTGATGCAATGGTCAGTCTTTTTTTAAAGAATATATTACAACATTTAGAATCCATCGGTTAACATTTTTAATATTCTAGTGAAAATTTAGAAAAAATTACTCCTGTTAATAAAACAGTTGCATTTATAAAGTTTTAATTTCTTCACATTCCGTTTACCTAATTTTTGTCATAATTATTCGATGTAATTTTGTAGATATTACACTGACTTCCAAAAGTTAAGCCCACAATGGGAAAATGAACAAAAATGGAAAAATAACATTTTGATCAATGTAAAATTGCACATGACGGAAGCAAATATGCTTATGAATTAAACTAAGCAAGAATTATATGTACATTGTTTGAATGATTACTAACATCGCTCTTAGAAGCAACAAGAAGACTATTGGAGATGAACCTCGTCAAGTTGTGACGTTGGGCTATTAGCGATTTTCTCTTCCTCGATCTTCTTGCGGATTATGTAATAATTTGAATTGCATAACATTACAATTTCTTCCCAACCAAAATGAAACGTGATTAGGCATATTAGATGAAGATAGAAGTGAATTAGAGATAATAACATATAAATGAAATAGAAATAGATAAAGAATAACAACTTGTTGATAGAGATTTATAATTTGGATTGAACCCATTGATTACTTTTCGCATGACAATGGTTGGATTTTGACCAGTGCGACGGGTGATATCACGGGACGATAATCCACACTCTTGATAGGCAACGATCCTGCCTCTATTGAATTCCGACACTTGCTGGTAAGCATTTCTTCTTATTGAAGGCATAACACGATATTCTGAGCAAACTCCGACCTTACAAAGCGCTTTCCGAAAAAGAAATCCACTACAAAACTTTTCTTTCATGCAGTGCTTCAGATGTCGTTTCTCTCCTGGTCGTCTAAATGCGCTGAAATACTAATCATTTGCATATCCTAACCTCTTCTTCCTTTCATATGATTTTGACGTGTGTCAGATCATTCCTTCCTGGTGTTGCAATATTAATGGCCAGCAGTGTATATTTAACTCCTATGTAAGCTCTCTCTGGATTTCGCTCAGATTAGCTATTTATTAATTAAAGAGAGTTTAATTAATCAAGATTCTAGTTAATGCAAATTTATGGATGGACAGGTAGTTTAAAATTTTGAAGTTTCTACAGTAATTCATTAGCACATCTGGTGTTTTTGGCCTTCATATTAACTTTAATCATAATTTCCCGCTGGGTTATTGAACCCAACGATAAATCACGTTTCATTTCTAGGGAGAGTTGTGACATTAGGCTATTCGCGATTTTCTCTTCCCTAACTTCATGGACTTGTATTGAACTTACTTGGTTGGTTTTATTTAACGTCAAGCTAGAAGCAACACGAGGGCTATTGACGACGGACCTCTTAATTTTAAGCCTCGATCAAGAGATGAAGACAACAACTGAGCTGACACCCCCTCTCCACATCACGGCAGCAGGAGGACTTTCAGCCTCGACAGATATAACCTACACCAGCTCCTGCTACACTGTTTGTCTTTAGTGGGATCACAGGCTCGAACCCACGACTCGACTGCCAATCATGACCATGACTTCTAGGCTACAGGGGCCACCTTATTAAGACTTACGTTTTTGTTTGTGGTGCTTTTATTATTTTTCCTAAACTCCGGGAATTTTTAGGATCCCTTTAATATTTTTCCAACACCAGTTTGGGTAGAGTTACAAAGGTTTGAACACTTAGCATTTAAACTCCGCGTTGCTCAGTATTTTGAATACAAGATTCATCTCCTCGGAACACTGTATTAAATCGTTTCATCATTCGAAATCATTTTTCTTGACATTCCTCTGAAGCAGCTGCATCCGCTTTTGTAGACTATCCTTCAATTAATTAATGAATCGTCTCAAACGATTCTTCTGAGCTACTTTTTTTTTCTATGAATTTATTTAATTTGTATAATCAGCTTTGTTTATCTTCACTGAATTTTTTGGACCTTTTTTAACAGTTTCTAATATTTTGCTCTCAAATCGGTTCGCTTCAGTTTTAATCTATTTAATTAATCAGATCTTTCATCAATAAGGAAATGTACCGAGTGAAATTTAATACTTTTAAACTCAAAATATTTTCATAATCTTACCTTAATTTTTAGGGCATGATCATGATCTATCTTTAATTCTTATTATAGACATATGTTGTGGAGCTCAGTAGGATAATTAATAAGAAGAATGTATAAATTTTAAATAACTTTTCCCGAATACATTGGAATTTGCTTGCATAGGCCACTCGAACGAAAATGAGAAAAAAAAGTGTTCACCCTGCCCAACCTAACACCTTTGACCGCGAAACTTTTTGTCGACAGGGACGTTTAAGACATGGCTCCACAGGGCACAGCCAACAGGGGAACGCTTGAGTACATATGAACAGTATATATTACTTCATTATAAATGACTTACATGTATAACGGCCAGTCTCTTTTAAATAATCCCCACTTTAAATATATTGCTAATATTTAACACCTCTGTAGCGTAGGCTATAAATAACCCCTCCACAGACTAGTTTTGAACCCCGTTCGTTTCCCAGCTTCCCATTCATTGAAAATATACAGCTTAAAAGCAATAAAGAACAAAATCAGGTGCGGCAAAGTTGAATCCTCTTTTGAGGTATTGTCAATCCCATGTCATGGATATTTTGGAATTTATGGCCTAGCTGTGTGACGGCCGACACCGACTTGCACGGGGGAAAGACGGACATTGTTCGACCTGAGCGAATAGTGTTGCAGGGGACAAAACGGAGTTTCTCTTTAATTGGGTTGTTCTTGGGAAAAAAGGAGAAGAACTCAAAAAGAAGGCGGGGGAGAGACCTACCCGAGGTATTAAAAAGGGTGAAAGAGAAGAAGAAGGGATTGCTGCTAAGGAGGGAGAAAGCGATACAGCTATACGTGGGAGGCGATTGCCTTCGTTTGCTAATGGAAAACTTAATCGAATACTGAGATATTGGAGTTTTTTTTTTGAACTATAAGTGTTTAGACGTGCTGTGTAGATATATGCGTTTTGCCTCGGTGCTATGTAATTAGATGTGTAGCATGGTGTAAAAAGAATCTAGGCGGAAAAGATTAAACTTAAGTTAATCTTTGTTAAATAAAGAATTATCGCCTCTTAAGCTGTGTGATCCCTTGTTTACCATTTCATTCTACACATTCAGGGATCACGACGTTACAGCTATAATTATTAGATATAAAATTGGTGGCAGCGAATGCGATTTAGGCATTTAAATAAATAGATGTCCGAACCCATGCTCGAGTTGGACTGTATGTACTACGCAAATAGACGAAGCAAAATTTAGAAGTGCTATTCCTAGTGGTTTTTCTATAAGAGTGATCTACAACTGCTGTTCTACATAAGTGATCTACAATTGCTGTTCTACAAAAGTGATCTACAAGTGTTGTTCTACAACGAAATCTACAGTTTTTGTTCATCATAAGTGATCTACAAGTGTTGTTTTACAACGAAATCTACAGTTTTTGTTCATCATAAGTGATCTACAATTGGTGTTCTACGAAAGTGATAAAGATTCTTTACGCGAGAAGGAACGACCATCAGCTATTGGGTTTCTTCTACAAGCGACAGAGAGGTGAGTCTTTTCTTTGAGATTATTCTCGGGGCAGCATATTTTTATATCTTTTCTGTGTAGAATTTTGTAGAGTTTTATATATGCTAAGAAAATTGTGACACTCTGCTAAGAGATTGAATAGGTGTTTTTTCTTGCAATTGAATTGGATATTTTTGTAAATTTGTTATTTTATTTTGCGTATGTAGTTAAACTCTTAGTTTATTTATTTATTATTGTTTGATGGGTACAGTCATTGCATATTAGGTATTTATTTTTAAAATTTTGCTTGTAATAACGTGTGATTTATTTACTGAACTTGTAGTACTGTTCAGAGCATTATTTTTTGTGATATTTAAGTTTAGATTGAGAACTGTATTTACTTATACATCATGGCGTATCTTTTGAAGCTAAAAAAAGATGATATGATAGAAATAGCAAGGGAATTGGGTATTGAAGCCCAAAACAATTTTACAAAAGTGGAAATCATGAATAGAATTATTCAAAGTGAGTCCTATGAGGAGGAAATAGTTAAAGCAGTGATGGAGGGAGTCTTGGAAGAAAAGCGAGAAAAAATGGAAGAGTGTAGACAAATTAGGGAATTTGAGCTCGAACGAATGAGACTGGCTAATATCACAGATAGGGCGAGTGTATCGTCGGAAGATTTAGCAGGCCAGGGGGTAAATAGAAGGGTGAATTTAAAAGATCTGGTGCCTAAATTTGATCCTAAGAATGCTGATATAAATTTATTTTTTGAAATTTTTGAGAGGCAAGCCAAAAAAGAAAAGGTAGCAGAGGAAAGATGGGTTTCACAGCTGATTCCGTTACTTCCGATGGAAATCGTGGAGTTAGTGGTGAAAGAACCACCAGAGATGGGTGACAATTACCCTCACATAAAAAATTTACTCTTACATAGGTTCCAACTTACACCTGTGGCCCTTAGAGATAGATTTGAATCCCATCAGCGAAGACCAGGTACATTGTGGTCTGATTTAGTGTTTGATTTAAGATCCTACCTGGACAATTGGTTAGTCGGGATGAAAGTAAATGATTTTGTCGGATTAAAAGAGTTAATGTTAACTGAACAATTAAAAAAGAGAGCTCCCATAGAGTTGGTTGACCATTTTATAGACTCATGGGATGAATTCAAAGAAGCTACGATTTTAGCTGAAAAATTAGATCATTTCGAGACTGTTAAAAAAGTACGTAGAAAGCAAGGTGCGACAAAAACATCGGATCGTAAGCCTTTTGATAAACAGCCATTTGAAAGTAATAATAAATTAAGTCACTTTGCTGGCAAAGGAAAGGCTGTTGGTTCACCAAAAAAGGATTCATGTAAGGATGAAGTAAATCAGGAAAGCTCTCATTTTAGAAGAGATAGAATGAGAGAAAGGAAGAGGCAGATCATATGCTACTACTGCAACGAAATAGGTCATATAAAGCCATCCTGCCCACGACTGAGGATAAATAGTTTCGAAACTGAAGAAAATTTAAATGTAAACTCCGCAAATGAGGATCAATTTGAAAGGAAGAGGCAGATTATATGCTACTACTGTAACGAAAAAGGTCATATAAAACCATTCTGCCCAAGACTGAGAAGAAATAGTTTCGAAACTGTAGCAAATTTAAAGGTTAACTCCGTAAATGAAGATCCATTCGAAAAATTCAAAGTTAAAATGGAAATTAATGGCATAGATCGCGTGTGCTTGAGAGACACGGGATCATCCATAGATGTATGTGCCCGGAGTTGGATAAAAGAAAGTGATCTTCTAGGGGAAGACGTTTGGCTAAAAAGCCCTTTAGATGATGTATGTCACTGTTTTCCTCTGGCTAAAATTAAAATTAAAACGATAAGAGGTGAGATCTATACCAAAGCCGCGATAAAACCTGACGGTCGTGGTGACGACCCCTACTTGTTAGGAAATCGGACGGCGGAACTTATTAATTCTAGTGAACAGGGCATACAATTAAATAATGCGGTAGTGAAGAGAAATGCGGGGAAAATACACCCCACTGAGGTTGGAAAGGAAATAATCGCCCGGGGACAAGTTGATCCCCCGTTAAAACTCGTTTCCCCGTCCGAAGGAAAAGGAGAAAAGAAATTCGAAATTCCTCCATTTGAAAGAAGAAAGGAGACAATTTTAGCAAAAATAAATGGTTCCGAATTTGAGGCGGAACAGAAAAAATGCAAGGATTTCAAGGTATTATGGGATAAGGTCAGATCAGGAATTGATAAAGTGTCTGGGATTTATAACGGGAAATTAATTAGGGTAACGAGAACTAGGCAAGGAGAAGAAATTAAGCAAATGTGCGTGCCCCTGAAATTAAGGCACGAAATTAGCAATATGAGCGCTGACGAAGTAGAGGGAGATGCTGAAATTCCGAATCCGGATAAACAATGCATGAAATTTGACTATCGACGCTTGAATGAGGTAACTCGAGCTGAATTTTTTCCATTACCAAATATGGAAGATATTGTAGAGAAAGTAAGTGCGGCACCATATGTTACGGTTATGGATTTGGCAAAGGGGTATTTTCAAATTCCTCTTACACCTAGAGCTCAGAAGTACGCAGCATTTGTCACTCCATTTGGCTCCTACATACCTAAAAAGATGATGTTTGGTTTAGTATGTGCGCCCTATTATTTTTGTAAATTAATGGCCCAGGTTTTGGAAGGGTTAGAGCAGTTTGCCTTACCTTATATTGACGATATTGCCATTTTTTCACAAAATTGGAAAGATCACGTAAAACACATTGACATTGTTCTAGAGAGGTTAAAAAAGGCGGGTTTGAGAGTGAAACCCTCTAAATGTAAGTTCGCGCAGAAGGAGGTTTTGTTCCTGGGACATAAAATCGGTTCGGGGAGCAGATCCCCCAGCGATTTGAAGATAAAGACCATAAAAGATTTCCCTCAGCCTACAACTAAAACACAAGTGCGATCTTTCCTTGGATTAGTAGGCTATTACGCTCATTATATTCCTAAATATAGCGCTATAGCTTCGCCGCTAACAGACGCTTTGAAGGGAAAAATTAAAAAAGAGAAAATTAATTGGGATGACAATTGTGAGAAAGCTTTCATTGAGCTAAAATCCAAACTTGTCTCAAAGCCAGTTTTATTCGCCCCGGATTTTTCTGAAGAATTCATCTTACAGACAGACGCAAGTGAGGTGGGTGCGGGATTAATTCTATCTCAAAGGATTAAAGATGAAGAGCATCCAATCGTTTACTTAAGTAAGAAATTTTCAAAAGCGGAAAAAAATTACAGTACGGTGGAAAGAGAGTTAGCCGCAATAATATTTGGCTTAAAACGTTTAAAACACTACTTGGATGGACAAAAATTTATCATAGAAACTGACCACAATCCATTAAAATATTTAAGCAAAATAGGGAGTACCAACCCGAGACTTCAAAGATGGGCGTTGAGTTTACAACCTTTTAACTTTGAAATCAAACATAAACCAGGGAAGCTCCATGGCAATGCCGATGGATTAAGCAGACTAGAATAACATGTTTTCTTTTTTTTTAAAAAGAAAAACTGTATTTTTATTTGTACTTTTTGTAGATTGAATTATATATATATTTTTTTGAAAATCTTTTTGCCTCTTGATAAAGTATGTAATGAAAGAAGGTGTAAACAGGAAAAGTTTGAAATAATGTTCAGTTATATAATAGGATTGCTATATAATTAGCACATTTGTCTTATTTTCTTTAAAATCAAACCTGTACATTAATATGTAGAAAGGTTTAAAAAAAAAAAAAATCTAAGATTAGAATTTAGACTTTTTTTTTCTTGTGATGTATTTATGATTATATATTTTTTGAATTACTATTTTTGTGTTTATTACTGTAAATTGCTGCCCTGACTTATCTCATTGGATGGACTAATTTTCTCTGTGAGTGTTCATTGCAGTGCTTATGTCCAGTGAAATGGACATTTTAAGGGGGAAGGGAGCTGTAGCGTAGGCTATAAATAACCCCTCCACAGACTAGTTTTGAACCCCGTTCGTTTCCCAGCTTCCCATTCATTGAAAATATACAGCTTAAAAGCAATAAAGAACAAAATCAGGTGCGGCAAAGTTGAATCCTCTTTTGAGGTATTGTCGATCCCATGTCATGGATATTTTGGAATTTATGGCCTAGCTGTGTGACGGCCGACACCGACTTGCACGGGGGAAAGACGGACATTGTTCGACCTGAGCGAATAGTGTTGCAGGGGACAAAACGGAGTTTCTCTTTAATTGGGTTGTTCTTGGGAAAAAAGGAGAAGAACTCAAAAAGAAGGCGGGGGAGAGACCTACCCGATGTATTGAAAAGGGTGAAAGAGAAGAAGGGATTGCTGCTAAGGAGGGAGAAAGCGATACAGCTATACGTGGGAGGCGATTGCCTTCGTTTGCTAATGGAAAACTTAATCGAATACTGAGATATTGGAGTTTTTTTTTGAACTATAAGTGTTTAGACGTGCTGTGTAGATATATGCGTTTTGCCTCGGTGCAATGTAATTAGATGTGTAGCATGGTGTAAAAAGAATCTAGGCGGAAAAGATTAAACTTAAGTTAATCTTTGTTAAATAAAGAATTATCGCCTCTTAAGCTGTGTGATCCCTTGTTTACCATTTCATTCTACACATTCAGGGATAACGACGTTACACCTCCCTTTAAATTTTAATTATTAATATTAATAACACGTGACCCCCATTCCCCGGTTGGGAATCAATGCCCTAATCAAATGGATTAACTATTTATGTCCTCTCTAGTGGTTTTGATAAAATATACTGCATACATATATAATCTATAACAGGAAAAAAAACAAACCCGACGCACCAAGGAGTTGCCCGATTATAATGAAATTTCGTATGCAAAGACATTTGGACCGAACATGCAAATGATTAAAATTTAGTGTCCAATGAATGAGTAGCGGGAGCTACAGCGCATCGGAACTGCACAAGTGTATATAAAAAGCGATTCTCAATCTGATGGTCAAATTTTCTGTTGCATTGCGATTAAGGGTACCTTTCAACGACTGAAAAAGTGCCTCGCCGCAGGATTCTAGCTCATTATGAGCAATTGTCAGAGTTTGAAAGAGGTCGCATCATTAGATTGAAAGATGCAGGTTGGGCAAATTGGAGAATCGCTCGTCATATGGGTCGAAGCGAGGCGGCGATTAGAAGATGCTGGCAAGAATGGATGGGCAATGGCAAATTTCAGCGTCATGATGGTAGCGGTCGACCTAGGGACAGTAGATCGGGAGGACAGATTGATTATTAGATCAGTTGTCACAGCGCCTGATTCATGGTTATCAACCATCAGATATGCGACCCGCACACGAGTGTCCACCATCACCATTCACAGACGACTGATAAGAACGAAATCTACGCTCGTACCGACCGCCACGTAATCTACAACTCACGCCTGCACACTGTCGAGCCAGATTACAGTGGTGCTTGATTCGATCAGGTTGGAATGATGCTGACTGGGGACGTATATTGCTTAGCGACGAATCCCGCTCCCAACCGATCATCGAAGACGTGTCTGAAGACGCCCAGGGCAGCGTGCGATCCTACTTTCACTATTACACGCCACAACCAAGAGTTATGGTCTGGGGTGCCATTTCCTTTGATAGCCGAACCCCTTTAGTCATCATTAGAGGCACACTTACGGCACAGCGACGATATTCTGAGTCCTGTTTTGCAACCGTTCCCTTTGCAGTACCCTGGCCTTACTTTTCAGCAAAATAATGCCAGACCACAAACGGCACGTGTTGCTATGAAATGTCTCGAGTCAAACACTTCCTTCGCCAGCCAGATCTTTCTCCAATCGAGCATGTCTGGATTATGATGGAAAGGTGAATACATCTACCAGGGAATGTAGATGACCTAGCTCAACAATTGGAGCAAATTTGGCAGGAAATACCGCAGGAGACCACCAGGGAGCCTTATCACTCTATGCCACGTCGTGTGGCAGCTTGCATCCAGGCTAGAGGTGGGTCAACACCTTATTGAGCCCGTTACTTTGTAACTCTGAAATTATCATTCAATTCAAATTATGTACACAATAGAAATGAAATTTTAATCATTTTCTATTGCGTACATAATTTTCCTATCCGCCAATTTTTGTCTTTATCGGACAACTCCTTCCTGGTGCGTTTTTTTTTTTTTTTTTTTTTTTATTAATAGAATGTATTTAAAACGCAAGTCCAGAGGTGAAATTAAATTAACTTAAAACTGTCGTCTTACCATAGCTAGTCTGCCTGATTAAGGTCGACTTCTGTCTCACACACACACACAGTTGTACTCCTTGAAAGGTATATCTCCATTAAGGGATAAAATGTTTGGTCTGGTAGTGAGTGATAGGATTTTTTAATGGCGTAACAGCCAGATGTGGCCATGTTGTGCCAAACAAGGTATATCTGTGACCTAGGCGAGTGCGAAAAAATTGAAAAAAGATAAGACCTCCAGTCCGATGGGTGTCCCTTATTGAGTGGCCAGATCGAAGCCGGCTAGTCAAGCAGCCCGTCTCCTTTAGGATGGTTTTCCGTGAAGGATGCGAGCCTTCAGGGAAATGTTGCCGAACTTGCCTAGCGCCAACATTAACCTAAAAGTAGAACATTTGACAATATTTGTTTTTGGAAAATCGCTCCCTGACCAAGAACTTCAACATACAATGCCGGCCGCGGTAGCCTAGTGGTTATGGTTTTGGAATCGCGGATGGCGGTTTTCGTTCAGTCGAGAGTTCGAGCCTCAGCCACTGTAGACTCGCCGTTTAGCCGGGGATGATGCACGTTATATCTATCGAGGCCCAAAGTCCTCCCTTTGGAGTGGTGTGGAAGTTAGAAGAGGGGGTTTCCAGCTCAGGTATTATCCTCGTTACTTGACCGAGGTTCAAATTACGAGGTCCGTCGCCAATAGCCCTTATGTTCCTACAAAGTGCAACATTAATAAACAAACCCACGACTAAGAGTAAATCACAGCAGAAAAATGCATGATTAGGGTATTAATTTATTAGGAATTTTAAAAAAAAATTGCTTTTCTGAGAATTTTGGTAGAGAATAACGAGCCAATATATTTTCATCGTCAAATTCTCATTAATTTTTTTTTTTTTTAAAAAAAAAAGTTATCTGTTTTACAATCAAACCCTTTAAATCCCAATTAAGAAAACATATCTTTACCAACATTCTCCAGTTTCTTTCATCTAGCTGATCTTGTAATGGAATTTTTGTTAAAAATATATGTATTTTTTATACATATTTAACAGTTTCCATTTTCTATTATCCTAAGTAATTAAATGCTACTACGCCCACTGATAATAAAGCAGGGTATTAGAAATTTGCATAAAAAATTCTGATAAAAATAATATAGTTTAGAAGCACTAATCAGGCAATGATAAGCAGAAAGATTTCCCAATAATTTTTCAGTTATGAGAAAAAATACACAATGTGCATGCCCAAAAGCTATTGAAATTTTTGTCCGGGAAGGTGAGGGTTGTATACATTTAAACCCTATCACACAGTTTATCACAATACAGTACACACATTGAATGGTGTGCATTGTTTACATAACACAGTATTAATTCTTTAAAATTGATTCCAAAAGATAATTTATGCTTTTCAGTACTTGAAATTTGCTACAACATAATATTCAATACATAAAACAGAGATCAAAATTGTCCAATTTTATAGTAGAAACTAATGATTTTTTTGCCAAACTTTGTTTTAACTAATTGAAATTAAAGTTTGTATATTAGATAAAAACAGTAAAAGTAACATAAATGAAACAAAAACTTGAATGGAACTGGAACAATCCTAGATAATGAAATCTGAGCAACAAGTAAATATTTTCTCCATATATATTTGCATAAATCTAAAACAAAATAACATCCTAATATTGAGTTATTTTACATGAAAATATATAAGATTCATACTTTACTCCATCTTTCTGTGAATGTGTTAGTTGTTAAAAGTAAATAACAGACTAATAACAATGTAACATTTTAATTAATGATATGAATAACAATGACAGGCAAAAACTTTGAGCAAATTGTGTTAAAAAGATGTAGATAAATTCAAAACATCAAGAAAACTAATTTATAATTTTTACATCTCATAATAAATGCTTTTTAATATATTTTGCTGATGCATTTAAAAAATAAAGTCATCATGGAAGTAACAATAAATCTTCACCAAATATTACAATTTAATGCTGAAGATAATATAACAGAAAATACGCAATTGAACAAAATAAGAGCACATAGATTTTGTTATTAATAAATTTGTTTCACTTTTCAGATACTGGTGTTTTTAAGTAAACATTTGATTGAAATTTAAACGAGAAAAATTTGATGATAAAGAACCTAACTTTAACATGACAATAATAAAAAAACATACTCAGCTATTTTTATGAAATTTTACCATGTTTAGCCAGGAAATAAAATTTATCAATAAATTTTTATTTAAATTTTAATAAAATAAAAAAAAAGTATAAATATAAACAGAAAAAGTATTAAAAGAAAATATAAATTTTTCTTTTTTAAAAAACATACACTAGAATAGAATATGGTGCAATGATGACTTAAACAATTTGCTATGATTCATGTATATGTAAACTTAAACAAAATTGCACCAAATTTTCAAATAGATGATATAATAACACTATAAAAAAGAATATGCAGTTCACACATATATCTACAACTATTAAACACTTATCTTTCACAATAAAGCCATCCACAAATGAAATAATGCAGAAAGTCACCAATTACAAAAATATATAACATATCATGTTAAATTAAAATTAAGAAATTTTAGCGATTTAATAGCCAGCACAGTAAATATTTTACTTAAATGCATAAATGTTTTCCGAAAAAATATATTTTGTGACAATAAAACAAAGAAATTCGAACAAAAAATGTTGTATACATATTCAATTACATTAAACATAAACTAAATGATCGCATAATTAACAAAATGTTCAAATACAAATTCAGAAGCTAAATTATTAATGAAATCGAGATGACTTTAATAAAGTTTAACAAAAATAGTTCTAGTATGAAAATGTTACAAAAAAAAAAAACACTAGGGAAAAAAATACATGAAACACTTATATAATGACTGCTACAACTACAAAAACGCCACATCAAGACAATAGTTATTTAACAAACAATACTATTTTGGAATATAAAGGAACCAATAAGGAATATAGGTATATATATATATATATACTTAAATAAAATATACGAATTTAAGTTTAACAACAAAATGTTAGCTTTAGTTAACTGAAAGAGAAAGGAAAAAAATAATACAAAACGATTTAGAAATAATCTTTGCTTTAAGAATATAACTTATTTTTACGAATGGAATTCGAATACAAAATGTTGAAAACAGTTACACAATAAACAATATGAAAACACATGGAAATAACGAACACGATCATTATGAATTCAAGCGCATATCTAGTTTTAGAAAGGCGTATCAATATCAATAAAATCATTACCAAAAATTAATTTCACACGACGAAAACCAGGTGGCACAGAAGAATCATTCAATTTTGGTTCTATATGTTCAGGAAAATCTGCACGCCCTAAAGTAAGTTTAATACGAGATTCTTCATCTACAGTTGGCGGAAGTTGATCTTCTGCATAAGACTCTGATGCGGCATGGTTTTGTTCTAAATTTTTACAATCGTGTTCATTTTCAGGATGAATATCTTTACGAACAACTGGAGAAATGTCAAAAACCAAATCATGTGCCCTAAACTCCATACGCCTCAGCTTCTCCACTGGTTTTTCCGTAGGTTTAGTAGAATACCTGTCATAAGAACTCTTTGCAAACGCTATCTGTATATTGACTTTTACATTACCTCGCACCTCACAAAGAGATTCAAGCGATTCATTTTGAATTCGCTTCTGTATGACATTACAATCTGACATATCGTAATCAAATTCCACTTTAGAAGAGTTATCTGAATTTCGGAAAGATCTTCCAGGAGGACTGTGGTTTAGATCAGTAGAAGTGTCCGAATCATAGTCATTTTCCACCACAGGATGTAACACAGGTGGTTTAGATAAGTCAACTGAAGATCCTTTTCCTGAAAGATTGATAGTATTAGTATACTTTCGATTTGAATTTTCTTCAAATTGATTTACTTCTCGAAATAATCTTTTTATGGCAAAATTCTTAATATATACATTTCCACTAGTACAACGTACATTCTGTTCACGAAAGTGGCTTCTAGTTTGAACTTGATCTGATGAACTAATATTTTTTCTCGAAAGTCTGCTTGAGTTACTGGTTTTTGATGGAACGTTGTTCGAATCGCTGAGATTTAGAGTGTCGATTGGCTTAGTGAAATCTAATTTAGTAGAATTCGAGACTTTTTTAGCATAAACGATATCTTCAGATGAATGTTTTTTTTCTTTTGTTGAATTATCACCAAATATTTTTTTTCTTTTACCAGTGATTTTAGTTTCAAACTCTGGAAATTGTTTCACAGTTTTGTTTACTTTTTGCTTCAATGAGGTAACGGTTTTATGAAAATCGATTCTGGATTGAACTTGAGCTGCTGAATTTGATAATTGTTGAGAGTTTAAAACTCTGTTGAGAGTTTGATCATCAGTAAGTTTTAATACAGAGATTTCATTTTCTTGGCGGTTAAATCCTGAGGATTTCATTACTGATTCTGATTGACCCTCGCTAATCTCTAAATTATCAGTGTTTCCTGTTAACATTTGTGTAGTAATGGTACAATGTTTTCCGATTGCGTTTCCCCTGATTTTTGGATTACTATTCAAACTTGGATTACTCGAATATTGCACTTCATCCGAAGGAGAAATGTTCTCTCCTCTGCAGTTAGTGAGGGAAGAGCTCGGTTCATCAACTGGGAAAAAAAATTAAAATAAAATGTAAGGTTACAAATGAAAAGCAAAATTTGAACACGAATTCTTTCAAGTAACTAAATCAACTATTCATACTTAAAAAATACATTTAAAATTCTTTCAAAATCAAAGTTGCCTAGTTTTAATCAACCTTATATTACAAAACAATTAACAATACGAGGAAGTAAAGTAACATTTTTAAATGTACGAGTATGTTATGAGCCCAGGTCTGACTATACAAGAAAAATCCGATGAGCTAGAAAACATCGAGAAAGGAAAAAACAGACGAAACTGGTTTGCTCTCTTAGTGCTTGATTATATTTATTATTAAATACATTTCATCAAAAAGTGTTGCGATATTTACATACCTCATTTTTCTCAATTAACTTACAGAATCTCAACGTGAAATATTTTTACAGCATTATATGTAGCTCGATTAAATAAAAAACTGCAACATGGCAATAAATGTTTTATCATATCATTATCTAAACTATCCTATTATAATAGGTCGAGTCATAAATAACTTCCGATGCAGCTAGGTAGCATCTATCGTTCATATCTGCTCACTACGAATCACCGGGACAAACAGTTTTTGCTTTCACTAAACAGATAAGGATTCAGATAGTCTTCTGACAACTGTTTTTAGTGGTGCACGGATTATTAAACTGTTACTCCTAGGAGAGTGATAAAACGCATATTCGCATGAGAGGTTTTGGGAAGGCAATAGTGCTAAGGCAACACAGCTGGAAAAATTTGCAATCAACAGGGTGTTTGGAAACTCGTGGGCAAAAATTTAAGGTGTGATAGAAAACATCTAAACAAAAATTGTGATCTGACAATACAAGGCGGAGAGAAAGCAGGTGAACTGCTAGACGGCGCTGTAATGAAAAACATAAGGCGCGATTTTTCTTACACAGAGTCATTTCTGCCGCGGATTTCAGGAGGCATGGACACGTACAGGCCACGTGAATCCACGTAAAGGCCACGCTTCCTCAAATCCAAAGTAGAAATGACGATGTGTATGAAAAATCGCGCTTAATAATAAACACCACTTGCTTTCCACCTATGCATTGATTGTATGGTGAAAATTGCTTGCTCAGATGTTTTCTTTCGTCTTTTAAATTTTTGCCCATAAGTTTTTGTATTGCAAAATAATTGTTGGTTTACCGCTCGAAACAGCAAAGTTAGCCAGTTTTTAATCCATATTTTGATTTTTCAATAACTAAAACAAAAGACTACAATAAAATTGCAATTCTGAATGTTTAATAGTCAATCCCAATTTTTAAATAAATTTAGATAGTGCTATGCATCTAATATAAACACACTTTTTATTGATCCACTCACTAATCAGAAGAATAAAGAAATCACATTTCCAAACACTAAGCGCGTCACCTGTTTTCACCAAAGATGGCAAACTTCATGGAAAAGCAAAAAAAAAAAAAAAAAAAAAAAAAAAAAAAAAAACTACTTATCTCGGGTCATGATTCCCGCACTTATCTAAAGACGGTAAGTCATAGAGTAAAATGAAAGGAAGCAAAATGTGGAATATTAGAATAAGTACGGAATGTAGGAAGGGAGTATGCTAATTTCCTTTTCAACGTTTGTTCGTCACATACATGATAACACAGATAAGTGTGAGTTATTGGCACAAGAGTCAGATGAGGCTATACTGCGACAAACAAGATTTAACAGTGGTCTAGACGAGGAAAAAAAAAAAAGAAAGAAAGAAAGACGAAAATTGGTTGATAAGAAGGAGGGTCGAAAATAGAGAAGGATCGCTAGGGTGACCCGGGGGTGCGTCACCCGTATTTACCAAATACAGTAAACCCCATGGGAAAGGAAAAGATTACTTGAGTGCCTCGGGGGTCATGATGCCCGTACTTACCATTAGAAGGCAAGTCCCTGAGGTCTAACACAGACAAGATATTGGATTGGTTGGTTTTATTATCGCTGCACTAGAAGCAACACGAGGGCCATTGGCAGGATCCCCAAGGGAATCGAGATCACCCCAAGGGTTTAGAGCTACAAACCGGTTTCCCGGGAGACAATCACCCCCGCACTCAACATTGTTATAGGCAAAATGATTTTTTTTACCAATTTTTTACGATAGCGTAACAAAAGCAAACAGCAAATGAATAAAACATAATTCCGAAAATCAAAAGAAAACATAATCAAGTGATTTGTTTACAGATGAGTCATAGTACTAACGACATTTATTTTTGGTGTCATCGTACAAATACTTCCAAATTCCAACATTTCACTTTTCTCTTCTTTTTTTTGGAATGCATATTAATCTGCACCCCATTGTCGCCACGATTTCCTGGTTATACCGGATGCTAATATGATGATACAATGACTCAGTCATCAGATTCCCGATTCCGCTGCCAGACGCCGACTGACACAGACGTGGATTCATTTCCTCCTTCGAGGGGCTCTTAAGATTATGCGTTGATTTGTTAACTTAGAGGAGTCTGTTGCTAGGCGTCAAACAAGAGATTTTCGGATCATTTCTACTTTTGCATACTGACCCTTAGAGCACTTTTCAGTGCTGAGGGCCATACTGTCTACCATCCTCATATTGTGCTCCTGACATGGCATCGAACATGGACACATGTGAAGCGCTCACCTCTTCTCCTCCTTCTACCGCAAATGCTGTGGAAGAAAAGGCGAAAGGCGAATCATCGGTGAATCCTGCCGCAACTGCTGTGGGGCCTATGACTGATTCTCTGCCGACGGAGGCTTCCGAGGAAGACACCGAACTATTCTTCACAAAACACCATGAAGAGATCAAGATGCTCATTGAGCTCAGAGATGCATATGCACTCTGGGCCAAAAGGCTTTCTGCTGCTTCAAGTAAAAACCCTGAAGAATTCAAGAAGGCACATACTGAACTGGGTGTGGTCTACACCCAGCTCACAGCTATTAAGGCCAAGCTACAAGTGCCTTTATTTAAACTCCCAATAAATATCGAAGTACTGGACAAGATAGTGCTCAAAGTCCAATTGAAAACAGAGAAGTTTAAGAAGATAGCCGAAAAAAAGAAGGAAACACCAAAGAACGTGATTCCCACCAAAACTCAGGCGAAGGGCATGGCTCCCGCCAAAACCATGGCAAAGAAAAATCTGAAGCGTGCCGCAGATTCAGACGGTTTTCAACTACCGCCTAAACACTTAACAGTAAAGGCGGGTAAGTTAAATTCCTGTACTTCTTTACCAACAGTCCAAACTAGCCCCCCTACTACTAGTTCCAAAGGAGATGAGGCTATTAGTGAGGAAGAGGATGCTGGGGAACCAGTGCCTCCCACCACAACTAAACCTAAAATCCCACCTTTTTTCATTACTCCCAAGGCAGATTGGACTCAGCTCCTCTCCTTTGCTCGTCTTGAAGCGCCTTCGCTGCAGAGCAAATTAAGCGGCCGCTTCCTCCGTCTTACTGTTGGAGACGAAAATGAATATCGTAAACTCGCCACTTTCTTACGTACAGAAGGTGTCGAGTTCAAGTCCTATATGCTGAAATCTGATAGGCCATTGAAATTAATTATTCGTGGCCTACCATCTTCTACCGAATTAGATGCTGTGAAACAGGAAATCGAGAGCAACGGTTTCCAGGTTCACAAAATTTCCCGACCGACGAAATTTCAATCAAAGACTCCAATGCCTTTGATATATTTTCAATTAATTAATAACCTACATGCCGAGCAAATCTATCAATTAACAGAGATGATCGGTACACAAATTAGTATTGAGGCCTATCGGGGAACTAAGCGCCCCTCTCAATGCTGGAGGTGTCAGGGGTTTTTCCACTCCTCTGAGGTTTGCCACCTCCTAATTAAGTGCGTAAAATGAGCTGGATCTCATAGGGCAAGAGATTGCCCAAATGACTTCGAAACTCCTTTGCGCTGTGCTAACTGTGGTGGGGAGCATGCGGCGAATTGGCGCCAATGCCCCCGATTCCCTAAGGGCAAAAATTCAAGCCCTAAAAATAATTCCAATAATAATTCTAAAAAACCCACTCCCAAAAAGGTTACTGTTACCAAGAACCAGCGTCCAGTGGAAAGTTACCGACAGGCCACTCCCCAAATTTCTTACTCCCAAATTGTCTCCGGACAAATCCAGGAGCAACCAACTAGCCATATCCCGAATTCTGCGCCCCACCCCAGCAACGGGAATTTCGCTGAAACTTTCCGTGCTGTGGTATCAATCGCGAGTGACGCGAATGTTGATGAGCAATTATTTGCTCGGGCATTCAGGGAATGTCTCCCCGCCCTCCGCCAGGTCACAGCGGCTGAAGACAAGGCCTGCATCTTTTTCGAGGCCTATGTCGCACTTAAGCATGGGAGCGCTTATCGCGCCCTACCCCAACATTAAAATTCAATCGTGACGTACACGACATTTCAATTGGTTTCTGGAACGCAAATGGTTTGCGTTCCAAAATTGACGAAGTAAGAGATTTCGTCACAGAGCATAATTTTGATCTGTTTTTGGTTCAGGAAACAAAGCTCCAGCCGGGGCACGAACCCCAGATCGCCAACTATCGTCTTTACAAAGACGATAGGATTACTTTAACTCCTCGTATCGACGGAGGCACCGCTATATACTGTAAACGAAATTATGAACACTGCAGAGTCCTCTTGCCAAGGGTACAGTATATAGATGCTACTGCTATTGAAATCAAAATTAATAATTACCCTCCACTGCGAATAGTTTCTGCTTATGTTCGCAGAACCCCATTAAATAGACATCAGTTTCCGGAGGAGGATTTTATTAAAATCCTTAATTCTGGTGAAAACGCGATCATTGCTGGAGATATGAATGCCTGTCATAAAGACTGGCACGATACAAGATCAAACACTTTCGGCTATAAACTGAAAAATTTGATAAGCAGAACTCCAAATGTTAGGGTTATCGCACCGTACACCCCTACACATTTGAATTCCCGGCAACAGAGTATACACAAACACATAGAAAATATTTTAAAAAAAATCCAGAAATGAAGCACTAGACACAAAAATATATACATACATACAATTAAAAGCACACAATATGGAAAATTGAAAATTTAGAAATGTTCCCAAATATTGAAACATTTGTGAAATTTGTTGGGGAATTTTACCAGGCGCATATACAGGGTTTAAGCATGAAATGCAAATTAGAATTTTCCCACATGGACTTTAGCCAAATAGGTTTCGCTTCAACAACAGGACATTTTAAATGAGAGTTTTTCGTAAAAGGCAAGAGAAAACGCAGTAGCATCTCCAATAGAGTAACAGGAACATAAATTTGTATTTTTCAAATGAAAACGATTTAAAAAGCAAACAAAGGGGCCATGACTAGTTAAGAAGCGAGCAATAAAACGTTAACTGGAATAAAAATTCATATTTGGTCTTGGAATATAGGGCTGAACCCAAATAGTATTACAAGTTGACCACCAAGACTCCCAGTAAGAATGAAGCTTATTTTTTTTAAAAAACCTTAAATATATGAGACCGAGGGGCTGGGCCATTCATTCCCTCACCATCAGTTACGGACAGTTTTGCAAATGAATCAGCAGTTTCATTGTAATAATCTCCGACGTGGGCCCGAACCCAGTGTAAGTTGTAAAAATCAGAATAAGTTGCTAATTTTTTTAATGGTATTAATAAAAGCTGATTTACTTCTGGTACTCTCTTCAGTAGCAATATTGATGATAAACTATCGGAGTAAACGGAAAGTTTGAAGTTATGAGAGACGGTCCACAATACTGCAAATCCGACTGCCGAAAGCTCGGCATGAGAAACTGATTTATAAGAAATTAATTTAAACATCTATTTAGGACACCCCGGTGGAAGACACACACGGCGAATCCAATTTCGAACTCGATCCCTGATCCATCGGTGTAAATCTCCCACTCGGAGGGTCCCGAAAATTTGTTAAGAAAAAGAATTTGTTTTTCAGGAAGAACAGCTCTCAGTGAAGTATTTGAGTCAAATATGGAATGTTATTAATCAGGTGAAAAAAGTTGGAATTATGCTGCTTCCAGATTTGATATTTAAGAAAATGAAATTTTAGGGTAAGATGAGTAGGAGGAAACCCGACGATTAACTGCAGAGCAGCAGTAGGAGACGTTCTATAGGTTATGGTAATTTTTAAAAGGTAAATTCTCTGAATGGAGTTTAACTGTGTATTTTGAGAGGAGTTTAGATCACCAAACCAAAGATAACAAATAAGTACCATAATTTATAATTTTTAAAATTAAAATCACCAAAGGAAACTCTATTAAAATTTAATGACATATTAAAACCCCCCCCCCCCTTTAAGAAAGTTAATGTGGAGGCTCCAAGAGAGCCAGCAGTCAAACAGAATACCTAAATATTTATAAAATTTTAATGCAGAAATTGTTTAGTTTGAAAATTGGGTTTTGAGTAAAGACGTTGTTACCACGAACTCTCTCGTTATGGATTGATGGGCATCTAAATACAACAGAAGCGGTTTTCTCAATCGAAATCTCCAACCTAAGACGAGCCAGATGCACAGCAATAAGATTAATTAAGATATCGGAGCTATGCTCTAGGCCTGTTCTAGAATTTCCGGAGGAAACAACCCCCAGATCATTCGTAAAAGCTTAAACTAAAAAAGTTTCGCAATTAATATCCAAAATAGTATTAAAATATATAATCCACAGAGCGGGTGTGGCGACGGATCTCGTAATTTTGAACATTGGTCAAGTGACGAGGACGACACCTGAGCTAGCCACCCCCTCTCCTAACGTTCACACCAAGCCAACGGGAAGACTTGGAACTTAGACAGATTTAACGTGTATCAGCCACAGCTATACGGTGGGTCTTTATGGTCATCAAGGCTCGAACTCACGACTCGACGAAAACCGCCGGTTGCGAGTGAGTAACAGTGAAGTTTAATAACGTAAGAGCTAGAATGGCTATGCTGCACCAGTGAAGGTGTATTTGTGATCTAGATGTTTTAAAAAAAAAAAAGAGATTGATTGTTTTTATTGACTTCACACCAGCAGCAACACGAGGACTATTACTGACGGATCTCGTAATTTTGAACCTCAGTCAAGTGACGAGGACGACAACCGAGTTAGCATTTCCCTTTCCTAACTTCCCCAATACACCAAAAGGACTTGGAGCTTTAGAGAGATTTAACGAGCATCAGCCCCGACATCGGGTCTCGAAATTACGACCACTAGGCTAAAGCGGCCACGACAGTCTCGAATAGAGAGAAGGATCGCTAGGATATCCCGGGGGTGCACTATAAATGTTTACCAAAGACCCATTAGAAAGAAATATCACCAGGGTAATCAGGGTTTGTGATGTTCGTACTTACCTAGCAAAATTGTTTTTGTTGTGTTTTGGTTTTATTATCGTTGCACTACAAGCAATACGAGGGCAATTGGCGATGGACCTCGTAATTCTGAACCTCGGTCCAATGATGAGTCCTCCGCCAGCGGGAGGACTTTGGGCCCTTATATACCTAGCAAAATTAAGCCCCTGAGGAGATATGTCAGAGAATATCAATTATAGATTCAACAATGGAGCAAACCACTGAATGAAAAACTATTTGAAACACAATAAATAAGCAACTCTAGACAAAAACAATGCGGGGGAGCACTATCCAATAATAAAAATGAGGCACGCGAGGTTAAGATCTTATAAACGCAATGCGAAAACTTTTAGGAATAGATATTAAGTAAACGAATTTAGACATAACTTCTTTCAGACAAAATGAATATACATATACATCGTCAGCAGATTTTACACTCAATTTTTTTCCAATATTTAGACATAATTTATTAGTAATTCAGATATTTGCGATTTCATGTTATCTGAACTGTAAATTCGATGACATTCTAAACTATTTATACGTATTACAAATCACTATATATATGTAAAAAAAAATGCAACCATAAATGCTCATAACAATGTCAGGAATGAATCGACGATTTTACTTTGTTTTTTCAGGCACAAATTTATCTGAATACAAATGATTTAACATGTCTTGTACGCAATTTTCAAATTAATAGGTAAAAGTATTCATCTATTCGTGTAGTGTATTATACATCAAAATTAAAATAGATATTTCGCTCTCTTCCATTCATATTTTTTGCTAACATTTTGATTTCGTTTGAAATAAAATCCATTCTAGAGCTACACAATGCTTGTTGTTGCTCTAATGAAACTTTTTAAGTTAATAAAAACATTGTCATTAAAGTGATGCACATGTGCCTTTCAAATTAATTTTTAATGCACAATTCACGAAAAATGAGTTGAACTTGGAATATATGAACGAACTGAAGGGGAAAAATAGATACAATTTTATCACTGCTGCGGTTTCGCATTCTAACACTTTTAATGTCATCATCACAATAGAAAACAGATTTCTGTTTGAAGTATTTTTAATATTTAATTGCAATTTTTAAGAGTCTAAGGTTTATTTTTTGAAATAAAGAATCAAAGGTTCGAGTTTTTTCCCCACAAAAAAGGCAAAATTTTAATAGATACCTCATTATCAATTTAAAATGATTAAAAAATATTCAGGTGTGATCTGTTTTTCCGCGTGCGTGCGACTTATAAGAGAGAACTTTGAGATATATCGCAAGTGAGATGATAAGCATTGTAAACTGATGTCCAAAATAATGTTACAAACAGAAACATTCGACATTTCGCACAACGTTTATTGCAACGGACTTACACACATATATGCCCAATATCAAGAGTGGTTGTAAAGATCATGGGCGCAAGAGCCAGATGTGGCTATTCTGTGCCAAACAAGATTTAACGTGAAAAAATTATCTAGACGTGAAAAAATTTGGTAAAAAAAAGGCAAAATGGTGAGAAGAAGGATAATCGAAAATAGAGAAGGATCGCTAGGGTAACCCACCCAATACCATGAGACACACAACAACACTTTTCATATTTACAAGCAAGACCTAAATCGGCCATATCTGATATTTTGAGCAATCCAGTACAGCTTCACAAAGGACTTGAGGGTTGAAAATACGTTTGTTGATCAGTTTAGGGCAACAAATCCCATTCTTCTAATACTGAGGGTTTAAAGAATGGATGGTGTCGATGTCTAGCACTGATTTTTCCTCGATCATCCCAAACATACTGTATGAGATTTGGGTCAAGAAACTCCGTTGGGCATACTATTTGAGTGAGTGAAAGTGAAGGTTATTGGCGCAAGTGCAAGATGTGGCCATGCTGCACCAAACGAGATGTAACTGTGGTCTGGACGTGTGAGAAAAATTGAAAAAAGACAAATTGGTTGACAAGGAGGGTCGGAAATAGAGCGGGATCGCTAGGGTAACCCGGGGGCGCGTCACCCGAGTTTACCAAAGACAGTTAACCCCACAGGAAAGAAAAAGATCACCAGGATGCCTCGGGATCATGATGCCCGTACTTACCTAAAAAAGGCAAGACCCCGGCTATACCCCCAGACGCCATTTGAGTCGCCTCTTACGACATACATGAGCTACATTGAGACTATTCAATCAAACCCGGACACTACAAGGGTGATACCATTCGGCGAATACTTTTATTCTAAACAACCATAGAATAGCCTTGCTCTGTGTAGACTCGTATTTATGTCCTTAAAAATTAAGTCTTCACCAACAATCCCCAGAAAAGCCTCACATAAAGGTCAAGAGTAGCATTGAGTTACACGGTTACAGTACCGTATGTATAATGAACGATCAGCAAGGGTTGCACTAAGTGGAATCCTTCCACATAACACTAGAAAGACAGGCGCGGTCATTTTGACCGCAAAAACGAATTTTGAATGATCATTTTCACCGTGTTTATTCCTTTATTTCTTTTTTGTTCATTGACTTTTCCCAATTATTTATAAAGAGAAGGTAGAAAAAATTTTACTTGCTTTTACACATTAATATCGATGTTATACACCTAGAAAGGCTGACTGCGATCATTTTGACCGCTGAACAAACACATGATTTTATGCTGCATTTTCTATTGTATATATTTTGTTATATGCAAACTATTTGTTCTTCACCATGCAGGAATGTGATAAAAAGAGAATTAAAGGAAAAGGCAAGCGAGGAAAAATACATGCTTGTCACGTGATTTGATGAAAGGGGTACACTAGATGGTGAGAGTTGTGTGAAGAACATCTGCTATTCACGAGAAATTCTTTCTGTGATTGAATGTTATCTATAATTACTTTATTCGAATCTCAAATTTTTTTCCTTCGATGGTCTTGACTTGTTTGGACATACATTTTCTCTCGTAATGTCGCGAAGAACCATCGGTAAAAAAAGAAATCTATCAGTAATTTTTTTTTCAACTGTTACAAATATACCTGAAATCAATTCACGTTCATAAGAAAAATAGGATTTATCTAAAAAAGAATATATTCCGGAAGATGGATGGGAATCAGCTTCAGCCGATGAATGACCACTTTTTATACAATCTGAACAAAATAATTACTCTTCTGAATCTGAAAATGCAGAAAAAAGTTTTTTCATTTATAAACACTGATTCCTAACAAGCAAGTACTTCACGAGGAAGAAATCAATGATTCGTAATAAGGTGTCAAAAGCGAGACAGATTTCAGGAAAAAAGTGAAAAATCAACATCTCTATCTCAAAATGACCCAGAATGTGTGTAACATAGAAGTACCTAACGATGGGACAATGTGAAGTACAGTTCCTTTTGATTCTCTTTCTGTTGGAAGATGGCAGCAGTATAATGTATTGAGAGAAGTTCCTGGACCAAGCTCATTTGCCATTCGGCATGTAACTTTTGGAAACTTTACCAGTGCTTAGAGGTCCTTTATAAACAAAAAGATTCTACATTTCATACAAAATAACCAAAGGCTCAGTGATGTTCACAGAGTCCGTACTGGAGTATATCACTAAAAGAATTCGACGCTTTTATTTCCTTACTTTATTCCCGTAGAGCTTTTATTTCGAAAGGAATTTCATTTAACAATTTGTGGTTCAAGACTTGGGACCTTAACTTTTTTCACGAAACAATGACTCGTGATAGATAAAAGAAATCATGAGGTATTTGCGCTTTGATATAAATTCAACAAGATCCCAGAGACTTCAAACAGATCAATTTGCCTTGGTGTAGATGTGTTCGATCAGATGGTACTAAAGTATACAACTAAATCCACTTTCCGACGATGGCCGATACAAGTTCTTTTTCAATATTCAAGACATAGCCGCTATGAATGTCTGGGTCATTGATAAAGAAACTACCGGTATAAACATCAAGAGCCGTAATTATATTTTGAATTTAGTATATGAAAGCAAAAATTGTTTCCTCCAAGAAATGTTCGCATCCCGATTTCGCCCCAGGCACAAATGATGCATTCGTTACCTCAATCAAAAACAAAACAATGCCAAATAATCGATTCCCCAATAAAACGATGGACATTTGTTCTGGCTGTAAAATGTACGTTTGAGGATCCTGTACAGGTAAAGTGATAAAGCTTAGTATTTGTAGAGACTTCACAAAGGAATAATATAAGTCATTCCAAAATATTTATAGTTTTAAATCATGTTTTATAAAATCAATCATTAAATGCGATACACGTTTAAAATATTTTGTGTAATTCAAATATCAATAATATTTCATTGTTAAAGGACTTTATTTTGCATTTATTATTGCAACTTATGAATAATTGATAGTATACATTGTAATATCTTGAATATGGAAAAAAAAAAAAATTATAAAATAATGCATGAACTGAGTGCGCAATCAATGTTATTATAAATAAAAAATTTAGTAGTTGAAGGTACTGTGGAACTCATTTCAGTAAAATATTTCGTGGAAAATAAGTTTTTATTTGTTTAACGAGAGTGGTCAAAATGACCGATTCTCGTCCTTCTAGGTATACGGAAAATGCCGTCGTTCACGTGTTAAACAAACTAGAGGCTCAATAATGGCCCCCAGACTCTCCAGATAAAAATTTGTTGAGAATCGGAGTGTATTGAACCTCTATTCATTAGAGAACAGAATATGGCGCCTGTCTTGCAGTGTTTAAGAAAATGGTATTCTGTCTCACAAAAGACATTTTTTTCTGCAATATGTTGAGGAGGATACATACAAATGGTCAACGAGGCTTTCTCCTTTAAGTGTTTTCATGCAGTTTTCTTCGAAATTGTTTCACAAGCGAAGTCCCATGAGAGCCTACATATTATCGTTCTATGCCGCGCATTTAATGTCAAGGATTGATTTTTGGTGACCTTTGCATGGTTACAAGATTCAAATCGATTTCATAACCTAGATATTACCATTCAAGACACTCTTAACCATTGAGCACAGTCGACTTAGTTTTGGTTTTATTAATGTCGCTCCAGAAGCAACACGAGGGTTATTGGCGACGGACCTCACAATTTTGAGCCACGGTCCAGTGACGAGGATGACACCTGAGATGGCTCTCCAAACTTTCACGGGGAGGACTTTGGGCCCCGACAACACGGCGGGTCTAGTGGCATCAATGTTCGAACCCACGACTCAACGAAACCGCCGGGAGCGAGTCCGCTGCCTTAACCACTAGACTACCGCGGCATGTAGTCCACTTGAAATTAGCAATTATAAAGTCTGGCAATGCTAGCAATGTCTCTCCATCTCAATCCAGATTAAATGATTCTGAGAATTCATTTTAACTGAATACGAGTACTATTTTTTTTGGAAGAAACATCGCTGTATATCCAATTCAAAAATTAGAAAAATATCTTACGTTTTCACAAAAAACGTTATCTTAAAAGTTTGGAGTTTTTTTTTAATAAATGCGAAAAATCCGCATGCAACTTTGATTTTGGTCACCAGTTAACTCCTCTATCTCCCCCCCCCCCTTTCTCTCTCACACACACTAAAATATACCGTCTTAGAATTCAACCCATTTTCCATCAATGTACTCATAAAAAACATCAACAATCTAAATCCAAATACGCGCAAGTACAGTTGTACATTTTAATTGTTTATCATTGTACTGATACTATAAGAAATACGATTTCTTTACATATTCAGAAAATTTGATGAAAATTACAATCAATGGAATTCAAACTGGTAATGTTTACAACGGAAAACCGACTAAATTATACGTAAATTCTTACAAAAATGAATGCTAGTGCCCAGTAACACATGGATCAATAAGTTCCGAGACTAACCCAGAGATGGCGCTCGTAGTAAACCAGTAACCAGGTCTTTCTAGAGTACTAACCTTTGCTTGAAACGTGTCAAAATTTTAAGTCGATCGGACCAGAAACAGCTGAGTTATCGAGGTTGGAGTAAAGTCGTATTGTAGTTTGTTTAAAAAATGGAAAAAACCGAGTTTCGTGTTCTGATAAAACATTGTTTTTTAATGGGTAAAAACACCGTGCAAGCGAAACAATGGATTGAAAAATGTTACCCGGACTCTTGTCCATCAAAAGCAACGATTTGTCGGTGGTTTGCCGAGTTTAAACGTAGTCGTACCGACACAAATGACGCGGAACGCTCGGGTAGACCTGTGGAAGCCGTTACACCGGAAAATGTGAGTGAAGTGACAAAAATTATAATGAAAGATCGTAAAGTGAAGCTCCGTGAGATTGCTGAGATGACACAGATATCATATGGAAGTGTATTTACTATCCTTCATGAAAAAGGTTTTTTCCAAGTGGGTGCCGCGATTGCTTTCGATGGAACAAAAACAGCAACGAGTCGATGATTCAGAAAGCTGTTTATCGCTATTTACTCGCAACAAAAAAGATTTCTTGCGTCGTTACGTGACCATGGACGAAACATGGATACATCACTACACTCCAGAGTCGAAGCGGCAGTGGCGCACAGCTGGCGAAAGCCGTCCGAAGCGTCCGAAAACGCAGCAGTCAGCTGGCAAAGTCATGGCGTCAGTTTTTTGGGATACGCATGGCGTGATTTTCATTGACTACCTCGAAAAAGGTAAATCGATCAACAGTGATTATTATATTGACTTGCTGGTGCGTTTGAAGGAGGAAATCGCAAAAAAACGACCGCACAGTCTCGGGACTTATTGATTCCATGTGTTATATATCCAAGTACTCTTAACTGTGCTGTAATTAGAGCACATTTGGAGTTCAAAATTATAGAATCCCATTGAACAATTTTAAAAAATCTAACTTTAAAAAAATCATTCTTGAAATGCACAATTAAAATGAACCAATAGCCCCTGAATGTTTTTAGAGGATGGAAGAAAATATGTCATGATCAAAAATCTTTTAACACATATAAATCAGTAAAATACAAACACTTCTCTTAACACGAAAAACAGAAATTGATAATTAAAAACTGTAATATTTTGATTTAATTATTCTTTACATATTTTGTTTAATAAGTTTAGAAGTCATCTCCAAAAACTTGATAAAAGCAGAATATAGTCGTTCTTTAAAAAGATGATAGTTCTCGTTACATTTTTAATTGGTTGATGATTTACAAAGCATTAACATTACATAAATTAACATTAGTCCAAATACTCCTTAATATAATTAAATGTCAGAAGAAATTAAATAAAACTAGATTTCTCTCTGCTTCATAAATTCATAAAGCATACTAAATTGTAACACAAATACAAGGATGAAAACAGCAACTTTTTCAATAATTTCACATGTCTTCATTTAGAAACACTGTTGCTTTTCTGAAGTTTTAAAATATGCTTTAAATTTAAAATTCTTTTTATTACGAAGAAAATACAGAATAATATATAAGTTACAGGGAATTTGAAAATTTAGTTTTGGTGTAATTAATATCACCCAAATTAAAAAAACATGCATCTGGAGGCACATATATAACACCCAAATTAATATTTTATTTTCTACGCTGCATGAATTCTTTGAAGCTCAATTGGATTTCATATGCAGTATTCCCCCTTAATCAATAGGAATAATGAAAAGGAAAATATAAGGTCCAATGAATATAATATATTTTGCAAGTGGACCCTTTTATTAAGCTTTTTATAACCTTTTTTCTGCTATATATCCAACGATTTTAGTTAATAAATATGGAGTAAAATAGCAAGATACAAAAAATATTTTGAGGGGAATTCAAGATCTTACTAAAGTTAAAGAAAATTACTTAAAAAATAGAGCAGTTTCCATGAAATAAGAGCAAAATGATTGATCTAAAAACATAGACTTTTAAAATTTCCATGTAATAAAACGTTTGATGAAATCAACAGCAAGAAATTAAAATTTATCATCCTTCCTCATTCAAGAAAGACACTTACAAGCATTAATAAGTGATGGTGAATTTAAATGGTGCAAGAGTCAGTATGACTTTGCTGTGTCAAACAAGGTACAACTGTGACCTAGACATTAGAAAAAAGATAAAAAATTAGTTGACAAAGAGGGTCGAAAATACAGAAGGATTGCTAGGGTATCCAGGAAGCATGTCACTCAAGCTTACCAAAGACATTAAAAACCATAGGAAATGATGATAAAAATCTCGAAAGTACCTTTAGGACATGATGCCCATGCCTACCCTAAAGATAAGTCCCCAAGGGTTTTGAGGTTACCTGAGTGATCATTCCTTTTTCCAAAGGAATTGGCCTTTTGTAATACCCCCTCTTCCCAGGATGCCCATAATACAATATTCTGTTTTAGATCTTTCTTCTTGGAACCCTCCACCCCTTTAAACACTCTTTACATCTGCTTGCTTAATTGATAGTTTTATTTATGTTGCACTTAGAGGCAATTTGGGGGCTATTAGAAATAGTCATCGTAATTCTCAGCCCTTTTTCAAGTGACGTAAATGGCATCAGAACTACCAATTTACTCTCTTTCCTAACTTTCTCAAACTCATTGTGAGGATTTTAAGTTTCATTAGCCCATAAGCTTAAGTCTCATTATTATTAGCCTGCTACACAATGAGTCTTAAGCAGAATCAGTTTAGTTTTAACATCGCAATGGAAGCAACACGAGGGCTATTGGCGACGGACCTCGTAATTTTGAACCTCAATCAAGTGACTTGGACGACACCTGAGCGGGCACCTCAATCGCCTAACTTCCACACCACGGCAAAGGGAGGGCTTTGGGTCCCGATAGATTTAACATGCATCAGCCCCGGCTACACAGCTAAGCAGAATCAGAACTCAAATCCACGATTCAATTAAAACAAAGCCGGTCATGTGTTTAGATGCCCTAACTACAGGCCACAGCAACCCCTTCCCACATTTGTAGTTTTGTTTTGATTAGATACAGGCTTTTCGTACATTAATGAATTTGGCACAGCTTTGTCGACCTCAACTCTTGCTTTAATAAACCGGGTTAAGTATGTTTTGCATTTAATTCAAATACAGTTGATGCTTTAAAATTATAAAACATTATCTATTCTTCAAACCTTCACTTCTCAGTAATGGAAAATGAGTAATCAATTTTTATACCATTCTAATCAAGAACATAAAAAAAAGGGAGTTAACAATATTTTAATATATAGATACTTAACTATAACTGTAATTAAGTGTTACACACACACGCACGCACACATATATATATACACTAAAAATACACAGTAGAATCTTAATAATATGAGAGATATGAATTTCTTTTAAGCAAAGAAGTTGAATTTAAAAGGATTTTGCAAGTATACCAGTAGAGACTTAAATCATGTATCATATCATAGCCTTAATTTACTTTAACTTTCCGTTACATATGGTAGAAAAGATACATTATTCAAAAGATTTTCTTTATATACATTCTATATTTATTCACTTGTTAGGTGTTTAGAAATAGTCATTTTATATAGGGGAGGAAAACAGAATTCTTTACAAACTTTTAGTCGTTTCGTAAGATATTATCAATACCAGAAATTTGATATTGGTTATGCTCCGTATTTAAAAAAGATGTTCTTTTTAATTCTCCTTTGAATAAGTTTAAAAATAGGAAAAGATTGCTTTGCTCAAAGCTTCATTTTAATTGGCAATATGATTCATAAAAAACAGTAATGCATGTTTGAAATCAATGCTGTCAGTATAACAGATTCTAAATGAAACTAATAATTTTGTTGTCCCTTTACTTTTCAATGATTTTTTTTAAAATTTTAATTAATAACTTTGAATGACATAACATTTTTTTATAACATAAAGGCTTCTTGTGACTTCAAAATGTGCTGTTACAGTTGCTACTTAATGGCAGTGTCATCACATTATACTGCTATCTTAAGACAAAGATGTTATATTTTAAAATAAAATATGTAAAACGAAAATCGAGAAAAAAAAGTATAGAATTTCATTCATCATATCACATTTTTAAATTAAACCATTGTAATCAGTTCTTAAAAATAAATTATCTTCTACAATTTATCTTCTCTCTGCTAGGCATAATACTGAAATTAAAATAATTTGCAACCATTGATTATGAATTAATTATTGCAATATAGCCACAATTTTGAATAATAAAAAAAAAAAGTGATAGATTTAGAAGTCACCGATTTATTATTTTTAAAGCTAATTTATCACATTTAAACAATTTTAAGTAATTTTTCTTTTTAATTTCTTGCAGTTTGGTTTAAAAAAGATTTAGTTTGAGAATTTGTATTGAACACAAAATCATTATGATCAATCTGTAAGAAAAACTTTTAAATTTATGGTAAAAAAGAAAACCATATTAAATAATATAATTAATATTGCACACTACAGCATTACTTGAGGAATTTATGAATTTTTTCTTTGTTTTAATAAAATTGAATACATTCAATGAAAAATCGTGCTATGCGAGATAATACTTTTTTTAAATGTTTGTCATGAATTTACAAAAGATATAATTTTGGATTTATTCCATTATTTTTGGTAATGATGAAATTTATTGCACAAGATCAAAATGAATTTATCTTACATTTCAGTAAATAGACACAAAACGAAAAGGATAAGTCAAAAGAAAATAAGATGGCTATATAAGATGCTTCAGCTTCTTTGCAAATGTTGCAAGGTGTAGATTGATTAGATCAACTATTTCTTTCATTTCTGACAAAATAACAAGAGTAGCAGATCAAATCATGGAGCTATACTTTCAATATATATTTAAACAACCATATCTTCATTTATATTTTCTTCTGTTAGCTCTATAAATTACTGTAAAGTAAATATCAAATATATTTAAGATAAAATCAACAATTCCATGTACCTTTTCAAAAGAATAGTACAAACAATAGTTTATCATTTAATACACATTTCATAATTTTTTCTCCAGAACATTATCAACAGCCTTTTGTTTAATAGTCTCAAATTTTGTAAAATATTTCATTAATAATGAATCAAAAAGTCAAGAAATTTAGAAACAGTATAAAGTCTATCCTTACTAAATGAATTTTAATTAAAATAAGCAATATTCATTAAACATGTGCTAAAACTAAAAAAATACAACAGTTTTAAAATATATTCTAACATTCCTTTACATTAACAATACAATTTATCATACAGACATTGTTTCTTATCCCAAGTGAAGCTGTTTCTTTCAACTAGAAGCTTATTTGTTTTAAAAATTGCTTGTAAACTCTTAAAATCATGCAATTATTAAATGCAAGAAACTGAGCAATGTTTTCTCATCTTTTATTGAGTCTTAATATCGTATGAAAATGAAATGATGCAATATTTATGCATGTGATAATTAATACTTTTTACTTTGATAAACTAATTAAATAATTATTGAAATTTTTGATTTATAAAACAATGTTTAAAAATACCCCCCCCCCATATTATTTGATGGCATAGTGATTTGCATCCACAGTCATAAAAAAAGGTTTGTTCTTCAGAATATATATATATATATATATATATATATATATATATATATATATATAAATATATATTGGAAATATAATTAAACTAAAAATATTCAACATTTACAGTTTTCAGTTTATTAAAATTTATAAAAACCAATTATACATTAACTTTTGATCAATATTGTGCAAATTCGAAATAAATAAAACAACTATAATAATATAATGTTTTAATTTCTCAAGACACAAATGCACAATACAAGATGTCTATACCCACATTTTTCACTCAGTGTCTAAATTTTATTCAAAATTTTGCTGTTGGCCCACTCCTCTCCTAAAACATGCTTGGAGGCTTCATTTACTTATTTAACAATATGTTCAACTGCTTAAGTGTGAAATGGAATCACGAACTCCCTCTCATGCTTGCACCAGTCTCAATTTTATTCAGATCCTCAATACTTATGATTGAAATAAGTGGAGGCTACATAACAGAAGTTAACTACCAGTCAATCATATTTATACAATGTCTTAAACGTTTCGGTGGTATAAATGTTCTTTCATCACTAACATTTGTAGATTTTCTTGCCTTTTTGATTCTCTTCCAAGCAAGTGAATGTGTTTCCTTTTGTCAAATATTTCCAAAAGAATAGTTTTGAGTGGGCTATGAAAGCAAACATTGTAATGTCGAATAACTACAGTTCTCAAATTCTCCCAAAGTACTAGCTGTAACAAATTTTTTTACAAAAATTATCAACTACAGATACAATATAAATGGTTGTCAATTTTTCCCCATGGATTATCAGCTACAGATACAATATAAATGGTTGTCAATTTTTCCCCATGGAAAAACACGACTTGGCATATACTCTTAAAATAAACTTGCATAACTTATATTAGCAGCTGGGATATTTGGTAATATATACAAATGAATAACTCAGTTTATAAAGGAAAGTCATCTTGCTTGTGACCCATTTCCTGGTTCATTAAGCACAAAGTCTATTATACTAGACGCAAACATAGCAGTGATGTCCTACAGATGTTTCTAGTGGGCTTAATATCTTACTATCAGCCTCCAGGAAGATATTTTAATTTTTTTTTGCAAAGAAATCACTAGATATCTTCAATTCAGAATAGTGACACTTTTGCCGATTGGAGCACTACATAACTTAAATGAAAAAGTACTTAAAAGAGGAGCAGTGGCAGTGGTCATATATAATGACACAAGAGCCAAATGTGGCTAAGTTATGCTAACATGGTAAAGCTGTGATCTAGACATTTGAAAGAAGACTAGTGAGAGATGGTATTGCAATAGTACAAGAGCCAGACATGGTCATGCTGCATAAAACAGTGTAAAGCTATGATCTAGACATGAGGGGGAAATTGAAGACAAATGAGTGAGTGATAGTATTCTAAGGGCACAATAACCATAAGTGGCCATGTTGCACCAAAAAGCTGTGATCTAGTCATTGGAAAAAAAGATAAAAATTGGTTGACAAGGAGGGTAAAAAATAGTGGATCATTAACGGTATCCCAAAGACACATCAACCATGTTTACCAAAGACAGTGAACCCCATAGGAAAGGAAAAGATTACTAAGTTGCCTCAGGGTCATGATGCTTGTAATTATCTACCTAAAGAAGACAAACCTCTGAGGTCCTCTGATATAGTTAATCCCCAAGGCAGGGTGACCAGCTATACCCTAAGACACTGGGTACCCATTTTAGTCGCCTGTTACGGCATGTATGAGCTACAATGGGGGACTATTCTTTCATGCCCGGACACCACATGAGTGGAAGATGAGGGGAAGTTAGGGTTGGGAAAACGGAATGTTCCAATTGGTCAGATGCTTTGGAAGGGGTGAATATACACTACGGAAAGAAAGAATTTTGATGAAAACCTTCAAACCATTAACCATAAGATATTGATTTTTAAAAGTTATTTTACATGAGTATGTTTTTTGCGGGAGCATATGAAAAATGTGATGGATACCACTATCTCTTGAACATGACAAGGGCACTTTTTGATGCATTGACTAATTTTCCAGTTCATGAGTCAGGGCTTCAGTTGGGAGATATAGTGCTGTAACAGACCACAATGGACAGTCTCTTGAGCCAGCACAGCAGTGTCATTAGTGAATAAGGCAAACTGAGTATTTTCATTCGGACGGATGTCACCGAGATAGAGGTAGAAGAGAATGGGGCGGAGGAGCCAAACTTGAGGGATCACTGCTCCTTAGTAGCCAATAGGGAGAAGCAAACACCATTGACTCAAACAAGAAAATTTCGGTTTGAAAGGTAAAAGTTTAAAATTAAATCACCTGAAAATCCAAGTTGTATGAGCTTGGGTATTAAGACTTTATGCCAAATTTTATTGAAGGCCTTAGCTATATTTAAGAATTGGATGAAATATAGTTGAAAATTTTGCTGAAGTTATTCAATTCTTAATTGTGACCATTAATTGACTTGAAATTATAAAAACGACATACAATTAATAAAAAAATCAAAAAGATATGCAGCTTTTCGAAAAATTAAAAATTTAAGCCTATGTGAGAGACTTATACAATAAGGTGTTATTCAAAAATATTTCTTATTTCCACTAATTATAACTCATTATCAATTAGAAAATTTAAGTTATAAAAAATAAATTTTCAATGCATTCTCCAGCGTGCGCACATGCACACACACAAAAAAAAGATATTTCTTAGTTATCTAGACCTATCTCCACTTACTGTGATGACATCAAAGCTACTTTTAGATGCAACCTGTTTTGCAGTGTTTTTTCATGCCTTTCAATACCAACATCTTTTGATGCCTTGTTAAGATGTTAGCTTTTTTTGTAATATATATATATATATATATATATATATATATATATATATATATATAGGGTTCACAGATGCATTACACCTTAAAATGTTTTGAAAGGTTCCAAACCTAAGCCTTTAACTTTGCATAACATTCAAAATCTACCTGTTTAATTCCCAAATATTTTTCTTACTTAACAAGGTTAAGAGTTATTTATTTTATTTAAAGAATTGCACCTATCATATTTCTTTTATGTAATATATATTTACAGCTCTAGAACAAATTTATAGACATGAAGTTATCTTTCAGGAAATGAAAATTAATTATTCTTATTGATTATGATGAATTCCTGAAATCTATTCTGTTGATTAAACCCAATTTAGTTCCAAATACACAAGAATTTCCTTACTTTTTCTTTAACACACTTTGAGGAATATTTCTTAATGCTAGAAATTATTCTCTTGCTAACATTTAATAAATTTAATGAACTTTCTTCATTCACAACAGCTGTTTTACTGTTTATAATAAATTTCACATTTAGAAGAAACACGAAGAATATTGGCGATGGACCTCTTAATTTTGTACCTTGGTTAATTGATCTCAAAGGCTGAATCGCTTCTACATTTGCAAGTATAATGATTGCCATTGTAGCATAGTTTTTTAGATCACTTTCCAGAACACACAGAGCATTAAAATGTATATATATTTTTTTATATAAATATTAAATAAAAAAATATTACTATCTAAACAAAGAATCAAATGTTTAAGTAGTAGTTTAAAAGTTGCATTCTACACTTGTATCGCAACTAATCTGAGATAAAAGCATGTTGCTTTATTTTGTATGAATAGAAAGAAATGTCAGAGGATTCTGAGAAGCATTATATCTGACAAAGAAATACATCTGTGTAAGTGGGGGTATCATATGCCTTTATAAAATTGTTTACGTAAGTATATACATTTTTTTTTTTTTTTTTTTTGAAAATTGAATTTGTTGAATTGCGAAACCCCTCAAGATGTTTACTGAAACATAAGCAACATATTAATACTGAATTAGTTGTATTCCCCTAATTCCTGCAGATCAGCTCATGATAGCAAGAGAGTATCCCTGGGTGGAATAAGTCCTATAAGTCTGGAGTATATGCTTTTGGTAGAGAGGTCCCAAAGCATGAAAGTCAGTCCATTGGATTCAGCTAAGGTCAGTAGATGAAGTCAAACAAAATGAGTCTTCTGCCATCAGGTACACTGAATTTTTCGATTTTCAGAAGCTGTACTCTTATTCTTTTTACCATGAGCTATTCTTCTACAGTAGATCATATTCCATAACTATCAAGCAGAATAATCGAGAATGTAACGAGGGTTCAAGGAAAGGGCAGTTTCCAAAAAAAAACAGGCCGTTTCCACATAAATATGGATCTGGTACAGCAATATGAATGGATTATCAGCTAGTGCAGCATGGATTAAACTTAACGCTATTTAGATCTCGCTGAAACCCATGAGGTTCTAATAACAGCTCTTCCAAAAAACTAAATTAAAAGAACATTCCAATCTTCGAATCAAGGGCTATTATATACTGTATTCTGATAGACAAAGGATATGGTGTCTTGGTTTTTCTTGTGAGAGGTGTCTGATATCCCCCAGTTCAACAATTCAGTTTTTGAAATGCAATGCATTACAATTAATTAGAAAAGGGAGAGGAACAATTTAACATTTATCACCCTCATAACCGAAAGTCTTTATGAATTGTTACATTTATCCGTAGAAAACAATATTTTTCTTGATGGCCTGAACTCTAAATACTCTACTTGGGGCAGTGAGGCTAACAATGAGGTGTAATGCAACTAGGCTCATCTTAATCTTAATGACTACTCACTTACTCAATCTTCTTATAGTAATAATATATTCTAATATAATAATACTTCTTATAGCTGTATCCAGATGTATCTATTGTCAATTAGGATATTTATCCTTAGTGCAGTTGGGAAGTTTATCAAAATATTGGCAGTGAACGTTAACTTTATTAGAAGTAAAAGGGAGACAAAAGTATGCCAAAAAAAATTTTTCTGACATTTAAAGAAAAAATTGTTTGAATTATGGAAACTCGTAGATCGAGATATTTTCTCAAATCTTTGCACTAAATACAAATTTTTAGATGAACTTGATGCAGCTTAGCTTGCAATCAAGAATATTTTAGGGCTATTGAAAAAAAAAAAAGCCATAGGGGTAATTATCAAGCATTTCACCCCTTTCTTTATGCATAATTCTCCATCATTAAAAATCTCTTGGTTAAAAAGTATAAATTATTTCAAGAATTAAAAAATTCAAATGAAACCTCTTTTGGAAAAACTTTAAATGTAGAAATTAAAAGAACTTTCAATCTTCTCAAGAGAGAAAATAGAAAAATTTATGTATAGCTATTGATGTTTGTACTCCAAATTTAAAACTTAATTTTTAAATAATTTCTTGGAAATGAATTAAATCTTTGAAAGAAATACAGTTGCAGCATGAAGATTGTAATTACATCCTAGATAAGAATGGCCAAATTCCCATGAATAATAAGGCTTCAGCCAACTTATAAGGATCCCACTATTAAAGTATAAGCCACTTAAATATTTCTGAGAATGATAAATACATTGAAGCACATGCTAGGATAACTGTTCTGAATGCTGCAGTTCAACCCTGGGTAACCCCTATTTCTAAAGATAACTTTATGATGCAGGAAATTAATAATTCATTAAGTGTTCTTGACCCACTAAAATAAATCGAAATCTGATAATTATAGTCTTCTGATTTTAAGGCTTAGTGAAAGTAGAAAGTAGAGATTGTTGGAGATTAATCTTGAAGAACAGGAAGACTGCCAGTTATAGAAAAAAAAAGCCTTGATTATTCCTATTGGAAAGTCCATATCACCTAAAAGCAACATACCCATTGCTCTAATGAACATTTCTTATAAATTTATAGAAAAAATTATTTAGGACAGGATTACTTATCTCAGTTCTACTGACCTGCTCACATTTTACAATATGGTCTTGGAAGAGGATACTCCACTGTGTATCAAATTTTACACATCAGACAAAAGACTCAAGGTTTCTCAGAATCTAAAACTATCAAATCAAATGAAAATTCCCCAGACTAGTCAAAAACCTTCAACAGTCTGGATCTATAGCTTCAAGAGTAATTGACAGATCAGAGAGAAATGTAAAGACTCTTTATCTTAAGCCTTTGAATTGAGTCAGGATACCCTGCAGGGATCGATATTAAGCCTACTTCTTCTCACTGCATTTATCCAGCAATGAAAAAGTCATTTCTAGAGAGGGCAAGGTCTTTTTTTTTTTGCAGACATTCTCTCACTTTCCAGGAATGTTATTCACCAAATTAAAGTTATGCAAAATCTTACAGTTTTTAACGAGTTGAGTTTTGTTAGAGCTCATAAACAGAAATTCATATCTTGATTTTGCTGCTCATATTATTACTTGTATGAGAAGAACCCTGTTGATCTGTTTGCTTATGAGTGTGATCTTCCATTCTCAAATTTGAGAAGTAAGGACACAAAGAGTATATATTTCAACAAATTTTACAGTTATAGTAACCATAATCGAGTATCTACAATTCTTAGATATTGATCAAATACTTATATACCTTTTATAGATATAGCCTTTTTTTACAGAATTCATTTGATAGTCCAGAAAGATTAAACTGTTGAGAGGCATTCCTTGAAGCCAATCACTAACACTCTATAATGTCTGCTAAAATTTTATTTTACAACAGCACTCAAGACGAAAACTACAAAAATCATGATTTGCCTGAATATTTATGCCAATTTAATCTTGAAATCATCAACCAAAGTTCTAATTCAGCAATTCAAATTTTAACTACTGGCAGCAGAGATGACAGTAATGCCTGGGGGTGTGGAGTGTTCATTAAGACCCCTATTTACTCCAATAAACTCCATTAGGAATCCAGATTTTAGTTCAGTTGTCAGATCAAATTTTATCACCACTGAAAAGGCACTTAATGCTGTTAAAAACTGAAATCTCATTTGTTAATATTGAGAAATTGTTAAACAGTCGCAGTATCTAGTGGCACTTGAGAAACTGGACTGAGGTTGGTAATGGAGCTGCTTTTTTATTCTTGAAATCCTAAAATACCTTTTGTAACCTGTTTACAAGGCCCCACCTCATACAGGACTTAATGGTAATGAAATAGCTCAAATTCTTGCCAAGAAAGGCATCTTTAATATACCAGTGACATAGTTATGCAATTAAACTGGTTATATATTTCTACCACCATCCTTGAAACTGTATTCTCCATTGTACAATTTCAATTTGCCACATAAAATATTACAACTCGTGAACAAAAAGAACAGTTCAGCCATTTCAAAATAACATTTTAATTTTGAATCCTCACACACACACAAAATTGCATTTATCATAGCTACATCCCAATCTCTTCTCCATGATGTTTTATCCAAAATTGTAGTTGTTTCAGTTGCCAGATTCTGATAACCAAAAGAAACTTTTTAAAATTAAGATTGGTATCTATACAAATCGAAATGTAACAGATTAAAAATACATGAACATGTACAGTGAAAAATATATGAAGTACAAATTAGAAATAAGATAAATATAATAAATTGAAATAGTAATATTTATATTAAAAACTCTAATATACTTCTCTTAGAAATAACTTCATAATACCATACCCTCTAACAGTAACTATGTAAATGAGGGATAATGGTTTAATGTGGCTCTGCTGCATGAAACAAGGTAAAGCTGTGATTTAGACGTTTGAAAAAAAATTAAAAAGATAAAAAAAAAAAAATTGATTGACAAAAGGTCGAAAATGGAGAGGGATTACTAGAGTATCCTGGGAGCATGGCATCCATGCTTACCAAAGACAACAAAGAAAAAGAATACTTGGGTCCCTTGGGTTTGGTAAGCCCGTACCTACCTGTAGAAGGTAAGCCCGATGGTCCTACCAATAACTAAATAATGTTGCAAAGGTTGGAAGAAGTAATAGTGCTTATCAGCAAAATAATAAAAATAGATAAAAATCAGTTCTTTTGAAAATCACTGCACGTTTCATAATTCTAGCAGTTAGAGATTGTCTTAGAGCTGATTTAGTCTCGGGTTGAGCCACAGTTGGTCTGGTTTGAATATCAGTGTGAGATGACTGTTTATACAATCTGGAATTGTTGGTTTCTCTTGTTCAGGAATTTGTTGTTAAATAATATATGCAGGTTTTTATGCAGGTGAAATATTTTGGTGAACAACTGATAACAGAATATGAACCTTCATATGGGGATTCAGGTTGCTTTTAAGCTGTCAATGTGAAGAAAAATGCAAGACTTTCCAATGCTGTCTGGGTACTAGATTTATTGAAAAACTCTTCAGGAAGCCTCAGACTTTGACCATAAACTATTTGAGCAATTGCATGTTCATTCTTCTTATAGCAATATGCAAGCCCATAAGTAATGTAAGAAAGGTATCAGGCCAAGACAAATAATTGTAAGCCTTTAGTGCTGTTCTTAATGTTATGAGAAGGTGTTCAATCTTTCCATTACAGGAGGGTTGAAAAGCTGTAGTGCATTGTAGCTTCACAAAATAGATTTTGAATAAAGCTTGCAAAGTTCCACTTTTAAACTTACAACCCCTTGATCAGTAACTAGCTTGGATGGTGTTCCAAAACACATAATGCAGTTGTTCTAAAATGCTCTTGCCACTGTATCAGTTGAAATCCCATCCAGAGGAACCATTTCCTTCTAGTTGGTAAATCTGTCAATGCTAGTAATGCAATAATTATTTCCTATAGATGGGGGGGGGGAGTCCCATGAGATCAATAAGGAATATTCTAAACCTTCCTGGTGGTGATTCATATTAACCAAATTTTGTTTTGGTGTGCAAAATGAATTTTAGCTTTTTGGCAAGGAATGCAGATTCAAGTAAGCAATTGCACACTAAAGTTGGGCCATTTAAAGTCAATTTTATTCCTGGATGTGATAAGGCCAGAAATTTGATTGAAGATTTGATTTCGGGAAGCTTTGGGAATGTGTAGGTGAATATTGTTAGTTGACATATCACAAATATTCCCCTGAATGTAAAGAAAATTGCTTTAAATTCAAAGAGGTAGCGCTTTCAAGTTGTTCAACTCATCTTGAGTTTAGTCATTTGCTATTTTATCATAATCGATCAATGAAATTTCATTAACATTATAAAGTATCAGCTACAATAATATTCTGACCTTTAATATGTTTGATATTGTCACATAGATAATGGAACAAGTTCAACTGAACACACAAAATATATCTACATAACGTGATTTAATAACAAGAGCAGCTACACTTGGTTGAGAGATCCCTCAGGCTGAAATTACACATAGGTTCATTAACATTAGAATATTCCAGAACACTTTTCTGGAAATGTAAAGAAAATTCCAGAAGGTTTTAGATACTACAATGGAAAATAGTGAACAATTAAACAAAACTCTAAAGTGAGTTTTAATGTTATCAGCACAGGGTTTTGAACCCAGAAACTCTTGCTCTATAGAGGAGTGTTTTACATTGGCATCATCAAAGTTTGTGAACTTCATGGCATTTTCAGTTGAAAATTAGGAGACACATTAAAGTTTTGATGGGATAGTCTAAGTGACAGTCAAATTTTTGATGAAATGCAATTATTAATGGCTTGTGATCTGTGTAGATGGTAAATACTCTTCTAGATGTTTTAAGGGTTTAATTGAAAGGTATATGTCTAATAACACTCTATCATAAGTACAGTAATTCTTAATTTGTCTGAAAAAAATTATATGGTTTTTCTGCCAATATCCTCATACTGTATAGTACTGGATCAACCACTATGTCTGATGCATTTGTGCACAGAGTACAGTAGGTCAGGAAGTGAGAAATATAGTAAGGCAGTATTTACAAGACCTTGTTTGCATTTTTGCTTCCTCCGGTCATTTAATTTTTCCTTTTATCTCTTAGGAGATGGTTGTGTAAAATTACTTGCGTCTTAGCTGCATCTTTTAAATACCAATGATAAAAGTTAATCATACCCCAAAAGTTATTTAAACATGGATAGTTTCTGGCAATTTATAATGCAATATAGCTTCAACTTTTTATGGTTAAGGTTGTAAACCACTGAGAGAAATCAAATACCCTAAAAATGCAACTTCTTGAGAAGCAAAATCTGATTTATAAATATTAATTCTAATACTATATTTGTGCAATCTTTCAAAAATTAAAAGTTCAATGATTCTAAAAATTGCACTTTATCGGACAATGCCACTAATTTATCATACAGATACGAAAAACAAAATAAAATCCCTTTTAAAATTTTGTGAATACAATGTTGAAAAGTTACAGGAAGCTTTTTAAGCCAAAGCTCATTATACTGAATTCATAAAACCCAAATGGAGTATTGACTGCTATTTTACATTTATGTGATTGAAACTCAGCTTTTGGTATCTGGTACTAGCCAATTACAGGATGGTGTTTTTTTTTTTTTTAGTCAATTCTCCGTGGGGGGGGGGCGGATCAAAATAAAAACTTTTGCTCATTTAAAGAATGTTATTCACATGTTCATAATTAAATTGATCTGCATTTTTTGGGGGGAATATTTTTACATGCATTCTTCCAAGCCTAAGTATCAATGATGGTGGCTTATATGAGTACAATTGATATGAATGAGTGTACAATTGCTTTTACTACATTTAGAAGTAAAAAGGAAAACTTCCAGTTACTGTATTTTCGAAATGTGAGTGCATGTACTATAAAGGAATGGTACCACTGCTAGTTTTAAATGTCATTACAGACAAAAGGATTTTGTTTGAGTAATGAGATTGTGGTCTGGAAGGTATAGGAATGAGTGAAATGAAAAATTGATTATGAATAGTAATGTTTTGTTGAAAGACTTGTTTTCATGCAATTAATAATAGCCAAGTTTGATGTTCTTCAAGCATCAAGATTTGTTTGGAAGACATATGAATGAGTTTCTTATAGATGAAGACTTGTTAGTGTATCAGTATATTTCATCTAAAGAGAGATCTGTTTTCATGAGCATAATACAAGACCATGTGATTATTTCAAAAGAAAGGTATGATTGGTGGAAATAAATGAGGTTGATTGGTGGAAATAAATGAGTTGCAGAACAAAAGGATTTAATTTTGTTTTGTTGAAAGAGAAAGATCTGTTTTTATGTGCGATGTTCATTGAGTAATGAGATTTTGGTCAGAAAGATAGATATGAAGGAGTTTGAGTGAAATCAAAATTCAGATGTGGTTGAACAATGGACTTAAGAGGAAAAAATTGATGATGCTATCGCCTTCAGACACTTCATCCAGGATTTAATTACATATATATGCTTAATATCAAGGATCTACTGGAAAACATGTAATTTTTTTTTCATATTCTTTCATTAAGTGTTCTGGAGAGTTTGTTACTCAGTAAACACTTGTCAATGAATGATTTTCAAAATCAAGCAAAATGGAGGGCCTCAACTGCATTTTCACCCAATATTTGTTGCATAAAGTAGCAATTAGACAATAAGGCTCAAATTTAAAGAAAAAGAAAAATTATGTAGCACAAAAATAACTTTACAGTGAAATATGTTCATCATTTAAATATATAAAAAAAATAGTAAGGAAATTTTTACATGAGAATCGAAGAGGATCTCCCTTGTTATTGATATAGAATTTAGAAAGTATCTCATTTTAAACTAATTTTAAGTCTTTTCAAGCAATTTGAAATTTTCGTTATTTCTTTACAAATATAATACGAAAATTTTAAGCCTAGCATTTAATATGGAAAATCATCAGTCACATATAGTTCTATTTAACTGGAAGAAGAAAAAAAAATTGTAACAAAAAGAGCATGATTATAAAGTTATATTTTAGTTTGTAAAAGAGCTGTTCTGAAGTATTTAAATCTCATCACTACTTAAGTAAACGAATCTTCGAAAAGCAAAAACAGAATTCTCTTGATTAGCTTAAAAATTATATTTGATTCTTTGTAGATCCAAGTCATTTCACATTTGAATGATAAGTAACATGTTATACATGCATTTAATTATCTTCATTCAGCTCAGATGTGTATGCTAGGAAAAAATAGAGACCAAAAACTCCATCAATAAGCATTGTTTGAACTCTTATAATAAAGAAAACTTTCCATGCTAACCCAACTTACTTCATACAATAAAAAAATAACTAATTGAAAAATTTTACAGTCAAAATATTTATCATCAGAGAGAAGCGTGTACCTACCTTTCAATACAATTTTCCATATGATAGAAATAATTACTAAATAATAAGTATACATAATTACTAAATTTTAGAGAATGAAAAAAACAATATTATTACCAGGAGTTTTAAACAATTCAAAAACATATTTCCAAAAAATATTTTATGGGGAGGGGGGAACTGCAATAATTTGAAGCTTTTTGAATAGGCTTTAAAGAATTTGAATACAGTTTAGAAAAATCAGTTCAACCTAATAACAATATGGCTCATTAAACATATGACTTATAATTTTAATAAAGAATTTTATAATTACTATAAGGTCGGTGAGAATGATTTGAGCTGATTATTCACATTAAAAACTTTCAAACCATACTAAATGAAGGTTATGAGACATTATTCTGAAACATCCTCAGTAATACAACAAAAAAATGTTAAATAGAATCACAATTTGATCTCAACAATTTCTCAACTTGCACACAAACATATCCTCAGTTTAAACTAAATTTCAGACGATTCAAAGTGTCATAAAAATTATTCAAAAGTATTCAAACCATACAAATTTGTTGATATAACAGCTGTTCTTAATATTTATATAAATATTAATTCTACTTTTCACTTCAGTGTGCACATCTGTTGGGAGTTGTTATCAGTGTCATCAACATTTTATGCAAGAAAAAGTAATTAGTAATTCTCAAAGGGTAAAGAACAATGTTGTGAATTAAACTCTAATTAATAAAAATACTGTTTATAAAGTAGTTTTTGCAACAGAAAAAATGATCCATGTAAAACCCAAAGTAATGGGGAGAAAACATCTCATCACAACATCTTGTAAATTCAAAAACTTATCAAGATAATATACACTTAAAGAACATTTATCAAATACATAAAATTTAGCCCCCCCCCCCCAAAAAAAAATAACACTTAAGAACATACATTTCAAAAGAATTTATAGTATAAATAAAAAAAAATTTCAAATAATTTTTTGATTTAAAATAAATTTCAGAACAAGAAAATGGATAACTAATTTCAAATCTAGCACAGAAGCAAACATTACAAAAATTAAAAAGTTCTATGAAAAGAACAGATTTAGCCATCCAAGGTGCACTTTCTTCATAATTAATAAATTACTCAATTAAATATAAGAATTCAAATAAACAATGAAATAACGAAAAATAAACAATAGTAAACTTTTCCAATATAAAATTAAAGCAAAAGATAAATTATTAAATTGAATATATTTAAGCTAAATGTAATTAAAATTGAAGCAAATGATAAAAAATTGAAGTGATCTGGTATGCCAAAAGTGATCCAACTACAACAATAGCCCTTTAGATGGCTAATAATAGTAAATCAATAATAAAATCATTTGACCCCAAACATTCCAAGAAGGAAGCCAAAATAAAAAGACATAGTTTGAAATTTTTTTGGGAAAAAAAAGGTCTGCCTTACAACTTAAAATTCTGAATAATGTTATTTATTTTCAGTCATATCTTGATTCCAGTTCACATAAGATTTAAGGTAATACATAAATGGATAAATAAATAAAATACTTAATTTTATATTTTTTCCACTTCAATCCAATAAATAAATTGAGTTCATTAATGGTCAAAGCAGGTATCAGTCATGTATTTTATTTCAATCCAATAAAAAATTCAGGAGAAAAATATTATGACGTATTTATGAAAATAAGGTTAATTACTGGTGAAAGCAGACATCAAAAATATACACAAAAAAAAAAAAAAAAAAAAAAAAAAGATAAACTTTTGAAAAGTGGTCAGATAAAATGACATTTATAGGGTATAGAAAACAATAACCCCTTGGGTGGCTAATAACTAAACAAATAATTTAATAGTAGTATTTTATGAATTTTCACTAGGTGTTCATTACGATTCACTCAATCTGAATATATATCTGAAACAACAAGTAAGTATATTTTTGGCAGAAAGTAAATATAGTGCACAGCAATTTAATTCTATTACTGCATCAAATTTAATTTGATAAAAATAAACAATTACAAAGCACTTACCAGGTTCAACATGAATTTTCCTCTTTTTAATTTTCCTTTGATTTCGACGAAGGTTTGTCTCGCGCAAGTTATACGAATCGGAGTTTTCATTCGTATTCACAACTTCAGCTTCAAAATTGGATTTAAATGCTCCCATATGGGACCTAAAAAAAAATTTCAGGAAGTTTAAGCAATTTAAAAAAACCCCAAAGATTTTCTTTACTTAAGATAAAATTATCAAAACAGGATTTATGAATGTCAACATTGATATGATTGTAACAAAAGATATGCAATTATAGGGTAACTTGTATACACCATAACACCAACTTTTGTTGCTCTCAGTAGTATTTAGGCAAATTTTATTCTTGAGTTGCAGCCTTGAAATTTACTGTTACAGTGAAATATATAACTAGTGTTGATAGAAGGAATTTTTTAAAAAATTTAATTTATTCCTATTTCTTAAAAAAAAAATTAAGCCATGAGAACACAAATTCATCAAAAAATTAAATCATTTTATTTTAAAACAGTTACCATTCCAAAAGGGAAAAGAATAACATGCAAAGTTAGCAGTCATAAAATTTTAAGAACAATTACTGCAAAAGACTTCAATAAAAGTAAAAAATACATGTTTTCCCCACCAATACACATGAATCTTGCACGCACTTACAACAGTTTAACTCAACTAAAAAAAAGGGTTGCATCCTGCTTCAATTAAAAAAATCTACGAAATGAATGTACAGATGAAATAACAATAGCTTAAAACAGAGATTACATAAAAACATTGATTTCAAGTCAAATTCTGTGAAACAGGAATGGTATTCACTTTCAAACTTGATTCATTACTAACATCAGGCGATGAACAAAATACTTACAACGATTATTTTTTAAATACTAAACAAAATTTATAAAATTCAAGTTTCATTCATTATCCACTTCTATTTATTTTTGATATAACTTTACAACATATCTATTACAGCATTTTTCTTCATTTCATATACTAAGATCTGATTTCTTTAATGTTGTTCTACAACTATAAAATGAGTTATAGAAAAGTATGCTATTATTTGCCATCCTCCCCCATTATTTCAAAATCTATTTCACCACTTTCAGCTAGTTCTCACAATATAAGCAGCAGAATATATTGATTCATTAACAGCATACTTTCCAATTAGATATTGTAATTGTATACAAAACAAATAAAATTTTCTCAGTTTACTAGATATTCAACAAAGCACTGCCATGTCCCAGTAAAATACTTACAAAAAAATTTAATAATCAATATATATTTTATACACATAATTTTTAGAAACATACATAGAGAAAAGTGCCAATATCCTTACTATATGGTACACAAATAGAGAAATTTAGAAATTAAAACAACACAATACTTAAAAATGTGAATTTCTTTTCAACTTTAGAAAAGTAAGTGCCCATTAAGCATATGTTTAAATATGAGTAACTAAATATGAAGGATATCCCCAAGATATAAATAACACAAAGTGTGATAGCAAGCTCTCAAATAATATAAAAAGTTTTAATAATGGTATTACTGTAAAAGTTAATTTAAACATCTAATGCAATTTTAAAATATAAAATAAAGAGAGCATCTATTTACCTTTCACATGTTACACATTCACACAATGAATTTTTTTCACCAAAGAAGCTTTCACCATAAGAGCAAGTAATTTCATCACCAATTTCTATGTCTTGAATAACTTGTACAGATGCTGTGTTTCTTCCAGTTGCAACAAACTAAATGAAATTCAAATTTTTTATAATTATTTACTGGGAAGGTATAAGAAAAACAGAAGATGACTTAATTTAAGGCATAATTTAGGAGTCAAAGATAGAATAAATTTTTGTTTTTCACTAAAAGAGGAAATAATACAGTCTAAAAGAAAAATATTATTAAACATATTTATTAGTATTTGACATTTTATTGCTTGAATAATTCGAAACTTCAACAGTAAACTAAACTAACATGGAAAAAAAAAGTGATAATATGCCACAGCATATTTGAAAATTTTATTATAGGTAGGCTAGAACCAGGTAGATTTTCAACTCTCATAAAATATAACAAATAGATTATGGGAACCTAAACACCATGATTTGACAAAATTTTCTTTGAATATATTTATGATAATACAAAAATACACTAATTTTAATTACACAAAAACTGAGAGAAAATGAAACATTCTCCAACTATTCAAAGGTAGTCTTAATCCCAATACTATTTATCAGGATTCTAGATTAGAAGTTTTTATGGAAAATCACACAAATGGCTAATAATTTAAATCCCAAAACAGGAAACAAACTATAAGAAACATCCTACTGAATTAGAAACCTATAAGTTCACACTCAAAATCATTCATTTAAATTGTATATAACATCTGTTATACAGTTTCTACTTTTTGTCAACAGTTCTGTATGATATATTAACAGTGGTTTAACTATATACTAGTGTGAGTTTTTTAAAAATTTTATTTCAAAACAAGCAAACATATAATCAAACTGCAAGATGTGAGAAATAATGGAACTTTTCACTGGACCCAACTCAACTCCTACTAAACTAATGTTTTAAATGATTAAAGGGAACTCCACAGAGATAATAAAAGTTCTCTAATAATGAAACTGAAATTTCCCTTCCACAGAATTTTTTCTCCAGTTTTTCAAAAGGTAATTTTTCTCATATGTATTCATATACTAAAAGACAGAATTTCAATGCTTTCATCTCAATTCCTTTACCCTCCTTGCCATTTACGGAAATCATCTACTGGACCTCTAACTAATAAACATTCCTCTTTCCCAGTCTCTGTTCTATTTCTAGGAATCTACTAGTCCACTGCACAGACCCCTCTCTTAAACCACTTCTTGACAAATCAGAATAATAGAACAGATAACAAAGGTGTCACCTGGTGTCCTTCTATTTTCTATCTCCAGTCATTGTTTTTATAGCTATATGAGCACTCTGGACTGAACAGACATTTCCATCACAGTAGTATCCAGAAATAAGACTGTTCAAATGATGTATTCTTTAAAGAAGAATGTATTTTCAACACAGAATATAGAAATTAAATGCATTTCAGATAATGCCAATCAATAAGCGATATGCAACAATTGCATGGCTATTGTTGCTCACAAAAAAATCTGAATGGAGCAAAGAAGCTACATGAGGGTGAAAAAATTAATGCCATCATCGGTCAGAGTTTAAATCTTTCAAGGAGTTTGTTGAATAGTTTGGAGGGGAAAAAAAATGGTTGGCACTAAAAAACATGCCGTAATGGCTGGTTGGGCATATGTAAGAAATTTAACTTTTTATGTACTTAAGTTATGGGTATATAGAGTTTCTGCATCAAATATGAAAAATCATGTGAGGCCCTGACATTATCTTGAATAATGAAGGGAAAAGACATTTTTAATGCTGATGAAGGTGGATTATCAAACAAAACGATTATGAATCAAACTTTCATGTATAATGAAAATGCACTGCCTGAAAGCTTTTGAAAGTAATTGTTTTTGAGTGTATAAACATGGGTGGATCTAAAGAAGGAAAATTAAGTAGGATAAGTAACTTTCACATACTTAAATGTTATTCTTCAAATGTTCAAATATGTCAACTTTCAAATACAAAAACACAACTGCACTGCCTACTTCTACTTAAAAATTCTTAACTGCATCAAGTTTGGTTATTTTGTACTGTAATCATTGAATCAATGTAGCATTTGCAGCCACAAATCTCGCAACAAAAAGCGGCTAGTTTTAAGTATTTTGGAGAAACGAAATAAACAATGATTACAATGCCTTTTTCAGGAGCATTGTTTTACTAGAGAAATTTAGGAGGCAAGTCACAGCTACAACAATTTAAAACAGCTTTCAACAAGCAAGTCTTTTAAGGAATATATTGAAGGAAGGAAAAAATAGCATGATGAATATGGAAACCCCTTACAATCACTATCTGAATAATGAATGGTGTCAGAGATGAAATTTAATGCTTTGAATAGTATGGTAAAAGGTGGTCTAAAATTTTTACTAGCAATGATCACATCACATCCAGAGAATAACTAAACAAAGCTGTTGCAGATAAAGATGGTTCCTCAGCTGAGGAAACACCTTCAATCTCTGAGGTGAAAGCAATTGCAAACATTCTATATATTTTTTTTCAACAGAAAATGTGGACAAATAAATCTGAAACTTTTCCTAATTGTCAACATAAAAATTGATGAACTTTTTGCTTAAATCAAAATGTACCCAAAGTTCATTTCTAATACATAATACATTTTAAGTATTAATAATTTATTAGTTGCATACACACACATATATGTATATATTAAACAATATTTAATTAAGAATTAATCAGCTAATTGTGTGTTATCCCAAAGATTATTTCCAATAAAACCACTATCGAAAGCTAAGGAATAAAAAAAATTTCAACAAAATTTGAGGTAGTGAAATTTTCATTTGATCCAGAGATGGTTCAATTTATCAGGGTTTGACTATACATAAACTTTTCAATAATAAAGAATTCAATATCAAAACCTAAAATTAAGAATAGTTTGTATCAAAAGATAAAAACAAAATTCATTAAAAACATCAATATTTTATTTATGTTTTAAGCTTATAATTTAACATTCATTGATATTAATTATTTTTTGCAAGGCCGAATTTCTGGTAGGCAAATTTTTATACCCCCTCCTTCAGATTCTAGCAATGTTTTGATTTTTCCTATTAACATTCATAATGCTTAATTATATTCACAAATATATATATAAGTTTTGAACCAAAGCATTTTTACTGCCCCCCCCCCTTTTTTTGGTAATATTTCGATATTTCCTTTCAAGATATAATCCAGAAGTTTTATGTTGAATATTTTAATTAAAAAGTTAAATCTAGATTTAATGCAGCAACTTACCTACTTTGATATTAATCAATTTTTATTTATTCTAACAGTGATATATTATTAAAATCAAAATCTGCAATTGAATATTAATTCATGTTTTTATGAATAATTAATGTAACACACATGTTGAAAATCACTTCACTAATTATAAAATGAGCTATTAGCAATGGATTCAGAAATTGTAAACAATATATAAGAATAAAAAGAAGACATTTAATTCTTGTAATTTCTATAACATCTTGGAAGGAACTTTAAAGCCCAATAAAATTTGGCAGGCAACATCAAACATTATTCCATACAAGAGCTTTTAGCAGAATTGAGCTTAAAACTCCTAAAATATTTAGATCTAATAGAACTATCATTCTTACTAATTTATTTCTTATCTAGAAAATGCAGTGATTTACAGTTTCATGATCTATTTAAATTACTTTACAATTTTAAAAATAAATTGCTTATTTTTATTCATATATTTGAAGATATCCTTGAAAATTACTTTGTAAAAATGATTCATATTTTGTAAAATGACGTGTTACGCCATTTCTTTTATGCGAATCTTTTTAATTGTTTACTTTTTTGAAGAAATCATGTTTTACACAATCCACAAAATTAAAAATGAATTTCAAAAGAAAGTTAGCATGTTGATTGAGTGAATAAAAATTATGATGAAAAGAAAATTGATAAGTTCTTTGAAATATATCAGGCATTTCCACACATAAATTCATTAAATGTATTAAAATGTTCATAAAAAGTCAATGGAAATGTATCAAATTATCTTTTTATATAATATATAATGAGAGAACACAGAGCATCACACACTACATAAAGTTATTGAATAAAATGCTCTGATAATCAAGAATATTTAACGTATATTACCTTACAATTAGGATTACAATCATGATTTATAAATGCGGCAGGACCAAGCCACAACTGAGAAACATTTGTACGGTTTGAAAGCATAACACTGAAGTCATTTATTCCAGGAAGTAGAAGATGATTCTCGTCCTGTTTCGTCAATTGAGCAATGCAGCCAGCCAAAAAGACTATTGTCTCATCTTTTCTCCTGAAAAGGATGTATTCAAATAAATAGGAATTTATTATAATAGCCTCAATACAATTTTTATGTTTGAATTCCATTTAAATATTTTTTTCATAAATAAAAATTCAGCTATACTTAATGAAATTATAGATAAAAAATAAGCCTCAATATTTTTTTTACCATATCAAGTATATTAATCACTCCCCCTTTAAAACATGCTTAAAACCCCTTTAAAACATGCAACCTTTAACTGCTATTGGTTAAAAAAAAAAAAAAAAAAGTACATAGGAAACTGGATGCATTAATAGAATGTGCATTCAGAAAATTTCAAAAGTAGAGTCTATGTAACTGATATAACAGATTCATGTATTCTGGGCCCAAATTTTCTTCAAAAATTTAATTTTATTAGACTTGGAGAAGAACTTCTCCAAGTCTAATAGTCAATAATAACAGGAGGAGCAGAAATACCTTTATTTTTAGCTAGTGTTCACCATTTAAAGTTACGCTCTATATTTATGAAAGAGGACTATACTATCTACTAAGTCAGAATGTTTTGTATAAGGAATGCCCAAAGTTTCTGGACAATTCAGATATGCTGTAATGGAATTTCTTATCCAAGTCTCCCAGAAAAATATTCTTGTAGTGGCCAAGCTCACCAAAAAGGTAAATTATTCCTGTTAGAGTTCTGAATTTGGACAATAAATCAAAGACTATGGAAAAAGGAGCTGTTGTGATGTATGAAACAGAAGTATATAGATAACAAGGTTCATCCTCTAGAATTTTCCAAGTCACAAAATTTACAGCGAACCTTAAAGTATCTAGAAAGACCTAATGAAAAGTAGCAGATAACATTACAACTATTACATAAAGAATTTCAGAGCTTGTTTTTTACCTATGAGGCTGATAACAGCCACTGCAACATGACTCAACACAGAATACAGTAATCATTCACCAATCAAGCAAACTCCAAGATGTTTGCCTCTTGCAAAGAAGGCTTCAGTTACAGAGGCTTCAGTTACTTCTTGAGGCTTCAGTTACAGAGATGAAGAACAAAGGATTAATCAAAGAATTGCCATGACCTTGGGTTTTTCCTATTGTTCTTGTTAAGAAGATGGAACAACACAATTTTGCATTGACAACCTGTAGTCAAACGAATACAACAAAGAACAGTTAGAGTCTACCACACATAGACAATTCTACCCCAGATGCTTAGAATGGAAACTAAAAGTTCTCAATTTTGACTCTGAAAAGTAGATACTGGAGTGAAGATCTGATCTGAAGATAGAGAAAAGACAACCTTTACCACCGGACAAGGACTTTGGCTAATTAAGGTTATGTCTTTCAGACTTGTAAGCCCCCTGCCACATTTGAAAGACTAATGGAGACAGTTATATGAGGACTTTCATCTGCAATCTAAGTTTATCTAGATGACATAATAGTTGGTTTAGTCTTTCATTAATGTCGCACTAGAAGCAACACGAGGGCTATTGGCAATGGACCTCGTAATTTTGAACCACGGTCAAGTGATGAGGACGACATCTGAGTTGGCACCCCCTCTCCTAACATCCACACCCCACCAACGGGAGGACTTTGGGTCTTTAACAGATTTAACCTGCATCAGCTCCGGCTACACGACGGGTCTTTGGCGGCCAAGGATCGAACCCACGACTGAAAGAAAACCGGGGGGCCCTAGTCCACGACCTTGACCATTAGGCTACTGCGGCCCCACATAATAGTTGGATGAACATTTGAAAAACATCTAAATATTCATAGAATATTACAGACAACAGAAAACTTACCTTAAGTTAAGCCCTAAGATATGCAGATTTTTTTTCAAAAGGAGTTTGCTCATTTTGGGCATGTTATTTCAGCAGATGGAGTTAAAACTGATGCAGAGAAAATTAGGGCCGTACTTGACGGGCCTTGTTCAAAGACAATGCACAATTTCCCAAGTTCTCTTGGACTGTGCATTTATTATCATTGGTTTGTAAGAAGTTTCTCCATAATAACAAGACTTCTATGTATTAACTTAAGTGAATCAAACTTTAATTGGACTGAAGAAAGCAAGAAATCTTTTAATTGTCTAAAGCAGACTTTAACAACTTCTGAGCTACTCCCAAATTGAAAGATATTTCATTTTCGTTACGTATGTCAGTAATCAAGGAATGGGAGTCGTGCTATCCCAGGTAATTGGAAATGAAGGATGTGTTATAGTTTATTTTAAAAAGAGCTTTGGTAAGTCAGAAAGAAAATATTGTGTGACATGTGAGGAATTACTAGCCACTATTTAATCAACAGAGCAATTCCATTACTACCTATATGGATAGAAATGTCTTCACCAAACTAATTATGTTTCCTTGAGATGTTTTTGAATTGAAGAAATCGAAGGCCAAACTACTTGTTGGAAGCAAAGACTTCAGGAGTATAATTTCAAACTCCAGCATTGCAAAGGAACCTCTCACAGAAATACAGATGTGAGCGAGGGAGAAGTTTAATGGCACAAGAGCCACATGCATGGCTCTGTTGACAAAAACAAGATAAAACTATGATCTAGACATTTAAAAAATGGAAAACTAGGTAAAATTCAGGAGACAAGAAGGGTTGAATTAGAGATTAATCACTAGGAAAAACCTGAGCATGTTAACCAAAGACAGTAAATCCTATGGGAAGGCAAGTTTCACTATGGTTCCATGGGGTCAAGAACGTTCATTATGATGTCCATACTTACCTAAAGAAGGTAAATCTTTGAAGGGAAGAAGAAATATAGATGCCCCTTCTTTCAATGACCCTACAGAGAGAACTACAAACATTGCACAAATACTAAGAAAAGTGCAGAATGGAAACAGATATTTCTGTGAAAATGTTAACTGATGATCCCTGGTTTTCAAGTGAAATCCAAAAGGCATAGCAAGAATATTTTGCTATTAGGCCCATTCTGAAGAAACTAAATTCAGAAGCCTGAACCATCTTGGTAAGAAATTGCTCTGGAGAGTACAGCACAAAAAAAAAAAAAAAAAATTGTGGGTTGGATTCCCTGAATCTTTATAATGGTGTTTTACATGTGTGGGAGAGTGATGATGTAAATTCTTTTCATTAGCAACTACTTTTGCCGAAGATAAGAGTTCAAGTTCTGCAATAGACTCATGAGACAAAAGGATATTTTGAAGCCATGAAAACTAAAAAGTAAAACCAGAAAGCGATTTTAATACGATTGACTTTGTGTCAATAATAAAAAATGGTACAGAGGGTGCAGTTTTCAGAGCCCAAAACAAAAACTAAAGATGGCTTACAACACCACAATGTGGGTGCACCATTCAAAAAAATAGCATTGGATATTTTAGTACCTCATTCCCTGTAATTACAAAAGGCAATTGATATGTCCTGATATTGATAGATTATTTAATCAAAAGTAGCCTGAAGCAGTTCCCATTCTTGACTACAAAGCCTCAAACATAGCTGAAACTCATTTGAAGCTGGATTTTGCATAATTTTCACTCTTTTCTGAACATTTGCAAACTTTTGAGAATTCTGAAGACACTGACAACATCCCAAGTCAATGTCACGGCTGAGAGGTTTAATCAAATGATTTTAGAATCATCTTTATTTTGAAGAACTAAACATTGACATAATTTTGGGATGCATTGGCCATAATTTCTCTCAACCTACAACAGGGAAGTCATGAAAGCGAGCAGATGGAATCCTGCCGTGATGCTTTTTGGTCAAACACTGCAACTGCACTGCAATATCCTTTTTAGACAGGTGAGTGACACATCTTCCTCATTAAATGAGTACACAAGTAATTTTGAGGCATTTGAAAAGCATACATTTGTTGGTCAGAGAGCGAACTCGACTGGCCAGTGAATAAATGAAAACTCATTACAATTCCAGAACCACAGATCACCATTTCAAGAAGGGTGATTAAGCCTGGATGTATAACCCAAAATAGAATTCAGAGGTCACCCAATGCCAAACCAAAAGTTATTCACATTAATCTATACCAGGTAAGTGACAAATGTTGTATGCAGAGATTGAAAAGATGACTGTCTTGAAGAACGGAACAATGTTACAAACTTGCAATTCAATGTTACTTGTAAAAATTATAAGATATTTCCAGAGGTTTTGTTGGATATCTTAAAAAGATTAAGCATTGACCTTGACTTTGGTGACAAAATGAGTTATCTGAAATGCTCAAATTTTCTTAAAACCTCTATTAGGAGAAGAATTATGGATTTTTCCAGAATTTTCTGTGATATCACACGTAGCTAGGATAGGTATAAATACACAAATATACTGAATCTAGAGAGTATGCTTCTGAAGTATAAAATATTAGTTTGGATATTTATCCACATTGCAATTACTAGTGATAAGCTATCTGTTTGTGTTGCTAATTTGTATAAGTACTGATTTTCCTGTTGTGTTGGTAACACATACAAGTTCTGCTATCTGTTTTTCCCATCTTCACTGAATATTTATGAATAAAGCGCCATTCTCCATTTTTCGCCTTTTTGAACATTTTTCTCAATACACTTACAGAATGATTTTTGTAACAATATACAAACACACACATATAATCATTCCATTAGGCGAAAAAAAAGTTTGATGAATTTTAAGAAAACTTTACTATCCAAGCTCTATAAATAAAAAATTTAGCAATAAAAACACATTTGTGCAATTAATCATTAAATGTAAAAAGTGAAGCTTCTATAACAACAATAAAGATTTAATAATAATTGCTATATTTCATTCAACAGATAAAACTTGTTTTATCAATTTACAAAAAAGAAAAATTGCTTTCCACTTTATATGAAATGAGAACAATTCTCTTAACTATATTGGTATCTTTATGAAATTCTTACAAGAAATTAAAAGTATTGTTTATTTAAAATGCTACAAACACAAATGTTCATATACATTCATTGATATGTATGTATGCAATTTTCAGAATAACAAAGCTATAGATGAATTCTATTATAGCTTGAAATTACTTCTAATAAATTATTCACAATAGGATTGCAATGATTGAAAAGGTGAAATAATTTAAGCAATGAGGTTGATTATTTGCCATGTCATATGGAGTTATGAAGGTAATAGAAATTTTCAGAAATGAAGATTTTTAGTGTTTTTCTTTAATTTCACAATAGAGATCACATTTTAAGTTTCTTTGGGAAAATTCTTATTTTTTCATTTAATGATTTATTATTAAAATTGCTAAGTGAATTGAATATTTCCACCATAAAAAAATGATTTTTTTTGTTATCACTTTAATTTACAATATTCTACATGATTTTACAATGTAAGTTTATTTACGCTTTAGAATTTCTATTATTCTGAAGCTCTAGATAGGAATTAAATTTTGACATTTTGATTTTTAGTTTTCATAATGGAAGAAAACAACAAGATCTCAAGCAAATGGAGAGGGAAAAAAAAAAAAAAACATTATCTACATTCACTCTTACAATTGCAGCTATTCGATAGCAATGCATTCTTTTATAATTGTATCTTTGAAGGCTTCATCCCCATTGAGCTCCTTTAATAGTTAAGTATGTGGTTTACAGTCAGTGACTGAACATCCCTTTTGTGATAACAAGCCCCATTATAAATTGTTAGAATTACTTGATTAAAAGTTTTATGTTCATACTTGCATTTCAAAAAAACATTTCCTCTAAATTAAAATATTATTTGGACAAAAATAAATTCTCGAATTACATGTATTCTGCACATGTAATTGATAAGCTTTGGGAAAATATAGATCAGAATAGGAGAAAGAGAAATAATTATTTTAAATAACATTGTAGTTTTTATTCCATTTTCATGTAATTCAAAAAATATCTGCTAAAAAAGAATATCTCTGTTCAACTTTTAATGTAATTAAGAATTTTATTGAGTACAGGGACATTTACATTTCAGAAAAAAAGAGGGTTATTAGACCAAACGATGACAATCATCTATGACTTGTGAAATTAAATCAATTCATTTACGGAAACAAAAAAATGTGCCAGAACTAAACAATGAAAACTAGATTACACATTTGTCTAACTGAATAATACAATCCTTCCTTTCAAATGCTACAATGTTTTGTTTTAGCACTATAAAAGTTTGAAAATAAAATAAGGGCAATCTGAAAACAAATTATTATTTGTATTTAAACACATTTAGCTTAATACTGGTCCTGTAAGAAATAAGTCCTGCTGCCTTATATTCAGATTTCATACCGAAAGTTGAAGTTTCCAAGGTGTGAAGAAAAATAATCTTTTTGCATATTAGTAACAATATTTTCAGATGACAATTATATATTATCATTCAATATTAACAAATTAATTTTCACATGAAATACATAGAATTATAATCTGACACTTAAAGTAAAAAGAGGTAAAAAACTGATCACATCCCAAATAGACTTCAACAAGATTATTTTCTATGAAAATATTCATCAATATTTAGAAGCACTTACATTTGTGAACAGCTCTTTTCCAGGATGAAGCATATGTAGAATAAAATTACGGCCAAAACATTTGATGAACACCTTGATAATTCAGTGAAAATTGTACCTACTTTTAACAAGTACTAATGTCCAAGAGGCATTAAACACATTAACCTGATATCCAATGACACTGCAAAAATTCGAGCTCACTAACAATAAATCAAGTTCTGTGTTTAAAACTAAGAACTAATAATAAAGACTAAGTTTTAAAGAAGTACTTCATCTTTCATGAATCTATGTTGCAATTCCAGATTTCACTTTAACAGAATCAAAGGCTTTAGAAATTTTAAATTCTTTTACTTATTAAATTACATATTTTTAAGGCATCTAAGACTGAGTGATTATAAAGTTGAATACTTAATCAAAATTATTCATGAGAAATTACATTTATTTTTTAAAAAATGTTTCTACACAAGATCAGTATTCACAAAATCTGAAAAAAATCACTGAAACATGAACCTTAAAATTGCTGCAGAACTTTATTGGTTTAATTTGTATAAAGAAGTTAAAGAATAAAGAACAGAATGTGAAGTATACCACGATAGAAATTTTAACTTTGAAATAAAAAATACGAAAAACACATTAACCTGATGCAGTACAATTTATTCTGAGGAATAATTTCATTGATGTTTCTTTATTACATATGATGGAACATTGAAAAAATAAAACTTATACAACAGTTACTCAGTTTTATTTAATAAGTAGATTTGTATTTAGGAAGTAAAAGCATTATATATGAGAAATTACATTAAAATATTTATACATAAATAAAGGACATTGAAAAGTTATATTTAGAAATGTTTCATTTATATTTTACCTTTAGAGAGAATTCCTCATTATAGCTCGTCCCAATCAAATTGATATATGGTGTGCTATCTATATGCAAGTATAAAGTTTTTCTCATAATTTATAAGAATTCTGGACTATTTTAACATCTTTTTTTCTACAAGATAGTTGAATATGTAAAATATGTTAACAGCAAAATTTTCCAAGTCTGAAGATTGCGATTTTATTGTTTTGAAATGTGAAATTTTTAGAAAGCACAGAACTCAACCATTAGCCATTAAACTAGTGTTAAAAACACTTTGCAGAAGATCAGGAGTTTACCTGTGTTTTCTGTGCCATTCATTATCTAGCAAATAACAATTTTAATTAAATGTCATTGCAAAGTAAGTTAAAGGGGGGGGAGTCTTGTTTTTCATATGTTGATACATAGTCTAATTTCAAATTATGAAATAATTAATCATTTCTAATTTTGCTCTTCAGAATCCAAACATTAACAACTCAAACATTCTTAAAGAAAAATATGTTTAAACCTTTTTCCATTGTTTCTAAATGCACAGTAACTAAAAATATTTCGATATAACTTACCATTTTTTAGTTGCACAAATCTTTGCACCCTGATACTCTTCCATAGAATATCGTGTACATGACAATATTTCATATCCTGCTCGTATATCGAAAATTCGAAGGTAACGAAACACCTAAAAGAAATAAATATGTATTAATCAACATCCATTATTAAAAGAAGAAAAAAAACTAGATAAACTTACATTTAATGAATATAATGCAAGTTTGAAATAATTGAAGAATACATATTATTTTGATTCTGGATTCAGTTTCCAAAACAATTTCATGAATTTAAAATATGATTCAAATATCCCAAAGATGTTAAAAAATATAGTCTCCAAATTATGAAGTTTTACTAAATAAGATTAATTTTACAAAGGAAACATGCATGATTCTAGAGGGAAAAAAAGTTTTTGCTTAATATTAAATCTTGTAATCAAAACTGTAAAATTGAACAGTACATGTCAAGGCAAAAAATTTTGCTTAGTAAAACTATGGAGGTAATCCTTTCATGCAATTAAAAAATAATACATTAACACAAAGTTGACAATGTTATAAAGATAAAAGAATCTTTGGTATTGGAGAATATTGATACATTGCTGGCATCGGCAAATCTATTCCAGCTATTTTAGAAATAAGATGTCCCAGGAATAGACGCATCGCAATTCTAATTTACACAGTAAGAAATATTGATCACAACAATGACTCTTATTTTGTTGGTAGAATTCAGGACCACTGTCTAAAACCGAAACTAAAAACATATAATTTTTAAAATACTTACATGACTTTGAAATTTTTGTTCCTGTTCCTTTGTCCATTTTAATTTTATCATAGAGATCAGCTGATTATACGCTTCTTCATAATTCTGATGAACTATAAAATCGGTGACAATATTCTTCAGTTTAGCATTATTAGCTTTTGGATGCCAAAATCTGTAAAAGATTTTGGATGTATTTATTATTAAACACTTTCACTAGAGGTTATTACATAATAGTCATTCCCAACCTATATTTAGTCAAGACCCCTTCTGGATTTTTAAAAAAATGTTTGCAATCCTCTTTCCCATTTGCCATTGCTATATGCATATAAAGTTTAAATATTTTTATTCTTACACCCTATTTTTATAATAATCAAAAATACCTAAGTCAAAAGTTACAGTTCAAACAAGTACTACTTTATTTACAAATTATTTTACATTGTTAATTTGGTATAGATATTAGTAGATAATTACTCAATACTTAGCTAAGAAAAGGAAGGTTTGTAAGACATCATCCTGTTTTTAGAATGGGCTAGCTTCGATTAGTTTGTTCAATAAAACAAAGGGTATGAAAAATACATTTTAGGACATAATTATATTTTCATTAAGTATTAATGTGATGACTGAATTTGCATCTGTCAAAATTTTTGATTGACTTTTAAAGTCCAGCTTATTCCAGGCTTTTGTCACATATATTCAAATAGCAAGTATAGGAAATTTCAAGATATGAATGATGCATAAAGCATCAAATTGAGGTAATGATATTTCTGAACTAAATCATGCACTGAGGAGTTATTCCAAAGCTCTAAAAATTTATCCAGCATTTCATTGAGAATGTCACTACTAACTAAAAACATATGAAATGAGTTTCATAGTAGGGTAGCTTCTTTTTCATAGAATTCCAGAAAATGAATTTTAGATTTAAGAGCATGAAAGAGGTTAATAATTTTTTCCCCTCTTATATTACCTACAATTCCTGTCTCTAATTTTTCAGTCTAGTTGCAAAGAAGTTCAAATTTCCAAAGTTTGATGGCAAGTTTCAAGGCATATTAAATGACAGTTTTGAGGCTTTAATAAGATCATTTGGATATTATCTCTGAAGTGAATAATGTGCATTTCTTTACCCTATAGTTTTAAATTTAGATTATCTAAGATACCAGATACATAAGCTAATCTTTGGATCCAAGTCTCACAGTTAAATTTATCAAATTAATGTTTTCCTTTCATTTCCAAAAACAATTTTATATCATTTTTCAATTAAAAACTTGACCAAAATTTCCTTTAGATAACCAATAATGAAAAGAAGAATTTCATGATCAGATTTCATGTCTAGTATCATTTCTTGAACAGATAAGTATTGAGAAAATAAGTTTTAAAATAAAGGATAACTGTCACTGAGTCAAGAACTTGTTGTTTATTCAATTTTCACGTAGTTACTACATTGCCTGCAACACTAACATGTAATGTTTTCAGATATATAAATTTTTCAACAAAGACTTCTTTTTTTTGTCTTAATAGTTTCTTAACTGTTTCAAAATTCCAATTTTTAGGATCATCTGAATATTTTTCTAACACCATTTTCGGAAGTTTTACAAAGCTTTGATCACTTAGCAGGTTAACTCCGGCCTTCTCAGTATTTTCGAATAAACTTAGTCTCCTTCTTCTGACATTAAGTCATTTCACAGCTTCAGAACAATTTTCTTGTTATTCCTCTGAAGTAACTACATCATGCTTCTAAAGATTGTACTTCGATTAATGAAGAGCCTAATTGAATTCTTTTCAAGACTTTGCTAATATTAATTTGTAATTTGCAATTTCTGTCTGTCTTCCTTAACTATATTATCATCAACCTGCTTTAACAGTTTAGAAACTGTTACTTTCAAAGCAGTTCATTTCCATTTTTATCTGATTTATCAGGCATTTCGTAAATACAAAAATGTACCCAAGACTGCAATAATCAAATCGAATACTTTTGAATTTACATCAAATATTTTCTTGCTCTTACCTCAATTTTTTTAGCATGGTATGGACCTTGTTGAAGTTTTCTATAGGTATTCATTACTTCATAATAAATTACTGGCAGCATTTTCTTTTTTAAATATTCATGTTTTAAAACAGCAAAAAACATTTATTAAAGACACAAATCTATCAAATTAAAGGAAATTATTAGGGTAGTCCAAATCTTCCATTACACCCTCTCACCCCTTCATAGCTCATCCGCCACTCAACCAAATGACTTTTTTAACAGTCATTCAAATACAAAGCACACAGCACCATCTGTAAAATTCACTTTTTAACAAACATTAAATAATAAGCTTGCAGAGCATTATAATTAGTCTGTATGCTTAAATTTATATTCAAAAGTTTTAACTTGCAACTCAATATCTGAAGATTATTCCCTACCGCTCTACTTGCTGATTATACATCATTTCAGAGTACTTTCCCAATTCTCAGCTCGGAAGAATATCAGGTTATCTTGAAACTTTGCTCTTTCACATATTTTTTTGAGAGGTAACAGTATCATGATCACTGTGGACTATTAAGCTCATTTGACCCAGTCAGATTTTGCCAGGTATAAGGAAAGGTGCAAGCACAGCCATCCACTGATAATGTAATATATCTCATGAGATGCCAAGCATAAAGACATTTACAGTTAACACTTACCTTTAAATTTAAAATTCTATTTAGTTTTAAAAATTGATCACTTTCAGCAATTTTAGAAGCAGATTTAATTTTCTTCTCAATGGTCTCATCCCACCAGTTTTGGAACTAACATTATAATGTTATGAACCTGAAATGTTTCTATGCAATGTAACTCTTATTTTTGGAAAAAAACATTTACAAAGGTTTTGTTAGATACCAAGAAGAATTAAGCAATAATCTCCAGACATTGGCAACAAAATGAAGGTTCTCAGAAATGCTTGAATTTTCCCAATATATCTATCAGGAGTTAGGTTCCAGAACTTTCCCTGTTACATCACACCTAGCAGGGATATCTATACATACAAGGAAATGCCAAGATGAGAGTATTACTTTGGAGGTAAGGGATCTGAGCGTATTACTTTGGAGATTAATCAACAGTGTGATCTAGTAAGATGGTATGCTGAATGTCATTGAAATTGCTAAATATTATAGTTAATATTAGTGATTTGCTATCTGAGTTGCTGATCTATACAATATTTTTTTTCTATTTATGTTATTAATCTGAATTGAACAAGAGTTGTTTCTGTTTATGTTATTAATCTGTATAAGTGTGTTTTTCATCATTGTGCAGTTCATATGTACAAGTTCATTTATCTGTGCATCATTTCCTGAATATTGGTGAATAAAGCATCATTTTCCATTATTCTGTTCATCAGATTGTGTTTTCATCACACACTCAAGAGAAAATTTATTGAAATAATATAGTCAAATTATGCACTTTCATATACTACAGTCAGTTATGTTAAGTACTGTTCTTAGAGCAACAAAAACTATACAATTCACAACTTTATTTATAAGATATTTAAATAGATATAAATGTACCAAGTATCAATATTACATAATTCTAGAATGAGTGCAACAGTTAAAATTATTACATAATAGTTTATAAATATTGAAGCAATGTTTCAATTTTTAATGGTAGTAGTGATAACTTAAATGTATTTCAGATTCTACAGCTTTGATAAGTTAGATATATGATTGTGTATCCTAACTAAGTGAGTAAAAAAACTACAATTTTACTATGACTTACAGCTATCATTGAGCAGTAATTGAATAGTATTCCGAGAGTTGGCAATAATATATTGTAAAGCATACATGTAATCATAATTTTAAAATGGTAGAAAAACGAAATGTCAACCAAGAGGAAAAATTCTTTAATTTTCTTAACCTATTTTATCCCACTTACTATTTAAAGGCCAGCTGAAAAAAAGCATGTGAAAATTCGTATTTGTTTGGTGCTAATATTTTGTTAGCTGTAACATGTAGGGGGTATGTAAAAGCTCCTGCTAGGATGAGGAATGCATCTCACTCTTCCTCCCCCATTCGGAATCCTTACTTATTCCTCGCATTAAAGGGTATGGTTTTAATCTTCTCTTTGTGGTTGCAGAATTCTTTATCACTTTATTTTGGACAATTGCCTGGGCCTTTTTTATATGATAGTACTCTTTCCTTAACATCCCGGGGAGTAATTAAAGCTTTATTGTTATTAGATAAATTTTAGCTCATTTTTAATTATCCTCCATATAGGACACTAAGATGATAAGAATGCAATTGATGCATTTCTCCCTATATAACTAAGAGAAAAAAAATATATTCCTCCTAGTTTTTTTACTGCTAAATTACGTCAATACAAAAGTTTCTGAAATTAAAGGAAGCATTGGTATTAAATAGTTTAGATTCAAATGAGAGTGATATTGAAATTACTGTGTTACCACCAGATGCTAATGAATTATCTGATGAAGATGAAAGGGATGACAATGCAAGTAAATACTGGCGAGATTATTGTAAACAACATTCCTGATTCTCTGAAGATAAGAACTGGAAACAGTTTCCAGACTGAATCATTCAGCTGTAATGTTTCGGTAACAAAGCGCAGAAAAAAAAAAATTAAAAAACATGTCATCTTGGATAAAGACTAAATCACCATAATATAGAAAATAAAAAAATTACAGGCTGAGTCAACTGCAAGTGACTTGTTCAAGCAGATGGAAACTGCATTGATAAAAATATTATGTATTATGGTAGAAATAGTCAGAAAGTTTATCCGAGGCAAGCCAATATGTTTGATATTAACTTTGGGCTCTCTGTTGAGATGACGAATATTGTTACAATTTCTCTCTACTGCAGTAAAGAATCCAATACAAGAAATGATACACCTCTTAGTGCCTGGGCTATGATGAAAATGAAAGAATATTTTGAATCCTTCAAGTTACACTTCGTAATTTGATAACTTTTTTACCAGTATTGATCATTTCAAAAGTCTTGCTGAACAGGGTTTTCAAACCACAGGATGCACGTATGACACAGGAACCATATGAGAAAATCAGATAAACCATGAGTGGCCTTTAGCAGAATCTAAGTCTATATGGAAGAAATAGGCAAATCCGATTTTGCATTTGAAAAGAATTAGTAGTTATTAGTTTGAATAAAGTAGATTTTCCTGGTTTGATGGAATGATAATAGTACTATTACTGTTGCCACGAATTTCAGAACTTTAGAACCATTCTTTGATGTGACAAGTCGAGTAAGAGGGCACAAAGATAAAGTCAATGTGAAGATGTCCAATTTGATAAAATTTTACAAACATATGGGTGGTGTGGATCACCACAACTGGTTGGCTGGACTACATGCAATTAAAATTCATAGAAAAAAGTGCTACTGGACTTTTTATTTGTTCACTGGATATGGCAGTGGTAAATGCATGGATAATCCACAAAGCTGTCAACAAAAGTGTCGCTCTAAACCTGAAGGAGCTCCGAAGAGCTACAAAAAAAATTTCTCTCAAAAAGATAATCAGAACAAGAGGTAGACCCAGAATATCTTCTCTACTTTCTAGTGCAAAAGAAGATATCTATAAAGATAGTGTTGGTCCTTTTCTACTAAAGAGAGAAAAACAGCAGCATTTTCAAAGAGAGGGATGCAAAGGAAATGAAAAAAAGTGATAAAACACTTCGTCAGGCTTGCTTTGGGGCCTTTTCACCAAAATTAGAAACAAATTCAATTGAAAATTGAACTCTTACATAAATATGAAAGTATTTTTTTTTTTTGATAACATAAAACTTTGTACTCTAAAATTTGCTTTTCACTATTCAGGAGGACACTAAAACATTAAGTGCAAATTTCAACCCTTTTATCCCAGTGTCCTATTTACAGGAAATATCAGATTTCTTATATAAAGTATAAAATTTTTTAAATTTTGTTGTAGGTGATTTGTTTAGTTTAATTAACCTTAGGAAATATAATTCTCAAATTTTTGAACAAAATAAATAAATTTGGATAAAATGAGTTGATAAAATCAATTTACTGTATATTACGGCATATAATGTCATCTAAAATTTCAAACTAGTTTTTAATTTTTTGGTATATTCTCAGTATAACAAGCACTCTTTACTTTACCTGAAACCTAAAACGTGTACACATGCAATTCTCTTATTTTTCAAAGACATTCATTCCAAATATTTTCCCAGGTTTTCAAACAATGGTGTGTTGAATTAATCAGCAATAAGAGCAACAATATGTATGTATCAGCAATAAGTGCAACAATATGTGTGTATAACTGCTTGAAGGAGTAAATATTTCAGCCAACAGAATGGGTTACATTAAATATAGATTAGCTTAAGAATGTTATTCCATATTTTTGAGAAAATAACACAATTTAGAACAAGCACTTTTAATTCTATGAATTCATTCATGTTGGAAGTTAGGTGATTTCTCTTTCTCCAGTCTTGATTTTAAAATGAACATTAAAGGTGTCAGAAAATTACACTTTCTTTAGTCAAAATACAGTTGCTCTAGAGTTCCTTTTAGAAGTATATATGTGTTCTGCAAAATAAAATAAACCTAGTTCTGTTTTCAAATAGAAATAGTGCTACAGCAGAGATGTTTGATGTTGGTGAAAGTTCCATACATGAGTGGTGCAAAAATAAAATCACAGTAATTATGCTGAATGTAAAGTGAAAGGAACAAAAATGATTCTCACAAAACAAGTCTCATAAATCTTACTACATCATAATGATTTACAGCTTAACAGACTGTACAAAATTTAAAACTTAAGGTTATTTTTAAAAGAAAGACAATGTTGACATATTTTTAAAAGAAGACAATGAATAAAAGCACCATTTGGCAAATTACATGTTTATGATAAAAGAATGGCTGGACAAAAATAGAGTAAAATCGTACATAAAAATATTTAGCAAAATCATGCTGGTGCCTTAAAATTCAGAAAGTTATTAGGTTTGGGGCATATACAGATCTTATCTAATAGACAATAGGAAGAAATCTATGGTACAGTGTAATACAGACATGGTATTTAATCCAGGAGGATTGATACCATTAATTCAGCCTTTAGATGTGTTTTGGTAAAAATGGGTACAAGGATGAAGATGCAACAAACTGGGTAAAGGACATGACAGGAAGAAAATTTGGAAGCACCCTCCCCATGAGCACAAAGGGAATTCAAAGCTTAGATGGGGAAAGAACAGTTTGCTTTTATGAATTTCATCATTAAAAAAATTTTCTTCAAAAATTACAATCATCTTAAAATTGAAAATGTATGGCAATTTTAAGGGCATTTATTACCAAGTTACCCAAGTGTACCAAGTAATTAAGCTAATTAAAAAAAAAATTTAAAAATCTCAAATGTTTGCTTTTAATGATAATAATTAATCAATACTAAAATTATTTAGAAAAACTTTGTAGCTTTTAGTTGGGTAGTAAGAGAATATAGGTTAGCTAATTTTTCATCCAGACACTCTATAAAAAAGCTAAAACTGCTCAATAAAAAAAGTATATGCGCTTTAAGTGCTCGAATATATATACATAAGTATAATAAAGCAACTGTGTAGTACTGATCAGAAATGCTAATAAAATCCAACAATCCAATTTTACTTCATGCTTGGGAGAACCCATTTGATCCTTGAATAAGATAAATAAAAATCTATTAGCGAAATGTTCCGAAAAAGCACAAAATAAGACACTTAATGGATAGAGAAAACAATCACTGAAGACCATCTATAAAGTATAACTGAAGTTTTCTACACACATTAGTGTTGTGTTGCACCAGCTGTATAAATGATGATAGATTTATTCATGATCAAAATATATGACATGATTTACTATGAACGAAAGTATGAAAAAAAAAATACTTGCAAGAACCTGAAACATTAAAAACATTCATTAAATTTTCACATTGCACAACCTAAAGCAATTTGCAGCTGTTTTATGCATTACATGTATTGTTATAAAAATCCACATTCACGGGTGCATGGTAAACACAATCCAAGAAGGATAATGAACTTAAAGTAATACTTTACACAGACTCTGACAGCTTGCCAGCAGCCACAATATTTATAACTGCCTTTACGAGATGTGTAATCAATATTTGTATTTCAAAGATTTCTTTAATCAATGAGTTATGAATATTGTTTTTGTATTTACCTGATAATTAAAACATTTAGTTTTTGAACAAGTTTTTTTTTTCTTTTCAATTTGATGTCAAAAACCGTTGGATTTATAAACTTGTGAATTTTCAACAATAACTCTACAAAATTAAATATGCATGGCAGATAAAGATTGCCTAAACATATCTGAATAATAATTGCCCTAAAATTTTAAGTAATCAGCATTTAGTACAGGGACCGTCACTTGACTGAGGTTCAAAATTATGATGTTCAATGCCAATAGCCCTCGTGTTGCTTCTAGTTCGACATTAATAAAAACTAAAACTAAACTAAATCTAGTAAAGGGATGGACACATCAGCTTAGTAGTATATATTCTATTCTTATTTATTAAAAAGGAGATGGAACAATTTGATACATGATATGTGAGTAATGATTGATTTACATTGCACAGCAGTAAGTGAGTAATGGGAAATTTAATGGTGCAAGAGTCAGATGTGTCTATGTTGTACCAAAAAAAGGTGTCACAAATCTAGACATTTGAAAAGTGGAAGAAAAGATAAAAATTTGATATCAAGAAGGACAAAAAAAATTAGAGGATCACTTAGGTATACTGGGCTTCCGGCAAAAGAACTCATGGAGTAGATTCTTTTTGTAATACCTGTAATTGGTCATTTTTTTTGTAATTGGTCATTTCTTTTTTCAAATTTGTTTCAACAATAGGTACCATTAAACTTCAAAGTGCTAAATCATATGAATTAGTGATCTAGACATAAGTTAGAAAAAAAAAGGAAAAATTGGTGGACAAGTAGAAAGATTGAAATTGAGGAAGGATTACTAGAGTGTCTCGAGGTGCATCACCCTTGCTTACCAAATACAGTGAACCCCATAGGAAAGAAAAAGATCACTAGGGTGCAACAAGTTCATGATTCCAGTACCTATCTAAAAGAAGTAAGCCCATGAGGAGTAACTTTAAAATAAATTAGGTAAACTTTTGAATCATTAAGCAAATTAAATTAAAAATTTTAATTTTTAATTTAATTTGCTTAATAATTAAACTTTTATATACTACAAATTTGCCTGTATCAATGTAATTTGAATGCTTAAATACTTTAAATATAAAACTTTGGGCTAGGTTTCTATTCATCAGTTGCCATTTTGGAATTTCATGCAACCATTAATAATTTTACTTCATAGATTTATTAACTATTATATTTCCTTTTATAATTAATGCAACATTCTACATGCAATTAACAAATTATCTCTAGCATAATTACTTTGGAGATTAACCATTATACTTTTTTTTAATGACTATATCAAAGGACGACATAGGTAGGAGACAAACAAACATGATTTTATCCACATTTATTTTGATCTTCTCAATGTCGTGTTAACATACACTAAGAATTGAATACTATCAATGGTTATATTAATTTCAAATTAAAACTTAAGAGCATATGTATGATAAACTATTGTCTCAATGCAAAAAGTTTTGAAGCCATTTCTGTACTTAAAAACTTTTCTTACTTTTAACAGAAAATATCTGAAGATGATTCACTTGACATTCACAAAATTTCTTTAAATAATCTGGCCTTTGATATAAACTAGATTAGAATTACATTTTGGAATTTTCTGAAATCGAAGATTCACATTAATAGCTCATCTGACATAAAATTACAGAAGGTGATTTGAGCTTGTTTAAAAATAATCTTATTTAGATCTTCCTTCGCACTTACGCAGTTCTCCAAAGAGTAAAGGTTTTTATGAAAGGCCCTGATATTTTTTGGATATTTTCCCAAACTACTTATTCAAGTGTAAAATTTTTTTGCTATACAAACTGCGATAGTCAATAGAATTCTTAAAAAATGCAGACATTTGAAAATATACATCTTGTTTATTAAACGGAAGATTAGCCAATCTAGTATATTATTTAGAATGACTGACTGAACATAAAAGTCTTACTAGTCACCAACCAAGAAAAGAAAATATGTATAAATACTTAAATATAACCAAGATAATATAACATTTGTATAAAATACATTGAAACATAGTTACAATGTAAGAAAAGTAACACATGACAACATTTCAAGCTGTTGCAAATGCAGTCATATAATAAGATGCATTCGACTTGAATGCAAAGAAATGACCGACAAACTGCACAGTAGGAATAAATGGTTTCAATCTAAAAATTGTAAAAAAATCTAAATTTTTCAAAGGGAAACACACACACAAATACATTTATGAATTCTACATACAAATTTAGGATAAAATTAATGAAAATGGAAGAATGTGGTGTGGCCTAATGAAAATGAATGTGATGAAAATGTTGAAATGTGGTTCACATCAACAAAATTTAAAATTCATAAATTTTAATCAAAATAAATATTAAACATTTTTTTTAAAAAAATACTTACTTTTTAAAATAAAACTCACAAGATGCAGTTTCTAAAGAGTGCAACAATCTACATTTGCATTTCAGTCATTTTCTGTTATTACAGAGTTAAAACAATTTTGATTAAACTATAGATTTACATTTAATAAAGTTTGACTGATATCAAGTTATCTTATGAGTTTAATAAAACCCAAGTTGCAATTACAACCAGATAAATTTTCATAGAATATTTAAAAAGAAAAATACATACCCTGGAATCATCTTGTGGGTAGAAAAACCCAAATAAGGGTCTAAAATTGAGCCAGTAGCCAAATCATCATGTTGACATAATTCAATAACATGGGGACTGCATGCTGAAATATTTACACGCTTCCTGTCTTTCTTGACAGTAGACTTCTGATGAGAAAGAGAAAGTTGATGTTATTATGTTTATTAAAAGAATGCTTTTCATTTCAAAGTAATGATGCGTCTCTTTCTTCCCAAATGTCACAAAATATATGTTTCAATAATCTTATACCTATAAATCAAATTGAAATGAATACTTATTTGAAATAAAATGGCCAATATTGAATCAACTGCATTTTATAACTACTAGCCATGATCCTTGAAGAGCAGCACATCAAGTCACATGAGAACTCGATTATACAGTTCAATTTAGCAAGCATGAATCGATATAATTTTAAATAGAAATTACGTCTCAAACCCATTATTTACTTGCATATCAGCAACAATGAAACAAATGATAATCTTTCTCTATCTAAACACAAATTAAGTGTTTAAATAAAGAAATTCTCCAAATTTTACAAATATTCTGCAAATTAACATATATTTGAAATATCCATGTATCTTCAAAATTAAAATGAATTCATTAATATTATTAAAACTAATATTTAGCTTTTTAAAAGATAAGATCTTAGAAAATCAAGGAAAGAAAACATTTACCTCAGAAATGACTGGACACTCACTCAAATTACTTAAACTTTAAGAGCAAAATGCTATGAACATATTAATCACACTGAAGCTCAGTATGCACTATCAATTAAATAAAAAATTTTAATGCTGAAATGAATCTACAAGATGCATGAAGAGGTGTGTAGCAATCACAAAGTACATGACTATATGCCAGGGAGATCCTTTTTCCCAATGACTCTGATACAGAATTTATATCTAAAAACTAAGACATTTAGTTCCTACAGATAGTGTTCAAAAATGCTGAATAAATTTCTTGCAATGTTCAATTATGTCCGAAATGTCTCAAAATCAATACTTCCCAGTTATAGCAGACCCTAACAATAAATCACCAAGATAGATTGTAAAATCTCAAAACATTTGCAATCCTAAAGAAATAACATGCAATTATATTATCCACACATTATTTGTTTGTTAATGTTCCTAATATCGTATTGTTTATTAGTGTTTTTGATTTCACTATGGTATTTTTATATAAAATTGCTTATTCTTTTAAATTATTGTAAACAATCTTTAATTTAAATAATGACAATCTATATTGATGTCATATCCTTTTTTAAGAACTAGGTGTTTGATCAGACAGAGGAACATGTAAAAATGGCAACGAAATGTGTGCGTTAATGAAGCCATTTGGAGGTATAAAACAATAAAAAGAATCTGTGTTGGAAATTGGTTCAGCAGTTTTAGCATATTGTTCTTAACTTCTTCAGATTTAAGTATTATATTATTTATTGTCATGTTATTGATTTTCATTCCTCTATTTCCCTCTCAAGCTTATGCTTCATAAGTTTGTTGACAAATTTGGCATAAGATTGATTTGGCAGAGAGCTGCTATAAAAGGGAAGTACCACAAATCTTTCTGTAAAATGTTTGCAATATTAAATTAAGTGCTTCACTAAATATATACAAGTGTTGGAGAGGTTGCAGTATAATATAAATTTTAACTACTTCATGTATATATTTGAAAATAAAATTAAATATCTTCTCAATTGTTTATCAGGAAGACAAGATACCCAGAACTCATTAAAAAAGGGGGGTTCTAGAGATATAACTGCACATCAAAAATATTAACATCTAGTTTATATACTGTTGAGCTAGTGTTCTTACAATTCTTAGAACTGAAATTGATCAACATGTAGAAAAAGCCCTAGTGTACACACAAATCCATATATGTACTTTTTTTTAAATACAACTTTAAAGAAAACAAGAAATTATATCATCAAAAACACAGTAAAATCACATATGTTGCATGATCCAAAATCAGTAAATTTACTGTATTTTCAGTCATTAAAAAAAAAAAGGAGAGAGAATTAATGTTGGTTTTTTTCTTAAACTTTATTACAAAGACAATTTCAGTTGTATCTTTTACCACTTACTATGACACTTTTTAAGCAAATTTCAGATTCAAATCCAACTCATTTTTCACAACGTTTTTCTGAATTTCACTTGGTGTGTGTGTGTCATCAAATTTTCGATCATTAATTTAACCAACTTCCCATCAAGCTAGAGCTTTGAAATTTTGGGAATCGTTCGTACTCGCCTAACAATGCAATATTTAGACGTTTGCAACAAGTTTTAACTAATATTTCAATAATTTTAACAAGTCAAAATATTCTTTCCTCTCGGCGCTTTTAGGATCGAGGAAAAATTTTCTTTCCCCCTCAGGGAGCACCGGGCACTCCCCACGCAGCATGTGGTATCGTAAACCTTTTGTACTCACAAAGGGGAGATACTATCTCCCCTTTACTATCTCCGAGATAGTAAGAGTTGCTGACTTTTAGTCAGTAATCATTCGCAAGAAAGAAAGTTTCCAATATTTGGCGCCATGTCTTATCACAATAATTTTTTCTGAATTCTGGTTCCCATTCTTTTTTAATAGAATGACTTACAAACTTTCAAATACATGTTTTGATTTTATGAGTATTATGAATTTTTTTAATACTCTCACAAATGTCTCTTTTTAAGTAAATTTTAAAATTAAAAATAACTAACAGTTTTAACTAATATTTCAATAATTTTCTCTAATAAACTTTGCCACCATATAAAAACGTTGTTTTTAAAAACGTTGGTTTTTATATCGAATTATTAAATAAAAGCAAAATACAATTAAAGAGCACAGCTAACACCTTTTGTCCCTTCATGTAGTGAAGATTAATCAAGATGCAACTTATACAGAAAGGAGTTAATCTCTCAATTATTAAGAAGTACACATTGACATAAAAATTAAATCAACTTTAAGAAAAAATAGTCAAAAATTATAATTATTTAAATTAATATTTTTCAAAATAAAATGCAATTTTAACTTTATCCATACCCTGGTTATACAGTTTTTTTTTTAAATGAAGATGCTACATTATCAATTTTATTTCATCATACTTCAGATCAACTAAAGCAACTAATGCTTACCTGCACATGTACATGAACAGAACTTTTGACACCTTTTTTATTCATTCTGTAAAGATAAATAAAATCAGAGGTTTCACTTGCATAATAATGAAAAAAGGTTTATAGTCAAACAAAAGGATTACAACATAAAGTGTCCAAGAAATATTTTTTTGAACTCTTTTGGTTGCATTGATACTGTTCTAGAGCTTTAGAAATGATCAATAATTAAAGTGTAATTGAAAGCTAAAAAAATTCTTAATGTATACCTTTTTTTTTTTTTTTTTACACTTTACAATATCTAGGGACCTATAACATACCAAAGAAAAATGATACAGATAGGCTACTACTTAAAGATCTATATCAAGACTATTTGGTTACTAGAAAGATACACATCAATTTTACACAGAATAAAGAGGGGAGAAGCTTCAAACATCAAGATTTGCTTAACATTAGACTTACCATACAGTCCAAATGACTGGCTTTCATATATATATATATATATATATATATATTTCTTTCAAAAAAATAATTAAACTTTAAATATAATTTTCTTGATTTCAGTGATTTTTAATGAAATATACGCAAATTGATTATATTTTTAAAAGTTTAGCTCATGAGGAGGATTGTGACTAAAATGGTTATGTAGGGAGTGAATAAGTGAGTGATTGTAGAGTTTAATGGTGCAAGAGCCAGATGTGGCTATGTAGTGCCAAACAATGCGTAACTGATCTAGATGTTTGAAAAGATAAGAAAGAAAAATCGATTGACAAGGGTCGAAAATAGAGAACTGTTGTAAGGGTGTGTCATCCAAGTTTACCAAAGACAATAAACCTCATGGAAAAAGAAAAGATCACTAGGGTCCCTCAGGGTCTTGATGTCCATATCTACCTAAAGGTAAGCCCCCTGAGGGCAGTTACATAGTGAAATTTTCCCCCAATGCCAGCTGATGAAATGAGCTCATTCACAGACCTCATACTTCTGAAACTCTCAAGTGAGAGAGGGTGGAAGCAGCTATGGGGAAAACAGCTGTCACTTTCAGAGATCATTTGATTGCAATACTGCATGGGGAAAAAAGCAAAAACTGTAGATTCCCCAAACTATCAAAAAGTAAAAGTATTTAAAATACCTTTTTAGCCATGCAGTTAAAGAGAAAACATTCCCAACATAATTTATAATAAATTGAATTGCAATCATCATAGTGATACTTTAAAGCACAAAAAGTACTATGTTTACTTGCAGTTGTTTTAAGAAAATGCAGAGAAAAGATGATTGTATTTGTCTTACAAAAGATGGTATATTTTTATTCACATAAAATTGTTACATCAACTAAGCGAACACAATTGCACTTACAGTTCTACATTTGCTGGCAAATTTAGAGATAAAAAACTTAATTTGGATAAAAAACATGAATATAGTATTTCTGTATGTGAATTGCATCATTATCTTTATGTATCACAGTATATAAACAAATTTCATTAGAAAAAATTACTTTTAACAAAAATCTGCCTCAAAATTTTACTCTTATTATATTGCCCAAACTTTTAACAAAAACGGACAAGATTGGTATCCTGAAAGTCATTACACCAGTGAAAAATTACCATACAACTATGAAATATAAAAATAATATTTTCTATTATTTTCATTGTTTACAGCAAAGTATGAGCTTGAAATAAATTTTACTAACGAATTTTATATTTCAGCATGCAGAATGATGAAAATTTTCAAGATATATACATAAACATTTTCAAACAAATAAAATAAAAATAACATTCTTTAACAATTTCATTTTTCACCTACTAACTTATGGTTTAAGATTGAAATAAAGTCCATAAGATTTAATGTCAAAAAATTAAATTAATTTTTAAATCTTAACTGGTCAATTAAACAACCCAACATACTTGAGAGTATCAGATAAAGCCATAAACACACACAGAAGAAGAAAAAAAAAGATCGATGCCATAATTAATCTAAAAAGCAGATAATTAATTTATAAGGCTACACAGAAATCTGAAATATTTTCCTAATTTTTAACAATTTCAGATTTAGTTGGAAAACTAATCAAAAGAGACTAAACCATAGCATTTTTAATATACTTTAGAATATATATACATATGCATCCATGCATATATCATTGCAAATGACAAATATTTTTTTACTAAGACCATCTTGTTAACATCACATTTAGAAGCAATGCAAAGGCTATTAGAGACTGACCTTGCAATTATTAACCAAAGTATTCTATACTAATGGAAGCATGTATTTATCTCCAATTTAAAAACATTTAATTCAAGGTAACTGAAACACCTTTGACGAGCTCATTTTAAGCTATATTTAAAGGAACCTAACATTTCTAAATTAAAAGCAATTGAAGTCAAATTTTTACAATGGAATATCTATACGTTAATGTATCTGTGTATATAAAGAAAAATATATTTACAAACATGAGTAATTATGTATGAGAAATTAATAATCAATCGCCCTGTTTACAATATTAAGTTATGTACTTGCATTTAGGAACATCTTGCATAAATTCTACTACATTTACAGCTTTAAAAATTTGTAGAGTACTAAAAAACATATAATTCTATACACTAAACTAAATGAAAAGTTCAAAAATTAAATTTAGTAAAATTTAAAAAATTTTAAATTTTATGATTTAAATTTGCTATAATTTTTACTCAAATATTTTACAAATTTCAGAGCATTTATTACAAAAAAATTAAGTTCACCATGTAGAAAATACATTCGTTATGTGATGTGCAAATTATCAGCTTTATACATAAAGTAGATTTTGAGAAAAATGTAAAAGAATCCTAAAAAAAACACATTGAGAAAAACTCAGATATTTTTCACTATAATTTGCAATATTTTATTTTTTAATGCAATCCAGCTCTGTATTATAATTCATTGGGTACTTCTACATCAATTTATTAATCAACTGATTTGGAATTTTAAATTCTAGTTTATTTAGAAGTAATTTGAATAACTATCTTTACTTCATAATTATGTCATCGACAATTCACATAATCTTCCATTTAAAATACAAATTTTTTAAACATGTGTACCTACTAATATTTTAACTTATATTTCTTACATAAGAAATATTTATATTTTATAATGCATGCAACATAAATACATTCTATAACAAAAAAAAAAAAAACGACATACAAAGAAGGAGTTGTTCAATGGAAACAAAAAAATAGGAGATAGGAAAATTATGTACAGAATAGAAAATGGCTAAAATTTCAGAAAAATTGAATGATTTATTTCAGAGTTACATAGTTACAAAGTAATGAGCTCAATAAGGTGTTGAGCCACCTCTAGCTTTGATGCAAGCTGCCACACGATGTGGCATAGAGTGGTAAAGCTCCCCAAAGGTCTCCTGCGGTATTTCTGGCCAAATTTACTCCAATTGTCAGGCTAGATAATCAACATTTCCTGGTAGATGCAGTAATCTTCCCATCCTACCCCACACATGCTCGATTGGAGAGAGATCTGACTGGCCAAGGAAGTGTTTGACAAGATGTAAGACAGTTCATAGCAACACACGCCATATGTGGTCCGGCATTATCTTGCAGATAAATAAGGCCAGGGTACTACAAAAGGAAAGGTAGCAAAAGAAGTCTCAGTATGTTGTCGATGTACCGCTGTGCCGTAAATGTGCCTCTAATGATGACTAAAGGGGTCCAGCTATCAAGGGAAATGGTACCCCAGACCATAATTCTTGGTTGAGGCCCTGTGTGGCATGCAATTAGTGAAAGCAGGATCGGTATGCTGCCTTGGGCGTTTCCAGACACGTCTTCGATGATTGTCAGGACACAGTTGGAAGCGGGATTCATTGCTAAACACTATATCTCCTCAGTCAGCATAATTCCAACCTGATCGAGCCAAGCACCACTGTAATCTTGCTCAACAGAATGCAGGAGTCAGTGGCAGGTGGCCCAACAGTTGGTATGATTGTAGATTTCACTCTGTCAGCCATCTGTGAATGGTCATGGTGGACACTTGTGTGCGGGATGTACGTCTGATGGTTGATAATGATGAATCGGGCATTGTAACAGCTGATCTGACAATCACTCTGTCCTCTAGATCTGCTGTGACCCTAAGTTGACCACAACCATCACGATGCTGAAATCTGCCACTGTCCACCCATTCTTGCCAGCATCTTCTAATCGCCGTATTGCTGCGACTCATATGACGAGCGATTCTCCAATTTGCCGAACCTGCCTCTTTCAATCCAATGACACAACCTCTATCAAACTCTGACAGTTGCTCTTAATGAGCTCGGATCCTGCGGCAAAGCATTTTTTCAGTCGTTGAAAGGTATCCTAAATCCCAATGCAACAGAAAATTTGACCATCAGATTGAGATTCACATCTTATATACACCTGCTAAGCGCCCTGTTCTGATGCACTATAGCTCCGACTATTCATTTATTGGACACCAAATTTTAATCACTTGCATGTTCCATCCAAATGTCTTTGCATACAAAATTTCATTACAATTGGGCAACTCCTTCTTGGTGCATCATTTTCTTTTGTTATAGAGTGTATATTTGAAGGAAAGTGTACATGAAATACCTCCACAAAAATTTATTTCCAAGAAATACGAATAATTATATTGTCTGCAATTTTTAAAATATTCCAGCACTATAATCAAGCTGAATAGATTGATCCCAATTGTTTTGCTTTTGAATTTTGTTTTTAATTCTAGCTCTTTAGAGGTTTTCTGTTTTATCATGTCTGCTTCAGAAACTCTTTTCTTGTCAATATTTCGTAATGCCTTTCTCACATAATAGCCAGGCTTTTACTCTCATTTCTGCTAATACCATCAACCTACTTTGAACACCATCATTGAAGGATATTACTGCATTCATTACACCTATTTTAATTGTTATGGTGAAAAAGGTTGTTTTAGGCAAATGTTCCTATATGCAATGGTTGAAACTTTCATTAGGATTGAATTTTACCATGAATACACATCTCTAAAAAATTTTATCAATTAAAGATTTATATAAGGCTTTATGGCAAGAAGTACAGATTCAGGAAGTGAGCTAGAAGGGCATAATCCATGCTGTGGGTTAGCATCTGTAGATAGTTTATGAAAATAAACTGACCATACAGCTTTAATCATATCAGATATGAGACGCATTACGTTTCAACGAATAGCCAAGCCATAGTATCTCTGCAAAACTAGAATTTCATTATCTGTAAGCCTTCCGTGGCCAGTGATGCTTTTGCCATCAGAAAGCTCACGAGATTTCATAGTATTTTTCAAAGCTCCCAATGTACCACCCATTTGTTTCTGCACGTGTGCAATGCATTCCACTTTTTTACCTCTACATCATCTCCGTAAACTTTTGCTTTCAATATTGTGTTGAAGGCTTTGGAATCACCATCATCAAGATAATTCACATACCTAACATTACGCGATCTTGCAGAACGTTGAAATATTTTTAAAATACCACTCGATCCATTCCCCCACTAAAACCTTCACAATTTTTCTCGCATGTATGGTCTTTATTACTTCTATTTTTACATTTGAAGCAGTATTTGCTAAGGCATTTGAAATCTAAGACTTTTCCAGTCTCTAGGTATTTAGCAGATACGACTCCATTCAAGGATGTGCGGTCGTGCTTCTGCCAACTACCATCAAAAGCTGCTGTGATATTCCTGTTGCTGTTATTATTATTCACAGTTTCTTCTACATAAATTCACAGAATCACATGATATATATCATTAGCAAACTGGCACATTCTGTGTTTACATAGGGATTTCTCTACATGCTAGTTGATATATATAGTATATCTTATTTATTTCGATAAATATATATAATATTATCATATTTCTCATATAATTCAGTTATTTATATTTCGTAGGAAATAATATGAGTATATATTTATGTATCTGTATTATTATTCTCGTTTAATTGAGTTAAAATATTGTTTGGTGAGCTAAGCTTATTTAAAGATGCTTCTGGTGTTTGTATACTTATGATATAAATTTAAAATTATTTTCTGCTTTAAAAAGATATATTTTTGACTTGATAGCAGACATTCATTTATTTTCACCTTTATGTTTTGTTAATCTTATTTTGTATTTAAAATTAGGTTGTTTATGAATAGATGGTACTTTTCAATAAAGTCGCCAGAAATTATAGAAGGGACGCCAAACGGAATATGTGTTTACTGTGTGTTGTTGCCAATAAAGTCCGCTTGGAGAGATTTACGCCGCCGAAATAGAAAAATGCCAAATATTTTTATGCATCAACAGATGATCGGTTGATTCTAATATGTTAAAAATAAAGGTCTCAATATTTATTCTAATATTGTAATTATTCTAAACCCTCTGAAAAATAAATGTGAATTGTTTAGTGAAATTAAACTCTTTCTAAATTTGAGTATTTCATGTAATATAGACATTTTATTTATTATGTTGATTCTGTATAAACAATAAAGCAACATTGGATTTAAATTTGGGTACACTATTTTCCACTTTAATCAAGATACATAATTAAGCTGTATATACATAAAAGTTATATAATGATTTATGATTTAAAAAGTTGTAATTTTGTGCTTTGTATTACAGTTTTTTTTTTTTATTATTATAAAACTGGGTAAAGTGCTATTTTACTGGGACCATTTGGTGAAATTTTCAAATACAGCTAATATGGAGCCAAAAGCGTGTATTTCAACCCCAACACTTCTAGAAGCGGAAAAAAACATGGTGTCGTCTGTGGAAGAAATAAGTTTTGAAACAATATAGCGTTTCCACTAAAAGAAAGGATATGCAAGCTTCAGGTTTTATTTTAAATAATTCTTTTCAGTATTTCATTCAAAAAACAAATACATCATAGAAGAAAATTTGACACAATATATGTGCTACCCAATGTGGCAAAATTAAGCAAATGTTAAAAACAAATTCTAACAAATTAAAAAAAACCACAAACTTCCCACAAATAATATTATTAAATTAAATTTTAAAGAAGATATGTAAAAATACTTTTTTTAAATAGTAGAAAATTGCAGTTAAATTGTGAAGTTTGCATAATTATAACAATATGTCTGTATGTAAACCAAATAAATTTGCAGCCATTATTTCAGTTTGTGGATAGAAGAATGATTCAATACCTTTATATCACAGCAATCCAAAATTTCAATTTTTGAATTTATTTAGGGTGAAAAATATATAAAACAAAGTTTTACGATGATTTCTCATTGAATTAAAAAGTAGTGTATTTAGTAAAATGTAAGTTAATTTAGCTTATGAAGCATAACACCCATTTCACAAATGCAGAGCAAAACAAATGAATTAAAGACTTGTTTACATTGGCGGGTATCCCATGGTCAAGATATCATGTGATCGTGATGTCACATGAATTTAGTCCATTGCCTAAAATGTCTTCGCAGCACTGTTACCTTTTCCTATACAGTGTATACCATAGGTCAATCTAATATTAATGTCATCAAATGATATAGCGCTAGTACCTTACCCACAGTAAATTAACTGTAAAACTAAATTCACACATAATCCTCTGCGAGTGCTAGAATTTTCACTAAAGACAAGTGAATCCAATTTATTGCAGAATTTGCATTTGGCTATATTCTTTAATAATTTAGAAATTATAATCATTTGAATAATAATATTCACAATACTACGATCATCAAAATCAGCATTATTTACAGTTTTTGCAGCACTTTCAGTTTGCTTTATTGAAGTACGGGCATTATTAGTATTGGCATCCAATAATATTTTTACATCCAATACTACAATTTTTTGTTTCGGTATGAAATAGCATCTACGTTTCCCAAATGATTTCGTGCGAGGCATAGTTTAAACAAACAGCTAAAACCAAGAATTAAAAAAAAAAATACACAAGTAAATGTACCAGTTGTGAAAATAAATTTTCAAAATGCAAACCAGGTTATGAAACAAAACAGAGTACAGTAAAATGTAAACACAACTGTTTTAATGCAGCAAAAGTCAATGTTAACAGAACATGATAACATGAAACTTAAAACTTTAAAATTAATTTCAAAAATAGAAAAATGAACTCATCTTAAAATCGTATCACAAAATCCTGCCACACTCCCCATTTAAAAAAAAGGGTGCATCACGTTTGTTTAAAATTTAATTTTTTGAAGGTTCTATTATATTAATCCAATTCTTATGAATGATACATCTTTGGATTTAGAAAAGCTCTATTTTTTTAACATCAAAATTAAAAAATACAAAATTTGAAGCATTTTGGTGTCTCAGTTACCTTAAAGGAATAATTTTCATGAGTGAATACTATCATTCAAAACTAATCCATAGACTTAAAAACTTTATGAACAAATAAAATAAAATTTAAAAACATTTTACAGAGAGCTAGATTGAAACTGAAAATTACTCAAAACATTAACAAAGAACTGGTTAGGTGATTACAGTATAAACTTTCATTAATCTCCCATTAAACTGGATGACACTTAATTTAGACAGCCATTTAAGAAAATCATAATTAATAAGCAAATAAAAAGATAAGTAAGAAGAGCAAGACTGTAGACTATGCAGTTTTGCACCACGACTATCAGCTGTGATGTCCTTATTCTAATTTTTTTTATTTTAATAATAATCCTATCTAAAGTTGAACTTTTAAACTGATTCAACGAAACATTACTTTTACCTAGTATTTAGCACAATGTCCCATGAAAACTCTGAACCAGATTTTAAAAACCTACCATCCACCATTTTAAGGAATTCATATTTGTTTAGTTGATATAACTTATAATGAAGCCAAAATTTAGTGAAATTAAAGTCTTATTCAATTTTGTCATAAAATACATTGAAGACAACAGCAAAGAAACCATACATGGATACTACAAACATCTGAGGTATCTGCACCGATTAATTGCTAAATAAATAAATGCCAATAGATGACAACAAAAGATCAGTCATTTCTGCAAACCAGTGAATGTGATCAGTGATGAGCCTGTATTGAGATGTTCCAAGAGTTTTATAACCCAATACAGATCATGCAAGTAATGTAATTATTTAAATTCTCTTGAGCAATTATTTATAATTTTGCTTTGTTTAATTGCAAAATGGATGATCTTTTTACAGTAAAGAGTGTTTTAACTATGTACCCAGGCTCATTTTACATGTAATCCGGACGACATACAACCCCAGTAATTCCGAATTCATGAAGTTCTACTGTACTTTGAAAATTAATATTCAATAAAAACTTTACTGAAATCACGGTCTGACCTGAAAAAAAAATTCATCATAACACGACTTAAATAAATTCGAAAAATTATAGCATCATATTCCTTAGCAGTTGAAATACCGCGTCATTTTGCCGAAAATTCAACAGATGTCACCTACAGGTTCGGGAAAATGGCGGGCCCGATTTCGCGCTCATTCGATCCCCCTATTAAACACGAGCACACGAACATCCATGATAAAACGAACATACGAAATTCAACTGCTTTCCTGAACTATTAAAACGTTTGAATACACACTAATCAGAGGTACAACAATCACACACACAAAAGCAGTTGCAATAGTCTTCTTTAATCTCAAAAAGACACCGGCAAAGCATCCAAAAATTTTAATTGCTCTCAGTTTGGTGACAGTTGATAATTTTTAATGAAATATTGTGAAAAACATAAGAAACTAACCTTTGATGATCAAATTATCATAAGATGAAATGTATTTAGTATTTCAAAAATAAATACTGCCATATAAAATTAACATTTGGTTTTCACTCACTACACGCAGGTCTTGAAAACGTTAAGCTACTTTAAAAAAAAATTGCAAAAGTTCCAAGATTGTTGAAATTTTACAATGAGGATCATAAAACCGAAAACACACTATAGTGAAGCGTAAAGAAATACAAAGAAAAACATTTCAGTTTCGTTTCACTTCAGTTCACTTCAGAGTTAATACTGAAGTATAATTGGCAATTGCCTTATGCTCCGAGCATCTTCATGATCGTGTAATGTCAGTTTGAACTTAATACTTGCTCAGAATATTCAGAGCCCTGATCACTCAGTACTCTGAATTAAAACTACAATTTTCGATGCAAGTTAAGAGAAAATTAGGATGTTTAGAATCTATGGGGCGAGGTAAGAAATTCTTCAACTTTTTGACAGCAGCAATCAGATAGAGACGAGTGCCAGTCCGGTGGACTCTTTACTCAGTGTCATATTGAAGCCTTTATTATTTTTTTTTTAAAAAAAAATTAAAAAAACCTTAAAAAAATTTTTTTTAATCACAAAAAAAATTAAAAAAAAAAAAAAAAAAAAAAAAGGGAGAGAATAGAGAAATAATCATTCTCAATGAAGATGAGATATTTAATAGATTTATTTATTTATTTATTTTACAAAACTTATCGTCAGACAAGATTGTAAAAAATATTTATATCAATTTTTTTTTTAGCCCCACAGTGCCTTCGATAGATCCCCCACTATGTCTAATCTTCATCAAGAATGAGTACTATTTTACATTATCATTTTTTAAAAGTTTTTAATTATTATTATTTTAAAATTACAATAACTAAAATAATAATAAATAAAATATTATTCAAACTTTTTTTAATGATGTGAAAGCTGAAGAAGGAAGTGAAAATTATAATTGGTTCTTGTTTGGCTGGGTGCACAGCAGTGGACAGCAAACTAATTCAAGAGAGGAGAGGTAGGGATGGCGACCAGGGACGTCTTAAGACTTCATGAGGCCCTGGGCCCTTATGAAAATATAGGCCCCACCTGCAACTCTTTAATCTAATTTGGTGTATATATATGCACAGTTCAATAAAAGCAATCCATAGTAAAATGAAGTTTTATGTGAATATTCGTTTTCGACATTTTAAATTCTCAAAATCATTCACAAGATCTTCATCAATTGTTAATAATATTACATTTTAAATATTCATCAAACTTAAATTATTCAAACATGATTGAGTCGTACTATTTCTCAATTCATTTTTGAACAGTTTGAGTTTTGAAAATGAACGTTCACCAATCGCGTTAGTAATCATCATTGATAAGAAAATTCTCGTTATAATTTCAATATTGGGAAACACTGTGAAGAGTCCTTCATTATACATGAATGTATAGAGTGTGTTGATGCCAATTCCAGTTCCCTTATCCAACAACTGTTCTTCATCTTCATTTGTAGAATTATATTTTTTAATAATCTTAATTTTTTCCATTTCTTCTCTTTACATTTTCTGCAACTTTTTGCCATCAATGATCATACATGACTTGAAAAGTTGACATTCCAAGTCCAGTTCCTGTCCATTATTGTCTTTATCGTAAACTTTTGATATTTTTTCGCATGCTATTTTAATTTCTGTCTAATCCAAATTAGAAACATTTTCAAAAAATTTAAATATTTCAAAAGCTTCTCATATTTTTTACTACGTGTTTGTATATTGCAAATTAGAGAGTCGATTATTGGTAAAAAGGTTTCTATTTTAAATTTCTGGCAGTGGCTGTTTTCAAAAGTTATGTCGGTTTCTCTATTTCCTTCAACGAAAGTTACCCTAACACTGCATTGTCTTGTACGCTTGTGACTACTTTGACACTCCTTTATAAAGGCCACTTTCTTGGTTTTTGAGTCATAGTAGTCAAAAGCGTCTATTTTGGTTTTTGTATATATATATATATATATATCATTAACGATTTTAATAATTTTACACCTTTCGACTAATCCATATATTTACTCTGAAGAATTAGATTTTTTTTTATCAATACGTGTCAAAATGTCATTCCAAAGGATAATTAAAAAAGTAGTTTCTAATTCATTTACCTTAATTTTTAACTTTTTTAGCAGAAATTCGAGTATCCGCTGCCTGTAATTCATCATTAATTAAGCAATCCAGGCTCGTGGAGATATTTAAAAATTTAAAAATACTTGCAATTTTTTTTAAAAAAAATCAAAAATTGGAGAAACATTTATTTTTGTTCGCTCTTTCGAATGCATTTTATTCCATGGAATTAAAAGCAATACCCTAGATGTAAATAAAAAAGTACGAAACTCCATAGGATTAACATAAAGCTCGAGATTTCTTGGTGCCTTAAAGGTTTTATATCAATACTAACTGGAGTATCCATTTTCCCCATTAGTGAAGTTTTAAAATAAAATGATCGGTAATTAAAAAATAAATAACCATTAAAATTTAAAATAAAGGACCAGTAATATAGCTTAGAATCCACTTTTAAACCGGTACAAAACGTTTTACTGAAAAATTATGAATAATTTAGTAAATGATGGCTCCCCTTTTATTTAATATCCTGAAAATAGCTGAGAGATTTTTTTTAAAATAACACATTTTGGGGACGAGTTATTCGAAAAAGAATTGTTATTTTGCTAATTAAAATAAATAAATAAATACTCTGTTCTAAAAATCATTATGCCATATCTCACGCAATATGCACATAACTATGAGTAGCATTTCGCTTTTTTTTCTGTTCAGGGGGGGAGAGAAAACTCGCTCACTAGTTTGTAAATAAAAAAAAAAAGGTGTATAAAATCAAAGTATATATAATAAATTTCAATTTTCTGCAGGGAAATCTGAATAAACGTACATACAAATAGAATATTTCTAGTGAAGGACCTTATTCACTAAAAATCTCTTATTTTGTACTGTGTTGGACGAGAATTTCTCCATTTTTGTTGTTTACTCCGAAAAACATTAAATTATTGTACAGGCATTTATTTATCTAATTATTAAATTGTACTCTAGCATTCATGTTACACGATTGTTTTTCAACATTTATATTACTACAATCTGTAGTAATGTAATATATTCGTTTTGTAAATGTTCTTTTTTATTTGGGTTTCAATAATAAAAAAAAAAGGACAGTCATTTGAATGTTTAAACGAGTAAAATAACGCTTTCCATATTAGAAGTAAATAAAAATATTTCTCTGAATTACATCACATATCCAAAAAAGATCATTGTGCATTCAAAATGAAGGAAGCGAGCACTTATGCATATTAATCAATATAAAAATAATCTAGAGTCCGTTGAAATATTTATATATAATTTTATAAACAGTTAAGAGATTATTTCACGTTGTTCAGAGGGAGTGAGAGAAAATTTACAAAAAAAGAGCAGAATTTTTTAAAACTGGATATTTTTTAATGCGATATAAATATTTGTAAACTGCTGTTTGTAGAAAATGCAACACCATGAAGGAATCATCAGAATCAAATGAAATTCGCAGCAAATGTCAATTATAGGATATTATGCAAATTAATAAAGTTTCAGAGCCATCGCGCGTGCGCGGCGCGCGCAGCGCCCTCTGAATTGATGCTGAAAGCGTATAAATAAAGTGCTGTAGCGGGACGTTGAAAAAAGTCTATGATTATTTGTTAGTGGCAAACGTTTAGTGAGACCTGAGTATGCCTCCGCGACGGAAGAATAAGAAATTCAAGCAACTTACGGAGTTTGAACGAGGGAGGATAATCGGCCTTCGAGAAGGAGGATTTTCCTATCGCGCAATAGCAGCTCGTATGCAGCGGAACAGTTCCACAGTGATGCGAGTTTGGAAGCAGTGGACCGACGAGCACCGAACAACTCGAAAAACAGGCACTGGACGACAGAAGGTGACGTCAGAGCGCGATGATCGACACCTGCTCCGCATGGCGGTGAATGATCGCACAGCTTCCTCCAGGCAGCTGGCAGCACGTTGGTCTACTGCTACAGGTGTACAATTGTCGGCTTCGTCAATTCGTCGTCGTCTGCTGCGCCGTGGATTGCGTGCAAGGGTGCCTTTATACAGGATTCCCCTCACGGCGAATCATCGACGGCTGCGTCGGCAGTGGGCTCTTGAGCACAGAGACAGGCGAGCTGATTGGCACCAAGTTGTCTTTTCAGATGAATCACGCTTCAATTTGTGGACCCATGATGGCCGTGTTCGTGTTAGACGTTATGCCGGTCAACGCTGCCTTCCTGAGTGTATTATTGAACGACATAGTGGTCGAACACCCGGAGTTATGGTCTGGGGTGCGATTTCGTATCATGGACGATCCAATTTGATACGAATTGAGGGTAATCTCAATAGCAACAGGTACGTCCGTGAAGTGCTACAGCCCGAAGTCGTTCCTTTCCTTCAAGGCATCCCTGGAGCTATCTTTCGGCAGGATAATGCACGCCCACATGTTGCGCGGACTGTTCGAGACTTCTGTTCAGCACAACGCATGCAACTTCTTCCTTGGCCTGCTTATTCACCGGATATGTCGCCTATTGAGCACGTGTGGGATTTGGTTGGTCGGCGTCTCGCTCGTGATCCGCGTCCTGCAGTTTCCAAAGACGAACTTTGGTTGCGCATACAAGCGATATGGAATTCTCTTCCTCAAGCAGATATTCAACATCTGTTTGACTCCATGCCACGTCGTATAGCAGCACTTATTGCAGCGCATGGTGGCTGCACCAAATACTGATTTCGGACGCTTAATTTGTTTCTTTTGTTTTGAAAATTTCATCATTTATTTGTATCAGTACAAGTCGTTTCTGCATTAAATTTCATTTGATTCTGATGATTCTTTCATGGTGTTGCATTTTCTACAAACAGCAGTATATATTATCTTGAATCTCAAAGAAATACACAATTCAAAAATAAAAACATAATCCCCATTTTCTGTTTCAAAGAAATTAAATTTAAAGGAAGGAATTGCTGATTTAGAACTGTAGGACATTCTTTTTTCGAAAAAGTGTGATTTCCTTCAGGGTCATTTCAACCCTCTTTTTATTATCCCTGACGCCTGTCATAGAATAGGGAATGCGTTTTTGTCACTTCTGTTCGGGGCTTAAGAGTATCTCTTGTCCATTCATGAGCGATTCTTGTGTGCAAATAAATAAAAGGTTGCTGGAAGGAGTGTCTGTTATGTCTGTGACTGTCCTTCCCTCAGCAGCATTTTTATAAATAAATTGGACAGATCTCGCTTTTGAAATAAAACTAATATTTTCCCTGATTCTCAGCAAACATTGTAATTAGAAATATTTAATATAGAAATAACTGTCTTCAACCAGTCATGTTCTAAAATAACATTAGACGATTAAAATTATTCTTATCATGATCTAATTGAGGCCGAGTAGAGAACCGAAAGAGGCCCCCCCCCCTCAAAGGCGAGGCCCTGGGCCCAGGCCCAGTTGGCCCATGCCTTAAGACGTCCCTGATGGCGACAGCGTATTAAACAGCTGATGAAAAGCTGAATAGATGATGATGTAGGTCTTGGAGTGAGATGGTTGACTTAGAAAGAGGCTATTGAAGGAGTGATAAAGGAATTAATTGAAAGGGTTTGAGTTGGAATGCAAAGTGTTATGGAGGAATTAGATGGAAATAATTATTGCAAGATTGGTAGGATAGGGCATGGGTTCCATTATTGTGAGCAAAAATTAGCTGGACCCTTATTAGAGGGTTACTATGATATGTTAGTCTATTATAGAATCTTCCAGAAAAATAGTTGATGTGTTTAATAATAGGAGGGATATTGAGATCCTTGGGTATGACATAATTCAATTTTTTGAATATCATCTTTTGTTTCGCATCCCGCTAATATTGAATAGGATCAATTACCATGTTGTGAAATAAATATTTCAAGATTTCTTTTTTAGCATTATACTCAGAGAATGTTTGGATGCAGTGTTTACTTGTCTCCGGTACACTACAAAAAGATCAAAGTGGGAAGTTTGCTGGGGAATCTGTTCTTAACGGGCAACTGATTTTTCAAAACGTACCAAAATTACCAAACTGAGCAATTAACTTTCCAATGTAGCAGTCGCCCTGTAGAGGCTCCACCATACAGGATGATATATAAAGGAGTATTAGAAGTAACGTATTAAGGCTTATTCCTCCACTACATAAGAAAGATCTAAATACAATTATACCTTCCATCAGGGACGTCATAAAACTTCTTGAGGCCCTGGGCCTTTATGGAAAAAATAGGCCTCACCTGCAACCCTGTAATCTAATTTGGTGTTTATACATGCACAGTTCAATAAAAGCAATCCATAGTAAAAGGAGGTTTTATATGAATATTCATTTTGTACATTTTAAATTTGAAAAATCATTAATTGGGTCTTCAAAATCAATTGTTAACAATATTTCATTTTCAATACTCACCAAGCTTAAATTATTCAAACTTGATTGAGTCATACGATTTCTCAAATCAATTTTGACCAGTTTGAGTTTTGAAAATGAACGCTCAATACTCACGTTAGTAATCATCGTTCATAAGAAAATTCTCATTATTATTTCAATATTAGGAAACACAGTGAATATTCTTTCATTATACATATATGTATAGAGTGTGTTGATCCCAATTCCAGTCCCCTCATTCAACAACTGTTCATTATCATCATCTGCCTTTGTAGAATTATATTTTTTATTGATCTTTCTTTTTTCTATTTCTTCCCTTTGCTTTTTCTTCAGCTATCAATGACCATCAATGACCATATATGAATTGAAATGTTGACATTCCAAGTTCAGTTCCTCTTCATTTATGTCTTTATCGTAAAATTTTGATATTTTCTGGCATGCTATTTTAATTTCTGTCTCATTCAAATTAAAAATATTTTCAAAAAATCCAAACATTTCAAAAAGCTCCACATACTTTTTACTACGCTTTTGTATATTGCAAATTAGAGAGTCAATTATTGGTAAAAAGATCTCTCTCTCTATTTTAAATTTCTGGCTGTGCCTGTTTTCAAACTTCCAGTCCCCTCCGATATCTCTACTTCCTTGAAGGAAAGTTTAACAAGATAACTAATTTTAACAAGATAAAATAAGAAAATGGAGGATAGCTTAATTTACAAAACGTATTTGTAGTAATATTTAAATGCAACTTCCAGTTTGCTGAAGAATGACGTGATTGTAAATAGTTTCTCAAACATGCTACGAATTCTGAGAAAACTACATTTTTGGTACGGAATCCACGGAACGAGTCATAAATCCTCGTTCTTCAATGATACATGAGGAGAATTTCATGTATCCTTACGCATAAAGAAGGAGTTGTATGTTTTCTTTTTTCTCTTTTCTCAAATGTACAATGTTAACTTTCCTAATTACTTGCAAGTAAAGGAATTAAAAAAAATTTAAAGTATATGCATTTGAAAGAGCATAGCTTCCCTGGTTTTGTTTTGTTTTTTATCCAATGATTGAAAATATTTTTATGATCATTTTAGTGCGTGGAATGTGAATTTTCAGATCTTTAATAAATATCTAAAAACACTTGCAAATTCTTTTTAAAAAACCCGAAAACCAGTGAGACATTTATTTTTTTCGCTCTTTCGAATACATTTTATTCCATGCAATTAAAAGCAATACCCTTGGTGTGAATAGAAAATTACGAAACTGCATAAGATTAACATTACGCTCGGGATTTCTTTTGTCGTATCGACGGGAGTCTTAAAGTTTTTACGTCAATATTAACTGGAATATCCATTTTTTTTGCATGAGGGGAGTTTTAAAATAAAATAATCAGTTGTTTAAAAATAAATGACGAGGAAAATTTAAATAAATGATAAGTTATAGCTTAGAATTCACTTTGAAATCGGTACAAGATTATATACAGAAAAATAATGAAAAATTTAGTAAATGTTAGCTCCCCTTTTGTTAATATCCTAAAAATAACTAAGAGATTTGTTTTAAATAACACACATTTTGGTAACGAGTTTTTCGAAAAAAGAATTGTTACTTCTCTACTAAAGAATAAATAAATAATTATACTGTCGTAAAATTTATTTTGCCATATCTCATGTAATATGCACATACTATGTGTAGCAATTCGCTTTTCTTTTATTTCTTTCCTTCTTTTCTTTTTATTTATTTATTTATTTATTATTATTTTTTTTGTTCTGTTCAAGAAAAAAAGCTGAAAACTCACTCACTAGTTTGTGAATAAAAAGGTATATAAAATAAGAGTGATATATAACTCTCGTTTTCGTAAGAGTTCTGAAGGTGATTCGATCGGATTTTTCAGAAAATTTATTTTAACTATTTCGTGGGTAGAAAGAACAAAGCTTCAATTAAGTTACTACTTCTTATATAAAGTTTTCCTATTTTCATATTATGAATATTTATTATTATTATTAATGTACAAAATATTACATTTCAAATTATCATTATAAAGCACATATACATACGCACTATAAACTAATTTAAATCAATATTAGTTTTATCACCTACAGTTAATTATTAGATTTCCTTAAATATTTTTTTTTAAATTACGATTGTAAAATCATATCTAAGAAAATGTTGTGTAAACCATTTTAATGGAAATGATATGCAGGGGAAAAAATCTGTAAAGGGTATATATAACCTTATGTATGTATATATATATATATATATATATATATATATATATATATATATATATATATATATATATATATATATATATATATATATATATATATATATTGTCTTTCATAATATTTGGAATTTCTCAAAAGTTATCAGAAAAATATAAGCTCGTAATTATATGAAATATATATATTTCTTGATAATATACTTATCAAACGAAACAAAGAATTATGATAAAAAGTAAGTCATATAGTCCAAAAATTAAAGAACATTAGTACATAAATTATTAATTATTAGAAATATATTTATGTAAGTTATTTTCATTAAAAGTATTTTATACCAATATGTGATAAAGTACTAGTAAGAAATAAAGTATTAATAAGTGATGAAGTATAAATAAATTATAAGTTTTAAAGTTTAAGAACTAAAACTAAAGTATATGTAATAAATTTTAATTTTCTGCTGGAAAATTTGATTAAATATACACACGCAAATAGAAAATTTCTAGCGAAGAGTCTTATACACTAAAAATCTCTTTTACTTTGTACTGTGTTCGACGAGAATTTCTCCATTTTTGATGTTTATCCTTAAAACAATAGATTATTGTACAAGCATTTATTTATCTAATTATCAAATCGTATTCTAGGATTCCTGTTATATGATAGTTTTCTTACATTTATATTACTTACTACAATCTGTAGTAATGTAATATATTCATTTTATAAATGTTCTTTTTTATTTGGTTTTCAATAATATTAATAAAGGACAGTAATTTGAATTTTTAAACGAGTAAAATAACGCTTTCCATATTAGAAGCAAATAAAAATATTTCTCTGAATTACAATACGCATCGAAAATTCTTTTGGAAGAACATAATGCATTGAAATGAAGGAAGCGCGCGCACTTATGCATATTAATCAGTATAAAAATAATCTAAAGAGTCCATTGAAATATTTATATATAATTTTATAAGCAATTAAGAGATTATTTCATGCTTTTCATAGGGAGAGAAAATTTGCAAAAAAAAAAAAAAAAAAAAAACTGAATTTTTTTAAAATTGGATATTATTTTTATAACTCTCTCTGTAAAAAAGCAAATACGATTACATATTATTTAACTTTTTTTTAATGCGATATAAATATTTGTATATTACCTTAAATCTCAAAGGAACACAATTCAAAAATAGAAACGTAACAACCTTTTGCTATTTCAAAGAAATTAAATTTAAAAGAAGGAATTGCCAATTTCGAACTGTAGGCCACTCATTTCTTCGAAAAAGGGTGATTTCTTTCTCTGTCATTTTAATCCTCTTTTTATTAGCCCTGATGCCTGTCATAAAATAGGGAATGCGTTTTTGTCACCTCTGCTAGGGGCTATGTGTATGTCTTGTCCATGCATAAGCGATCTTTAACTCATGTGTACCTGTTATGTCTGAATGTATTTCCCACTGCAGCATTTTCATCAATAAATCGGATATATCTCGCTTTAGATATAAAACTAATATTTTCCATGATTCTCAGAAAGCGTTGTAAATAGAAATATTTCATTTAGAAGTAATTGTCTTCAACCAGCCATACCCGGGAATAACATTTGACGATTAAAATTATTCTGATCATGATCTTATTTTAGCCGAGTAGTGAACGAAACGAGGCCCCCTCAAAGGCGAGGCCTTGGGTAAGGGCCCAGTTGGCCCATGCCTTAAGACGTCCCTGCCTTCTATAATAACTGTAATTTTTTTTTTAAAAAAAGGAATTCTTTGTATCAATTTCGAGCTCCACTTCATAAAAAAAAAAAAAATCTAATATATATTTTACATTGATAGTATTTACAAAAATACATTCTCTGATGAACAATTCTTAATACAATTATATATTTTGTAACTGACCATATTTAAAATAATACATTCTCTTTCAAAAAAAAGTTCCAAATACAATTATACAGGTTGATCAATTTAACAGAGTACCCGTTGGTTTTTCTTATTACCCTTAAATCTGAAGGATCTGACACAACTATTCTAACACTGAAGTATAATTGTTTGAACCTTGTTTAAGTGTGGGAGAAAATTTCCAATACTGTTACAACGTTATTTGTAAGGTAAAACAGAAATGGAGATGCACAGTGTTACATAATCCTATGATGACTTTGACACTATTTCTGCACGAACTGTAAGCGATACGGGTAAGATTTCAATGGATGTCTTATAGCCTTGTGAGTTGAACCATACTTGCTTCAACTGTAATTTTTCTATGGATTTACCTGGGACTTGTCCGAAGGAAATTTTGGTGTTGTCAAGCTTTCCTGGTGTTAACACTGTTCAAATTCGCTGTTTATCCACATCTATGACACTTCCCGCTACCGAAATCTTTTAACTATTTTAAAGATGTAGAATTTTGAAGGTTTTAATCTTAATGGAAACTTTAAAGGAAAATTCCTCAAGCGTTTTTTTTAAATGATTTAGACATAACCTAATTATCGTAAAGAAAAATTCGTTCATCCACAGAATGACGCGCTATTTTCATTAGAATCAAAGAAATAGTTCATCCATAAGATTTTTTTTGTTGCCATTCATAATATTACAAATTGAGTTTTAAAAAATGAAAATAAATAAAAGTGTTAATAGAAGACGATTTACTCAAATCATTTATACAGAATCGGATTAAAAAATTACTAACGATGCTCACGCGAATTTATGTTTGAAAAACGAGTTTTCGCATTTAGAAAGTGAAAAGAAAACGATACTCATACATTAGATATAGGTATATTAAATAAGTAATAATGTTGAAAGTCTTACTATACATATATTATATATATGGAAAATACATAAAAACAAACGGGTAATCTTTTAAATTGATCACCTAGTATATTTTGTAATTGATAGCATTTAAAAAAATACATTCTCTTATGCAAAGGTTCCAAATACAATTATATATTTTGTTTTAATTACATTTTAGAAAAAATAATTCTTTGCATCACAGTTTCGAGTTCTGCTAAATTAAAAAAGTTTTAAATATGAGTTTGTACCCTTTATATTGAATGTATTTTTTAAAAAAATACATTTTTTACACCATTTTCGAGCTCGTATTACTTCTTAAAATTTATACAACACTCTTAGAAGAATATTTTTTAAATGCTATTAAAGAAATTAAAGATTTAAAGAGATTTATACTCAAGAAAGGAAGAAGTATGTCATACATGCTGAAAAGTATATTTACTACATTCCATTTTATATAGAAATTACATTTTTAATATTTGAAGCAGTTGATAAATATTAATGTTACGGAAACATATTATTTAATCATAATGGAAAGTCATAGAACTAATCAATTTGAGATCACAACCATGTGATACCGTAGTATTCTTTTCTTTCCCATGGGGTTCACTGTCTGTGGTAAATATCCCAGGATAAGATAGCGATTCTTCTCTATTTTCGATTCTCCATCTTGTCAAAAATTTTTCTTTTCCCCATTGTTTAAACATCTAGATCATAGTTACAACTTGTTTGGCACAACATAGCTGTATTGGGCTCTTGTGCCATAAAACTTCACCATCTCTCACTTATTAATTTGTGAGAATAGTATCGAAAAATATAGACTGAATTTCTGCAAGGGAGATTTTATTTTTCTCCCTTCTTCTTTACTTTATTATCATAATTCTAAAGTAACTATTACTTTTATTTCATAACTGTTCGAATATGAAATTATAATAGAAAAAAAGTTAAAAACCTGATTTCATTTGAAATGTTGATTTCAATGAAAAAAAAATTTGTTAACTAACCTCATTTAGTTTTGAGGCCTTTTAGAAGAAATATTATTATAGTTCATTTCATTCTTCCCTTTTATTACTTCATTCAATACCTTTGAATAGAATTACACATGTATTGTAAATTTGAACAAATAGCTTTGGCTTCTCTCAACGGCATTTTTTTTTATCAAGATGGTATAAAACTCTTATAATCTGCTTTCTGTTCTTTGTAAATTGTTTTTTTCCCCCTTTCAAATTTCAATAGATGTCAAATTTGATATGGACATATTTGACTAAGCATTTTACAAAATGTCATTTACTATTTTCTTCAATAATTTTATTACATTTTCTTTACGCTGAATTCAAGTAAACAATACTTGAATCAACATCATTTGACTGGAATATAGTATGTGTATACTGTTTCGGGGAGTCTTTACTTAGAGGGGTTGAAGTTTTTTTCGAAACGTGTCAAGATCGCCAAACTGAGCATTCAACGTTCCTATGTGGTAGTCGTCCAATTGTGACTACGTCACACATGATGACGCAGGAAAGTTTCTTAGAAAAGTAGAGTAATAAGGCTTTCCTCAGCTACATAAAAATGTTCTATACAATTATACCTTTTATAATTCTATACAATTATACCATAATTGAAAAAACTTTATAGTTTGTTGTAAAAGTTGGTTAAAAATCAAATTTATGAAAATAATTCGAAATATTAAATTACAATTTTTCAACTTAAAGCATGATTGATCTTTTTATAAATAAATAAAAAACGGAAAATATCATGAAAGTACAAAAATTTCGTTTCAGATTCTTTTCGACTTAACACACATTCCTACTTTCGCCCTTGAAGCTCTACAGTTTCCTGACTATGGAAAAAAGAAGATTCTCTTACGTTTTGCTTTGAAACATTTGAATTAGTCAGAAGAAAAGTAAAAACTAATTTATTGGATTCAGTTGTTTAATTCTATCCTAATCAAGATAAAATAAAATATTTCATTTAATATTAAAATGTACTAGAATTTAACTTCGTAATTTCAATATAATTTATGTTTTAATCCAGATGGTAAAAAAGTATGAATAAAATTTTATGGAATTCTAATCAATAGCTTCTTTCCTTATAATGTTCAAGAAAAAATCCCAATTTTTTTTTGTAAAATAGATTTATTGTGTAAATACAAAAAATATCCTTTCGTCCGTATTCCCTACAGACTTTAAAAAACTCTAATGTAATTTTTTTAAAAAAATTTAATATAATGTAAATTTTTTCTAAGGGGCATATCTTAAGTTATTTTAATATCTTCCAAGGTATATTTGGATGTTGTATAGCGAACATAACAACTGTAACATATTTTCTAATGTTTGTTGTGTTTCTAATAATAATTATTATATATATATACGCATGGAATAGCCGATGTTACTAATTATTCTAATTAAAGAATCAAACTTGAATATCAACACACACATTTAATATTCACGTTTCACATTAACAATTATTGCCCACACTTGACAAGACGTTTCACAATAACATAAAAAAAAAACATTAAAACGACTATCATCTTAGCGTCTAAAATCCCAAATTGTCTATATGGCTACGAGACATCAACAAGGGCGTCTTCCTTGTTTCGATGACTCTAGTCGACTCTCCTTCAAGAGTGTGCTTTCTTCAATAGAAGAGCAGCGCCCTCTATGATAGGGTGTTTCTTCTACAAATCCACACTTCCATATAAGAAAGATCGTCTCAACCTAGAAAACAAAGCTGAAAAGAAAAAAATTCAAAAGCAGTAACAAGTAGATAATTCGAACATAATTTATCAATCTTGGAACATCATCGTCTTCGGTAATCACTGTCGTCTATGAAGTATCATCATATTGCTTTGTCATCCGCTTCACACTTCTCTCTCCTCTTTTTTTCAACATCTTCAAAAAACATAGATAAATCAGTTATGTTTGGAGGAAAATAGTCATAATCTGGAAAAGGTCATAATTGGTGGATTCACAGTCAAGTGAATGAAGTATAATTGGATATTTAATGTTAAACACCATCTTTTTATAAATTCTGCACAAGTTGTAGTATTTATAGGTCCTTCATGTTCTCCTTCTTTTGAGATCTCGTACGTGTCATTGCTTCTAATTTTAGTAATTTTGTACGCCCTAAAAATTTCGATTTAAGCTTAAGACGTGGCCCGAATTGAGTGCGTTTTATAACAACTAAGTCAACTAATTTATAGCAATGAGGCGTTCGCCTTCGTAAGTTATACGTCTTCTTATTTTGCTCTTGAACTTTGAATATTTGTTTTTTGGCATCTTTTCGTAGATCGTTACGCTGTTTTTCAAAATAAGCTTGAAACTGGGCTTCAGTAGTTTCTTTTAATTTTTCAGTATTCTTGGTATTCATTGTTGAACAAGGTTCTATAATTCCCTGTTTTAACCATTCAGTTATTTGAGCATCAACAATCTTATTTTCCGAAAAAGGTAAACGTCGCGGTCGTTGATACATTGTTTCATTATTTTTAGTTAAAATATTTAATTCTGTGTTAGTTGATTTAATCTTTTTCAATTGTTAATTTAATATAAATTGACGCACTTCATCTTTAATGGATTTTGAAATATTGTACCCTAAATTTTCTTTAATTTCCTCAAAATTAATGTTTACTGGTAAAACTGATAAAATATCGCTTTCTTCACACAGAGACTTATTTTTTATTGTAAATCCTTTTTCATTTATTATAATTTCACCTTGCAAAATTACATCAAGTCCTAAAATAGCATAATGCGCTATAGTACCGTTTTCAATAACGCATATGTCAGCAGTATACTTAAAGTTATCTATTTGTATCTCCCCCGTAAATATACCTAAGGGCTTTATTTTATAATCTCCTAATCCCGATAAAATTGAATTACATTGATTCAGTTAACAAATATTTAATTTTTCAAATATATTTTTAAAAATTAACGTAGCTTGAATTCCAGTATCTATTAATGAGTTATTTTTTAAATTACCGAAATGAACCATTTTGAACAGATATGTTTGTTTCGCAATATTGAGAGATTCTACGTTATCATTGGGTTTGGTTTCCATATTTAATTCCAAACATTCAGACGTCTTATGACCAAAGTTTTGACATCTGAAACATTTTAAACTTTTATTCGTATGCATACAAAATTTAGATAAATTTCCTTTACCACCACAATTAAAACAAAATTTAGTATTCTGATCATAATTACTTAATCGTTTCTGATTCATAAAATTATCAGGTTTTTGTTTTACTTTACTAAAATTATATTTACTTTTTTCTCTCATAAAATCATTTTTGATAACCTCGTAAACCTTTATTTTTCTCGAAATTCACGTAAATCTTTGCAACCATACAAAACTAATTTATTTTCATTTCTATCGTTAATTCCTCTTATAATTTATTGCATTTATGCGGTATCTTCAATTCTCCCTCGATTACCCAACTCTCTCATTTCAAAATAATATTGCTGTATAGACTCAGATTCTTTCATTTTACGTTTACTCAATATTTGATGCAATTGGGCTGAATTAGTAGAGACCTCAAATTCTTCTATCAACACTCGTTTTAATTCCTGATATGACGTAATATTCAATTCGCTTCTAACAAATAATAAAGCATTACCACCAAGCGATCGCTTAGCGAAAATAATCATTTATAGGTCACATAAATTAAAAATGTTCGCTGCGCTCTAAAATTGCTCCAACGAAACTGAAATGTTTTCACGCAATTCACCATTAAAAGGAGATATAACACTTTCAAAGTCTGAAAAGCTTATAAAGATGTTTTGATTTCAAGTGGCGCCATAATCATAACATCGCTCTTCAGAATGAACTGCTGACTCATTATTGTTCTGGCTCAACACTAATGGTTTTTGTTTGTTTCTAATCCTGTTTTGTTTTCCGATTGATTCGAATTTTGAATATATAGATAGAGTTAACATCATTTAATAAAACTAATATTTTCTTGATTATTTCAGTTTTTGTTCCTTGGAATGCAATATTCAGAATATCACAAATGTTAATCAATTCATGTAATGAAAAAGTATCATTAATAGTTTTTAACTTAGACTTAAGATTAGAGTCATTTTCTGTGAATTCGAAACCAGTGAAGTTTCTTATTATTTCCGTATTTTTAGCATCGCCATCTGTATTAAAAATACTCTTAAGTAAAGTTTCAATTTTTTCTTTCTTCATATTCTTCAGTGTATCTCTTATCATATTAATATCGTCAATCTTCATCTTTAAATTAGCAAATAAGAATAAATCTGACTCACCTCAAAGTCTTGAATTGATATCCTTTAAGTCAGCACGCATTAGTCCAATAATTAGCACAGTTTTTTTTAATCAGTCAGTTCACATTTTAATCATGTTCTACACTATCATGAGTTTTATATCCTAATTGAGTTAATATCCTATTGTGCTTACATCCTAATCTGAATTTACATCCTATAATGTGCTTACATCCCCCTTCTGATTTGTGGGATGGCCGATATTACTATTATTCTAATTAATGAATCAAACTTGAATATTAACACACACACATTTATTATTGACTTTTCACATTAACAATTATTGCACACACTTGACAAGACGTTTCACAATAACATAAAAAAAACATTGAAACAAATATCATCTTTGCGTCTAAAATCCCAAATCGTCTATGTAGATAAGAGTCATCCATAAGGGCGTCTTCCTTGTTTCGATGACTCTAGTCGTCTCTCCTTCAAGAGCGTGCTCACTTTAGTAGGAGAAGAAGCGCCTTCTATAATCGGGTGTCTCTTCTACAAATCCACACACACACACACACACACACACAAACA
>BMAW01129271.1:16619-31605 GCA_019974015.1 Nephila pilipes | reverse complement strand
GGACGAAACATGGATACATCACTACACTCCAGAGTCGAAGCGGCAGTGGCGCACAGCTGGCGAATGCCGTCCGAAGCGTCCGAAAACGCAGTAGTCAGCTGGCAAAGTCATGGCGTCAGTTTTTTGGGATACGCATGGCGTGATTTTCTACTAATTACCCTGAAAAGGTAAATCGATCAACAGTGATTACATATTGACTTGCTGGTGCGTTTTAGCTGAGGAAATCGCAAAACGACCGTCTCGACTTATTGATCCATGTGTTAAATTAGTTATCCTACGTCGGAGCGGTGAAGCAACCGAAAGTCGATTTCTAAATTTAATTTTTATTACTGTCATAGATGAAATTCCCATTTGCCATAAATATGTTATTGCGAAGGGGACAAGCATTTTCATTATTTTCTCGTATAGAAATAGGTATTTAATTTTAATTTTGATCAGAAATTTATCTATAGACATTATTAGAAAATTAGTTTTTAACATAATATCTAAACTAATCTCATAGATTGACCCATATTCTCTATTACTTAAATTTATAATTTTCTATTGCTATGTGTTTCGAACAGGATTTATTAAACACATATTCCTTTCACATGTGGTATTTTCAGATGGGAAATATCTTTCGAAACTATTATTTAAAGATTGTAAGCGTTGAGATCAATGATTATATTTAATTTTGATAAGTTTAAATCTTGTAGCGAATTAACAAAATCAAAACAATTATTGAATATATCAGTATTATTATTGTATACTTTATCAAACCAAAACAGTTTCTTAATACATCTATTTCATTAAATAAATGAAACGCATTTATTGCAGTTCCTTGTCAACTCAAATTTAAATTACAGATTTGCATTACCCATAAGGTTAATAACTCAGCCTCCAGTCTCCCTTGAAGATTTTGGGCTCATGTATGTTAAATCTGTCTAGGATCAGAGTCCTCAAGTTGGCTTCGTGTGGAAGTTTGGTAAATGGGACCGAGTTCATTTGTCAACCTCGTCATTTGATCAAAGTTAAAATTACGAGGCTCTCCACAAATAACCTTCTAGTTGTTTCTTATAGTGGAGTTAATAAAACAATTAATCAATCAATAACAGTCTAATTTCTATTTTGTGTACAACATATTGCTGTAAATGTGTACTTCACAAAGAAGTTCGGGAAGTCTAAATATGGCTTATATTCAAACAATCCTCGTCTCACAGAATTGCTACAAATGGCTTTAACAAATGTTGCGCCAAATCTGAAAGATTTAACCAAAGGTTTTGTTAAAAATATATATATATTTTGCATTTCACTAACGCTTTCTTATTTGTTTGCTTACAAAAATAAGATAAATTTTGAATTTTGAATAATTTCAGAAATAAGGCTCACATTGTGACACATTTTCTTATTTATATGAAAATATCTTCTTTTAATATTTTTATACACCTCAGGATCAGTTCAGAACTTTTAAAATGAAAATGGTAATATTAAGGAATATTTAATTTTAAAAAATTATAATAGTTAGGACGTTCATTATCAAGAAGCTTATAAATTTTCCAAATGCAAATATATCTCCACTGTTTATATGGTTGACACACGGAATGAAATTGATAACATCAAGGGAAATCACAGCTGTTTCAAATATTAATTAAAAATATTATATTGTACTAAAACATTATTTACTATTGTATGGGAAATAGCATACTCGTAAATTCACAACTTATAGATAGAAAGAGGCTGATTTTTCTAAAGTTATACACTTAAAAAGTTAACAATTGAAGCGAAGTGCAATTACAATTAAATACTTGTATTAATTTAAAGTGTGTTTTGGGTCTCATAAATATAACTTGTTACTTTTTTACAGTTTTTAATGTTTCAGAAAGTGTTTCTCAACTGTAATGTGATTAAAAAAAAAATTCCCAAACTTTTGTTACTCTAGATTTTTTCTCAGTTTTTTCCTTAAAATATTCTCCTTCCAATTTGATTCATTAAAAGTTCCTCCAGAGTCTGATAAAAAAAAATGAGGTGTTTAAATAAAAGGACAGAAAGTTTGAATTAAGACGGCACACACACAAGATCAATAGCAGGATTTTCTTGCATATTCAGAAATATAATTTACATTCTGAGTTAAGTATTAATTGAAAAGAATTTATTATTAAGAAGATAAAAATAAATCAAGTGCTATTAAATAAATTACTGTTATTCTAATATTAAAAATATGAATGTAGTTGCACACATTGCATGTGAGAGGAAAAACAAATGTTCACTTACTCAGACAAATTTGAAATGTTTCAATTAAGATGATAGGTAGAAAATAATTTGTCAAATTCGTAGAAATTAATTATGCCCTACATTTACATTGTGTTCTGAAATCAGGTTTTCCGAGATTTTCAAATGTTTGATATTATTTTTCATGCCAAAAAGGCATTTAAAAGCTTAATTAAAATGCTTTTAGGAAATTAGAAAATAGAGTCTTATCGAAAGTATGATTATTTAAAAAATAAATGTGAAAAATTTTTTAATTACCATTTTATTTAGCCAAACTATTTCGATATACTTGAGCATAGGAGCAATAAAAAAAGTTTTGCATTACAATCATAAAATTAGTTTTATGCATGAATCTCATATAAAACTATTATTAATAACGAGATTAAATTGAACAAACAGAAGTGATGCAAAATAATTACAGAATGTGTCATACATAGACTCAGTTAGTAATGAAATGGACAAAAAAAGCAACAGTAACAGTTATCTCAGTTAATTTCCACTTTTGTATTCTTTTAAAATATCCATTGTGTGTATATATGGATTTATAATCCTAACTGTAATCTTATTATATCTATTATAATTTTAAATATATGACACGTTTCTTCAATCGCTTGTGATGATGAAAGCTATAGAATATTATAGATTCCTCTTAGCTCAAAATATTTTTATAGCAGGTAAATAAAACTGAAAACAGTACATTAAAAATTAAAAAAAAATTCTGTTAAAGATAGAAGTGTTTTGGATTATTCAGGCCGAACAGACATCTGGTCCATTTTTCATGTTCTTAAATTAACTTTAAATTTTAAAATAAGTAAATTCCTACGAAATACTTTCAAAACGAAGATTTATATACATTCATATCTAAATAAACACGATAATGTTCATGTTCAGCGCAAAACCATCAAAGTATTTAGTATTGATCTAAAAATATTAATTTCTCATGATAACAGCTAAATAAGAATTTTTTTATCATATATATCATAACTCTTATAATCTCTACTTAAAATACCTTGTTTACCAAGCATTTAACTGTTAGTATATCAATAGTATTATTTTAAATTTAAAATATTTTTGTTTTTAATATTAATTTATTTCTGGATAAGTGTAAGATCTAAAGTTCAATTTTACAACAGATTTTCAACAGTATTGGGGATAAAATCCCCGAAAGGCGAAGTACTCGGAAAAGAAAATTCTCGCTTCTACTACATCTGATTATTTAAAGCAGTCCTTTTGACCCAGACATGTTTCTTAACCTTCCCAAGGCCAAGCCCCTTAAAGTATTAAACTGCCAAGGAATAAAAGGGTCTTTTCTAACAGCATTACATAAATATTACTTCCTGTAAATTTTCGCTGCACTATGCCTAGATTTCGACAGTAAATATCAATTGAAATGAGGGCACCACGAATCAGCGTCACATGATAGCTCACGCAATATTCCCTATTCCTGAACAAATGTTTAGTTTTCTCCCTTTTTCTCCTATGCTCTTCTCCGCCTTCTCCCGATGCAACTGAACTCCGAACGTCAGCGCGCGTTCCAATGACCATTGCCGATATGCGATAAAGTTGGGTAGCCATCTATTTTTCTCGAGGGAACTACACCTGTCCCTCGATTTACACGGTTAATTGGTTCCTGAGAAAACCGTGTAAAGCGAAAATTAAAATTTTTGTATGAAAAACCAAATGTTACCAAATCAATGAATTAAAATTATGCGGAATTTGACAGTTTGACATTTTTTTTTATTTGAATTTAAAAAACCGTGTAAATCGAAAACGTGTATATCGAGCACCGTGTAAATCGAGGGACGGGTGTAGTTCTTTAAAATATGTCAACTTATACAAAACAGCTTTTGTAGATATTTTCCCTTCATCTCTCCTGCTAATAAACGAAGTAAAACAATTTGAAACCTCATCATTGAACTGGTGGGGCCCCCCCCCCCCCAGACACCGAAGCACCTGAAGGTGTCTTGACAAGGCGGATATCTCCTACAAAGTTTAAGGTGGCTCGGTCAGGATGTCTACAAAATTTACAGATATTAATGTGGACATATGCCTCTACAGCAAGAATAGCCAGTTTTTAGCCCCGACAGACCCACTACAGGGAAAATGAGTGCCTCATCCACATTCTCTACTACAGTTTTTCTGCGACGACGAGTTTGTCTCATAGGCTAGTGACATAGGCATCCCGAATCCACTTCTAGTTTTCTATGATGACGAGTGTGCCCCATCTACAAGTAATACAGCCATCCAAGATCTACTACCAGTTTTCTGCGATGACAAACAAGACATCATCTTAATAAACATGCATCAATTGCTTCTTCATGTTTGAAATAAATCATTCCCCCCCCTCACTCAACCATTCCGAGAATACCGTTAATGTGATCATCTAAATTGTGTTTAATTTATGCTCTAAAACAAGATGTCGACCCCTGAAAGAGCATGGAGTGGAAAAAAAAATCCAGTGTGTTTTAGTGTTGAAAAACAAATTGCTCAAAAACGGATAAATCTCGGCCGATACCGAACCCCCGACACTGAAGACCAGCGTCTTTTGTCAAGACCGGATACTTCCCTCATAGTATATATATATATAGCATATATATATATATATATATATATATATATATATATATATATATATATATATATATATACATATCAAAAATTGAATTTTCTTTTTAAAAGAAACCTTACCGATTTCTTATTATTCTTCCTCAAGCGGAAAACGGAGTGAAAACGGATAAAAAATAACTTACGTCTCCTTTCTTCTTTGATGTAGATTTTGGTAATGTTTTGAATCTTTTAGGATTTTTTTTTCTTTTAACTTATGGTACGTAGGACTATCATGATCTTACATCGCGGAAGTAATATTGGATGCAGTCTTTTTCATAATAGTTTCAAAATTCTTCATTAAGGTAGTAAAACGAGTATTTAATTCAATTGTTGTATTTTGTGTTGAGTTCAATAGTAAAACGATTCACTATTTGTTTCAAATTCTTTTTAACTATAGTATTATTTTCTTCTGTAATTTATTATAATTTCTCACTCTTCTTTTTTTCCAATTTGCCAATATGTTTTGTTTGGTTATTGCAGGTCTTAACGAATATGAGGATTTTTTAAACTTTGATATTTTTCAATAGCTTCATTTCTCAAAATATTTTGTTCTGCTTTTAATTTCTAAGTTTCTATTTGCTTTTGATATTTTTCGTATTTTGTTTGGAATTTGCATCATGAGGTTCTTCATAAAAGGCCCATTTTTTTTTTTTTTTTTTTCATTTTCTGTCCGTTCCTTTTCAGGGTGGTTAGCAGAACAACATCTACATTTAATTAAACTGTGGTACAATTTTTGTGTCTGAATTTCTAAAATTTGGAATACTGTTCACAGTTTATTGCAGAATATCTAGGTTCTAAATATCGCAAAGGCAACTGGAATTTTGTCTGAATTGTTGAGCCTATTTGCATGATCGTGATAGTTTTTGTGGGTATAATGTCAGTAGCATTTTTTGAATTTCTAGGATTGACATGTTATTTTGCAGCTCAGTTTTTCAAGTCTTCCGAAGTATATTCGGGGACAACTCCTCGAATTATGAAACTGGAAGTAACATCAATCCATGATAACTTTGGAGTAATAGTTGAACCATTTATTTCATTGATATTTAATGCCTCCATTGCTGTCTCAGAATTGTTGGTTTTTATTAATTCTTGAATTTTCGTTTTTCTTATCGATTGAATATTTTTGTGGTTGAAAATTTTTTCATTTATCGTTCTTTTAATTTCAATGTGTTAGCATTCCGGTATTGGATGCTAGATTCAAGAGAGAGAAAAAGACAATCGTTAAATTTGCATTCATAGTTAAGGTTTGTTGTTCTCTACAAAAGATCTACACCTATTACTCTTTCTGGAATCCGGTATGAATTTTCACTTTCCGAAGAGGTGTCCATCTTGTTGGGATCCACCCATTTTTTTTTTCTCTAGCTTCTTTCATCCTAAATATAAAAAAAAAAATAATAAAAATAAAAAAAAAGTACTCTCCAAATATTGGTCAAACCACTTATAAAATGATTGATTTAAAACTGTAGAATGTGTTAAGTATAAAAAAAAGTATTGAAAATTTACATACGTTATATTGCACGCAAGCACTTTTTCAATTTTGCAAGCAATAATCCCAACCATGTTTTCACTTTTTCACTTCTTTATCTAAATTTTGAAAAGTAAGAGCAGTTTCTGTTAGCAGTTTTTAAAACATTTAGTTGAATGTGTCTTGATATAAATAATGAAATTCGGAAAATTTATGTGAACCAAAGACCAGTAAAGGCGAGAGAGAGAGAGGAAAAAAAAAAAAAAGAAATAGGAAGACGAAGGAAGGTTAATTATATCGCCTGGTTATCTTCATGATTTTTCGACTAGGTTCTTTAAGGTTTGAGTTGTTTTCCTCTATGTTCTCTGCCTACAAATTCCGAGGTATCATCTTTTCTATCAATGTTCAAGCATTTCTGTAATTATACCATCTTTTACCGTTTATTTGATGAATAGTCTCAATATGAGTCAATCGCAGTTTAAAGTTTTGTTGTAGACGAGTAATTACCGCTACCAACGGAAGCTATGATGGAGACAGGGAACACAGGAAACTCTAAAACAGCAATGATTGAAAAGAAAATTGAGGCCAACTGTAAAAACAAAAGTTGAAAGACTTTTCCTCACCAAACCCTCATTTTTAGTCAATGGTTGAACGCCAAGGATGTGTCCTTGAGAGGAAACAGTTTGTAATAACCATAGCCGAGACGACTCGCTAGGAAAACTCTCTTAACGTAGTGATACGTCCCGCGAGGAAAACTCTCTTTACGTAATAATACGTGAGAGGAAACAGTTTGTAATAACCATAGTCGAGACAACCCGCGAGGAAAACTCCCTTTACGTAGTAATACGCTCAGCATTTCTCCAAGAGATAATGATATAATTTAACATCTGCTGCCCTTACATACTGTTTCTTTATTATTTTCTCAAAAGGATGAGTCGAGTTTGTGGTCAGCACTCTGTTTTACCCTTACTGCATGAAACAATGGGTCCCTCTTCTTCCCCCAAGCGATTAGGATAACATCCTATAATATAATTCAAGTATTTAAAGCTATCCTTTGTAAGAATTATTTAAAGAAACTGACTTAATCACTATTTCAATGAATAGTCATTCTTTCTGTTCGATGACTTTTTTTTACTTTTTATAATGACAAAATCTACTTCAGCTTCATATTTTTTTTCCACTTGACCCACAGTCACTGATTTACAAAAGATCAATAATGTTATATCTATCAACGAATATCACCATCAAACTTTGAATAAGAAATATTCCGAATTTTGTACAGTTATTAATTCATAAAAATATAAATTTTAATAAAAGCTGAAACCCTCTAGGAACAAATAGCTAAGAAGTGTATGAGTACGTGGTTATATCAAATGAAATAAATATTGAAATTTTGATGGAAGTTTTATGCCCAATTCTTTTAAAAAGAAAAGTATACATGAAAGAATATTTATATCAAGGCACTCTTTTTTATTAGGAGTTTAATTTTTCTTACCATGGGATACAGAACTTAATATTTATACAACACGTTCCACATATTTTAACCGGATTATTTTACTAATCAGATTTTAAAAATAAAAGTTTTAAAATCATTAGTTTAACTCAATTTTGTTCTAATTAAAACCATTTTGTATAATTGATTTGATTCTTTATTAACGTCATACTAATAAGTAACATGAGGGATATTGGCGATGACCTAGCAATTTTGAACCTTGAACAAGTGACGAGCACGACACCTGAGTTATCCCTCTCCAAACTTTCATACCACGCCAACCGGAGGACTTGGTTCTTCAATAAATTTAACCTGTATTAGCTCCAGAACACGTTGGATCTGTAGTGGTACCTGAAACTATTTACCTGTATAAAAAATTCTTTAAAAAATTGAAAACAATAATAGCCTCATTTTGTTATAGGTAATCATATTACCGTATCAATAACGTCATATATATACAGAAAACACTTTTAAACTTCCAAGACGCAAAGTGCACAAACAAAAGAATAAATGTTAGGCATGTCAAGTATTGGTATTGAAAGACACAAATTTCATATTTTATTTCCGAATCAATGGAAAAGAAACTAGAGACAAATTTCAAAAACTTTTTTTAAAAACATTTTATAAATAGTGTAACAATTAGATAACATTCTTAAGAATCGTCAAATGTATAGTGACACTTTATTTAACTTAGACACTTTCCTGAAATATTTTAGAACAGCACGTTATTTCCAATCTAATGCATTTTTTTTTTTGTTCCAGATTGTTTTAAATTTAAAAAAAAAATATTACGTTGCTTGAATTTTACTAAAGTAACTTGACATTCTAATAATTTATTTTGTTTGAATTTCGAGTACATTCTGGTACAAAAAAATTCCGAATGAAAGTTTGATATATAAGTGTATAATTGTAAATAGGTCTTGTTCTGAAAATGTATATAGGAATTCCAATTCCAATTAATTCTCTTTACTAATCATATTAAAATTTTCTTATTTTTCGTATTAGTACGATATGGTTTGTATCACAGACAGAGGTTAGCAATATACAATGGAATATCCAGGGAGGAGCAAAGGGAAATATACCCCCTCCCCCAGATTTTTTATCGAAACTGAGCTATATTAGGATAATTCTTTTTATTATACCATTAAATATATCCTAAACTTTTTAAAAAAAATGTTTTTTCTCCTCGTGCTTAAACTTTTCATCCCGATAAGAAAAAAAGGATTCCATTTAAGCCAATTCGTAAGGAAATAATACAAAAGTCTTTGCTGTCTATGAAAAAGTGCCTCTGGGTCAGTGTTTGTTGATGAAGAGAAGGAGTGCATCCCTATATAAGATGTTACCTTCTTCTTCCAACTGTTTCTCGGGAAACAATTACGAGTGGCATTCCTTTCTTCTAGACAGTGATTTATGACAGCTTAAAACAGGTATTTGAAAAGAGCCCATCTCAACGTATCACCCTTTATCGAATTTGAATCGCCCACAAGCGATAATCTCGGTTCTCGTCTTTTATATACGAACAATAGTTAGAAAATCTGAGTCGATCTATTTGTATTGCACAAATTTATTAAGTTTATAATTTTATAACTTTATATTCGCTTGAATCTTTTTCTTAATTTTTCGATTCGACAGAGTACTAGGAAATAGCAGCCCTTTTTAAATTACTTTAACTCTGCTGAAAGAATTTTAAACGTCTATTTGAATCAGAAAGGTGTTCATTAAATAAAAGTGATGAAAGTAGAAAACCATCTATCGGAAAGGGGAATGTAAATATTCCGTTTACATACAATAAATGCGTATGCAAATTGGAATTCATTATTCTTCAGAAATTACCCAAATTGATATAAAAACGATACAGCAGTTTTAATAATATGGCATATCAAATTACGTTAATCACAAGCCGACGAAGAAAAACTGATAAAATTTGGTTGCCAACAGCCACGTGAGTGTTTTCTGGCTCTACAATTGGTAATGAAAAAGGGAAGAAGAAATTTCAGTATATTTTACTGTTAGAATACCTATGGCTCATTCATTCCAAAATTGAAGAGGGAATTCACTACACATTTTGTGTAGTTTTTGCCAAAGAATGTGCGGTAAAACAAACTTTGAGACAATTAGTTACTCAGTATTTTCATTTCTGGCGCAAATTGACAGAATAGCTTCATGAACATCAAGAAAAAAATATATGTCATGGGCATCTTGGCTAACTACTGACAATTTAAGAAGATTCGTATAAGGGCATAAGCAAACCATAATAGGTATTATTGATACTACCAGTGTTCAATAGGCGAAATAAAATTAAAACCCTTTAGGGACAGCACACCTTTGCTTAAGACGATCCCTCAGGATAGTGAACTGTCTCATAGGTTGGTGGTTTTGCGTCGCTAAGCCTAACTTTAAGGAAAAAAACCGCGTAGAAAAGTTTTCGTCTCCTAATGTTACAATTTTTGATAACATTTTAAATTATTATTTAAGCTGTTATATATTTTAAAATTGGCATTTTTTATAATTTTTTTCCATTAATTTATAGAAAAATGTGTATAAAAAAGTGCTTACTTTGAGAAACAATTTTCAGAAGCTGTATTGAAATTATTCCAGAGTTTTATTGGCAAAATACATCAATAAACTTTAAAGTTAATGAAAAATATACAAGAAGGACTATTTACAAGAAGTAACAAAGCTTAAAGTGAAGACCGAGTATAGTAATTCTCGAAGCACGGAGAAACGCAGAGCCCTGTATAGTTTGTCTCTGCCAAAATGTCTGCATCAGAATTACTAGCAATATTGCTTTCAAACCTTTTATAAAATTAATCACATTCTCATCAATAATTGGCTCACTGACCATGTGAGTATATTCTTCTTCTGATTAATAACGCTTTCTCGCCATTATAAACAGAAGTCAAGGTTTTCCGATATAAAAAGGGAAGTAAACGAAATACATCCAAAAGCAACACAAAGAGAAACAGTACTGACTGTAACACTCTAAAAAGAAAGGAAAAAAAAAATGTATGGTAAAAATCAATAAAAAGAAGCATTCGGAGCGAAACCAGAAATACGAATGCACATCACGTGGAAATTTAAAGAGTCGAGTTCAGTTTGTTTACATTGCAATTTTCCTCCCCCCACAACAGCTGGTGAGCAAAATACTGAATTAAGATAAACTATGAACAAAGTGAAGATCAAGATCTTAAAACTATATTCAGTTCAAAAGTAATAGACACAGCGTGCCATATGGAGATTTTAAGAAAATGTCTCTCCTTAAAATGCCTATATGCATCGCCAGGCCCCTGAGCTCATTCTCCAGTGATGCATGGGTGGGACGCTCGGTTGTGAACGACGCTCGCGAGTGATGGTTTTTATTATGGGACACCTGTTCCATAAAGGTTAAAAAACTTAATCCTATTATAAAAACGGAAATTTTCTGTAACAGAAATTGACTTCCATTAGTAAGTCATCGCGATTATGGACAAATTAACGGAACAGATGACAGCAAGGAACAAAACCATCTCCATGAGAATTTCCGTCAACTGCTTAAATTCATAATTGATGCAAGAGATGAAAAGCTAAAAGAACATTTTAAATCATCTGATAATAATACATTGCATATATCGCATAAAATACAAAACAAAATTATACATGCTTGTAACGAAATAATATTAAGAAAAGTTAATTGAAAAAGTAAATTAATTAATTAACTGAAAAAAAAAATGTTTTTTACTGTTTTTGTGCCAGTAATTTCAACACGGGGAGAATATCTAGCAAACACAATTTTGAAAACTTTAGAATCATTAGGTTTGAATTTAAAATGCATAAGAGGCCTAGGATATGATGGTGTTGTGGCCATGTCTGAAGCATTCAATGGTGTACAAACCAAAATAAGAACAAAATTCTAATCAGTGTTATAATGTACTTTGGGGTTCTCATACTCTGAATTTGGCTATTTCAGATGAATTCCACATTAAAGATATTAATAATGCGACGGAACCGTTAAAAAGTGTTATTCTAAAATTGGCAATGCATAAATTCGAGATTTCAGAAGCTTGGGACCTCTCTTTCTCGGGATGAGTGAAAGATATGGGAGAAAAAAAAATTCGAAGAATCGCCCAAGGCAACGAAAAGTTGCTCAGACGAGCGAGGAGAAGAGAAAGAGATGTGGTTTCACTTGGAGGCCAACCATCGGTGTTGCGACCTAACAGCACTCAGAGCTGGAGCAAATAGAAATTGTAAGAATGTTTGAGAGAAGGACGAACCTTAGATTCCCTTTCTGATTGGTTGAAGAGATCGCTGTTATTGGAGGAGATCGTCAGATGAAAAGTTTTTTGGTTCCATAACAAGAAGTTTTGGAGAAAAATGAAGAGTTTGATTTAAAAAAAATAAAGAATTGTTTCAAAACTTTGATTTTAACTTGAACTTGGATGCTTTAAAGAGGAATTATCTTATCCAGGCATGTTTCGAAATTGAAGTTGGCTATTGATTGTAGGATTATTATGGGGTTAATGATCCCGCTATGGAAGGTAGCAGCAAGTTTAGCAATACGAGTTTGAATTGAGTTCAATTTGAAGTTCTTTATGAATAGTTTTTCTTTTGACGTTCATAGATGCATTTGTTTTATGAAGTATAATATTTTATTCTGCTCAACTGGGAGTATTTCTAGATTGGTTTCTGCGGAGATTCCACAAATTTGATTCGCGTAGGTGATCAATAGGCAGAATGTATATTTTGTAATTAAAGAGCTGGTATTTCAGAGAAATTTTAGGTCTTTTCCCCAGAAATCTTTTTAGTTGGAAGAATCAGATATACAATTTTTTCTTAATAGATATAATGTGGGGACCATTTGTAAGTTTCTTATTGAATATGATTCCTAAATATTTTACTTGATTGCCCCAATTGATTCTTTTGTTGAAAATTCTAAACTTTTCTAATTTAATTTCTATAGTTGTCTTTTCTGAATATCAATGCTTGTAATTTATCAAAATCAATTGCTATTTTCCATTTTAAAAGCCATAATTGTAGAATTAAGGGGTAGATTTGAATTTGTTTATGGATATTTATTGGGTGATTTCCTTAGGAGATTATGGCCGTATCGTTTGCAAATGTACATATTTCTATATTTTCGTATTGTGGGTTGTCATAGGTGAATAAATTAAATAATTATAGACTTATTTTACTTGAAAGGCTCTATTGGTAAGAAAATTTAGAATGATGTTGTTAGATGGGTGGGAAATTTAACCTGTATCAGTTTTTATGTTGATGAGATTGTCGTACCCCATTCTGTCGGAAGCTTTTTACCAACATGTCCAAATGTTCTTGAAACCTTTTTATAATTAAATTTGCAGCTCGAAGCTGTTGATGACAGGTGGATGTGTTGACTTGAAAGCCATGTTACTGTGGGTAGTGATGTTATTGGCTTTGTCATAATCTTGTATTCTTTTGAGCAGGAGTTTTTCAAAAATTTTAGCTATTGTCCTGAGTAAACTTAAAGGTCCGTAGTTTTCAGGATTTTTTTCTTTGTTTGGTTTGGGAAAGAGAACAATAATTACATGTTTCCAAGTTTGAAGGAAATGATTGAATAAGATAAACATTTATTAAAAAATTTTGTGAAATGTTTGGTGGCTCTTAAGAGAAAGGTTTTCTGTGTAATATGTTTGAATTTATCATGACCTAAGGATTGTTTATTTTTAAGTTTTTTTATGATATCCATTACTTTTTTTGGGGTGGGGTGAGTTTTTCGGGTGGCTGGAGTAATTTGACTGTTTTAAAATCTAGTCAAATTTCTTTCCACTTTTTCTATAAATAGTTAAAGTGTTTATTCGTTCATAAATACTCCTGAAAAAAATAGTGTTTAGGAGGGTAATATATTATATATGTTCCCTTTTCTCTCTTCTAGGAGAGAAGCACTGAAAAAATTATCTCCTACGCGTTGGATGGAGCGCATTAGCTATTATGGTATTAGTGGAATTGCTCCTTCCTTTGAATCATGCTCTTAAATTCATTGGAAATTAATAAGATAAGGATTCATCTACTGGGGTCTGCATTCTTTTAAATTTATTGAGAAGTTCCAATTATGTCATTACTCAATTTTCGATGGATGAAATAATTTCTCTCTTGCTTTTCCCTTATCTAGTTGCAATCTAAAGTAGTGGGCCTCATTGCTGAAAATCAACTGAGCGACAATATTTTTTTTAAAAAAACATGAAATGATTTTCTGTCAAACAGAGAATTCAATTCAATTTTACTTTCCTTAAATGGGAATTTATTTTAAAGCAAATAATGAATAAAGACTGTATAATTGTTCTTTCACGACAAACAAACAAAACTCATTATTCTAATATTTCAACAGAATTCTCCCGAAACTTATTTAAGAATAACAATTTTAATCAGTTTCTGAATACTGTAATTTAATATCCTAAAGAAAAGTTCTCAAAACACAAAGCAGTTACGAATTTATTAATTATTTTAATCATACCAGAGAATTACCTAATATTTATCTGCAGATGTAAATAAATTAGAAATACTGAGAGAAACATATTCTTTAGACTTATCATATTATAGTATTAATGTTTTGACTGAAGAACATTAGCTACGGAAAAGGAAATTACTGGCACAACAAACAAGATAACAGCTGTAGAAGCTTTATTATAGTGCAACGCAGATATATTCCCGAATATCCATAAACTTTAAAAACTTTTAGTCTCTTTGTCTGTTACGACATGTACAGTAACATACATGTTCAAAGATCTCTCGTTTTCAACCAAAAAATATAATTTTTTTTCTTTTGTATTTAGAAACATTACTTATGAAATACGTTTGAATGGACTCTCTTAAACATAAATAAAAATATATCTGTGGGTGAAGAAGTCTTCAGTCTTTTGCAAAAACAGAAACCAAGAATAAATATAACTTTGAAAAAATTGATTAGGAATAAAATTCTTCATTTTATTATGCTCGCACCTATTTAACCATAGTTTAAATTGTCATAGTTTCTCTATCATGAAATGAATTTTATCAATTTTTCAATATGGTACTGAACTCCACCAATGTTGGTAAGTAAAATATCTTTATATTTGGAATTTTTAGCACTTGATAAAATTATGTATATATATATATATATATATATAAATATATATATGTGTGTGTGTGTGTATATATATATATATATATATATATATATATAT
>BMAW01129271.1:0-16519 GCA_019974015.1 Nephila pilipes | reverse complement strand
ATATATATATATATATATATAATAATAATAATAATAATAAAAACGCACCAAGATGGAGTTGTCCAATGGAGACAAAAGTTGACGGACAGAAAAATTATGTACAGAATAGAAAATGATTAAATTTTCAGAAAAATTGAATGATTTATTTCAGAGTTACATAATTACAAAATAACGAGCTCAATAAGGTGTTGACCCACCTCTAGCCTGCATGCAAGCTGCCACACGACGAGGCATAAAGTGATAAAGCTCCATGGTAGTCTCCTGCGGTATTTCTTGCCAAATTTACTCAAATTGTCGTGCTAGGTCATCAATATTCCCTGGTATATGCAGTCATCTTCCCATCACATCCCACACACGATCGATTGGAGGGAGATCTGACTGGCCAAGAAAGTGTTTGACAAGCTGTAAAACAGTTCATAGCAACACGTGTCGTATGTGGTCTGGCCTTATCTTGCTGAAAAATAAGGCCAGGGTACTGCAAAAGGAACGGTAGCAAAACAGATCTCATTATGTCGTCGATGTGAAGCTGTGTTGTAAGTGTACCTCTAATGACAACCAAAAGATTTCAGCTATCAAGGGAAATGGCACCCCAGACCATAACTGATGGTGGAGGGCCTGTGTGACGTGCAATCCTGAAAGCAGAAGTGGCACACTGCCCTGGGCGTCTCCAGACACGTCTTCGATGAGCATCAGGACTCAATTGGAAGCGGGATTCATCGCTAAACTTTATACATCCCCAGCCAGAACCATTCCAATCTGGTCGAGTCAAGCACCACTGTAATCTGGCTCGACAGTGTGCAGGCGAGAGTGGCAGGTAGAGTATGGGTCGGGGCGAGCGTAGATTTCGCTCTATCAGCTGTCTGTGAATTGTCATGGTGGACAATCGTGTGCGGATCGCACTGATAGCTATGAATCGGGCTCTGTGACAGCTGATCTGACAATCCCTCTGTCCTCCTGATCTGCTGTGGCCCTAGGTCGTGCGCTACCATCATGACGCTGAAATCTGCCACTGTCCACCGATTCTTGCGAGCATCTTCTAATCGCAGTATCGCTTCGAATCATATGACGAGCGATTCTCCGTTTCTCCCTATCTGCCTCTTTCAATCCAATGATTCGACCTCTTTCAAACTCTGACTAATGCTCGTAATGATCTCGAATTCTGCGGCGAGGCATTTTTTTCAGTCGTTGAAAGATATTCTAAATCGCAATGCAACAGAAAATTTGGTCATCAGATTGAGAATCGTTTCTTATACACACCAGCTTAGTGTGCAGTTCCAATGTTTTGTAGCTCTCGCTATTCATTCATTGGACAACAAATATTTCAATCATTTGTATGTGTTGGTCCAAATATCTTTGCATACGAAATTTTATTACAATCGGGCAACTCCTTCTTTTTGTTACATATATATATATATATATATATATATATAGTCAATATTTGAACAGTTTTAAATAGGAGAAATAAGACTGACACAGCATTTTCTTTAGTTTTTCCCAAGTGGTAATTCTGAACTAAAGAAATTGCTTCTTTCATGGCCATGACGATATACACCCCCTAAAATTAATTTCTGTCAATATATTTTCCGGGTATGCCACAGGAAATTTATTTTATAAATAGCAATAAGAAATTCATTTGGCATAGCAATTAAAATTGGAAGGATAAGTTAGCGAAGAAGCTAAGGATGAGAGTTTCCTGACTAGTAATGTTCGAGTTCTGATTCGAATTAAAAACGGTCGAGCGAAGCACAAGGAACATATAGTTTCAGGTGTTATTCCTTTTATCTATGATTGGCTCAGGGTTACGAAGTCCGTCTGTAAGAAACGCTTATTTTTTTACTCTTGTATGGCATTACTAATATCATATTAATGAAAAATTCAATTCTTTCATTCGAATGTACTGGGTGTCCGTTTCCTCTCTTTTAACAGCCGAACACCTGCAATTTTAGTTTTTAAAGTAGATGTAGTAAAGTGGCGATGGCACTGTAAGTGTTCTCATCTCTGAGTGCCATCTGGTGAAAAACTCCAGTATTAATGTTCCTATCTCAAAAAAGGTACGAGATAGGGGGAAAAGTGAATTACAAAATTGTAGAACATTATCGATTTTGTATGAAAAGACACCTTGGGAAGTTAATGCTAAAAACAGAACGCTTAATACGCACATGTGATTGTTCGTGATTTCCTACATTTGACGTCACGAAACTTAAATGAAAGGAGAAAAGGTTATCTTCCGGGCGAAAAACGAGCTTGCATCACGGGACAGTGGTACCGCGAGTAATTCCCAAATGATAGGACTGTGGTTCAAACCTAACGTGGTAAATTCTCGTTCACATTGTCTATACTGAGTAAACAATACGCAGATTGTACAAAATCGTGTTGCAAAATCATAAGACAACACAAGTGAAGCAGTATATTACGAAGACTTTGGGGGAACAAATAATCGTGTATGGGGTTTTTTGAAGAGTGGCCTTCACATTTACCTGACGTGATTCTACTGGTCTTTTTCATATGAGGATACCTCAAGCAGTAGGTGTATGTGACCCATACTCCAACATTCAGGACTTTTGATGGACCCATTACGGAGGCTTATGCCAATTCGTCATTCGCTATGCTAAAAAGGGCGCTACGTGAAGTGCAAACAAGGGTACAAATGTTCATTGCAGCTGAAGAAGAGAAGTTAGAACATTGAAAATAAAGGTATCTTGTGATAACTAGTTGTTGTTTCTCTTTCTAAGATAGTTTCGTATCGTCACATTGTAGAAAAGCACGAACAAACAATGTGCGTTTTAAGCTTTCAGCTTTTAGCATTAATGTCCATAAGGTATATTTTCGTTCTAAATTGATGATGCTCTACAAATTTGTAATTCCCTCCCCCCCATCTCGTACCATTTTCGTGATAAGTTTTCAGTACACGAGTACCCAGCTTTTCACCAGGGGACCCTATAAATGGTTTCATCCAGTAACGCATAGACACTTTACTATACCTAGACACAATTTTTATAACTATAGCTGCAGCTGTTTGGAAGTTAAAAAGGGGGAGGAACGGACTTAAGTAGACGCCTAGTGTATTTTGGTGAGAACTCCATTCCTGATCGTCGGGAATTGCCCCTTTTTTATTTTAGGGGGTCAAAGAAAGCAATTATATTTAATATCCGATTCTGGTTCTTATAGTTGTAATATCCCTCTCATCCTAAATCAAATTCATTTCTATTAATTTATTTAAATAATGAATGGGAAAAATTAATTTGAAGTTGAATTCTGAAAACAGAAATTTCTAAGGGTTTGGATATTAAACATATTGAATGTTTATTATTGTTTATTATATTATTTGAAGAAACACGAGAGCTCTTAATATATTTTTTAAAATTTTGAAATATGACTCTCCGCTCTCCTATTTTTTCCACCACGCAAAACTTGAGGACTTTCAACCTTGACATTTGACTACATCAACTCCTTTATATTGTGGTCCCTTAGTGAAATTAGAACAGTTGGCTCGAATGAAACATTGCTAGCCAAGAGCTTGTTATCATAACTGTTTCTCTACTGTAGTCACTAATTCAATGTAAAAAGATACTACTATCTTTCTTGTAAAATGTATTATTCAAGTAATTTTGTTCCCTATCAAAGCTCTGAATTTTTTTAAATTAAGAGCAATAAATTCTTCTGTACACAACAATTTAATTGTGAAAAACTCGATATATTACATTTTTTTTCCTTATAAAAGGAATTTTGAAGGGAAAAATAACTGGCCCCTTTAGTAATACATGTAAACATGTAGATACATTTCTATTTATCATAAATAATTGAGCAATGATTTTTTTTTAGTATTGATCGACCTTTTAAAAAAAATCTATCTTTTCACTCTCTTTGTAAATTACGCGAAACACATTTGTTTAAATTTGCAAATCGCAACAAATTTAAAAATATGTGTAAATACATTTATCTTTCCACGAGTTAAGTTTAATTAATATTTTTTTGTTGATAATGCTTTTATAAATAAAGTAGTTAGTGGCGTACCCAGTGGAGTTGCAAAGGGACATATGCACCACCCAAAATTTTTTCTCGAAATTGAAATACTTCAAAATAATTATTTCATCTCATACTGTTATAGATACTCTAAATTTTAAACATAAGATCTTTTTTTTCTACTCATGCTTAAATTTTTTTTCATCACAAAGAGAAAAAAGATTTAACTAAGCCGATTCCTAAGAAAAGAATAGAAAACCTTTTTGCTGTCTCTGAAATTGTGCATCTGGTTCAATATTTGTAGACGAAGAGGAAGTTGCATCCTTAAAAAATGCACCCCTCAGAAATGCAAATTTTATTTTCATGGTACATGAATTATTTTTTTAAGTGATCTGGACTTTTTCAAATTTTTATAACTTGATAAATTATATAAATATTTGAACAGTTTTGAATAGGAGAAATAATATTGCAATAGCGAATTATCTACTTTTTACCAAGTGGTAGTTCTAAACTAAAAAAAAATTGCTTTTATCATGGTAATGAGGATATACACCCCCCAAAATTATTTTCTGGGTGCGCCGCTGATGGTAGTACCTCCCAACAAGGGACATTAACTGGGCCAGCCCTGTTTTTCCCTTAATAAGAGATAAATATATAGGGGAAGGGACCCAAAAAGATTGGGACCAACATAATTGTCCTTTAAATAGAAGTGTCAACTATTCGGAGATGTCCCTTCGCAAGAAAAATATATAGTTTTGTTAATTGAAATAAAAATTATTACTTTTGGGTTTTTAAAAAAATATAAGAACATACTGTACAATAATAATAAAAATACACATGCAAAAACAGCACATTTAAATAGAAAAAACTTTAGAAGGTACAATCTTTTCTTGCAATTTTGTCAAACATTTGATGTTATTTAATAACTAAAATAAACTTTTCAACACAAACTTTATTATGATTGATGATGCTCAAAGTATACATACATTAAAAAATATTAAAGAAAGAAAATAAAAAAAAAGTTTATTTCAACTGAAAAATATTACGCTTTCACGAACTTCATTGGGGAGTCTGTTGTGTCGTACGACAGAGGAAGTATTGATACACGGGATGTCTAGACTAAATTTATTTACTACACACAACAAATAAAATCAAATACAATGCCAAATTATTAACCTTAGCCTTGATTCAAATAATTTTGCTCATATATTTCCCGATATGTCTTACTCCTTTTCTTTTATAAACTAGATGTCTCGTAGACCAGATGTCTCGTTAACTAGACGTCTCGTTATCATTTCTACGTGACTCTTTTTTATTTCTTGCTTCACTTCTGATCTACTAAGAGCACTCTTCACTTCTATTCCAGAGATTGGAAGGCTGGTGGCGTGACAGGGAATCTAAAAATTAACAGTGATATGTTGTGCCAAAAATTGGAAATCGATGGCGAGTATCTTTTGGGTTCTATATTTGAGGATTCCATTTTATACTTACTGAGGTTGCTGAGAATGTGAGGTGGGAGGATGGGAGACTGAGGAGGGGTTTAATTGATTTTGTAATGCTGGAAGCGTTAATATATTTTTTTGTAGTGGAGGAGAAAGAAGTTGTTGCAATATCATGTTCTGTAACATTATTAATTGTAAGATGCACGCGATGAATTATGTAGAGAATACGTGTAACTTTAGGGTAGCTTTTAAAAGACCAATGAGATCTTGAGTTTTCTTTATCATTACAGGAGCACTATAAGACCAAATTCTTACAAATTTGTCACACGAGGGAATTGAAATCTTGTAATTACTTTGAAAAGCACGTATCCATCATCGAACAGGGAAGTTATTTCGATTAGTGCTACCAGATCTAACATTTATTCCTTCATAATTACGCCTGCAAATATATATCAGGGACAAAAAAGGCCAATTGTGGAAAATCCTGAATGTCTGTAGACTCATCGAGAGCTAAACTAATTTATGTAAAATTATTAAAATCACACATCAAAATATTTACACCATGTTTACTAATTGGACCAATACGAAGTGGTATATGAATCTGAGCAATTATTTTACACAATTTCAAGTGATCTGAATTCCAAACTTGAACTGCTTCTTCCAAGTTTCTTTTAATAAATTCTTCTCTATATCTATGTTTGAAGCGTGCAGCATTCCAGGTTATCAAGAAACTGTCATCTTCGCGATGAAAAAGAAGGCAAGTATCATTGTTGTTTAGGACGACTAGATGGGAAGGACTGAAGTTTCTCTGCTTACAACAGTGAAGTGAGTGAAGACTTCAAATAAGACACAACCACTTCCCGTTATTGTTAATCTTCTTGAAACATTCAATTTTCTTGTTCTTATTTTCTTGTTCTTTTCTTTTGATATTTTCCTAAGTAATTTATTAAAAAAATTATATAAATTTATTTCTAAAGTTTGAAATTGAAGCAAAATAATTAATTTATGCTTGGAAAAATTATACTTCATAATAAAAGTTTAAATTATTTTATAGAAAAAGTATACTGGCAAGAATTTTGGAAAAGCATGGAATGGAAGTTACTAATATTCTACGCACGCTCCCAGAGTGTAGCACAACTTCTCTAATTGCGTAAGCAAAATATACACACGAGGATTTATTTCTATCCAAATAAAAACAGAAAAAAAAAATATCCAGATATATTTAAAAAAAAACATAAAACATGTTAAACAAAATATTTGTTGCTTAGACTTTTTAACAAAATTTTGTTAAAAAAGTTATGAAATTATTAAGAAAAAACATTTAAATCTTCAATGATAACCGTACTTAACCAAGCCGCAAGAAAATCTAAGAGCCTCGTTTGACCAACTTTGTACTAGACTCAGCTCATATTAAGGAATCTAATACACATGTGTCTTGTCTTTTTAGCTGGAAAAAATTGTCAAGGTAAGAGGAAACTGTAGAGGGACAAAAAAAAAAAAAAACGAAATATTGAAATTCGATCTGAATTACATTGAAACGACTTAAATAATACAATGATTTTTAGCATTTGTTTTGAAACTTACAGTAGGATTACTTAATATTATAAATATTTTAATTTTTCAAATCCATGAAATGAATTCAACGCTACTTAAAAAATTTAATATGAAAAGGAGTCGTGTTGTGTGTAATCTGGTACCTCGACACAGTCCTTAAAAATAGCACGATTCAAAAAATATATAGACAAATATACGAACGATACAAATAAAATAATAATAATATTTTTAATTATTAGAAAGTATTACTATAATCATAATTTGGTGCGAAATAAACCAAAATTCTTAAAATTCAAACATGAAAAATACCTTCACATGAAAAAAAAAAATGTATCCGTACAAAAGTTATAACGTATTGCTACTTTCAGTATTTGTACTTTTCTTTAAAATAAAGGGGGGGGGGGAAGGATAACAGAATCACAAATTCCCCCAACGTTGCAGGGAGCTGTTGAAATTTTCAAAACATTAAACTACACTGAACAGTTGTCACGGGCTCAATGCAGGTTCCGAGAAGGAAATTCCACCCTACATTTAAGGTTAGAATTAACTCTGATCCTTTATCTTTACAAAGTCTGCACGTACGACTTTCCCCACCATCCCTTTCTGAACATCCGGTTGTTCATAAGTAATTCTGCCTTTCTTGCCTAGGGGGAAAATTTAAACTAAACAATATGAAAGATGCAAAAATTTCAAGGCTCTCTCGAAAAAAAATATCAGTAAGAGAGAGGGGAGATTAAGATGCAGTCTTATGGATAATTTAACTCTGTAAATGAGAAAAAAAAATGCTTTAAAATCTAAACATTCAATAAACATTTACACTTCCCTTTGGTTCTTTAAAAACGAGTTTTTTATTATCACAAGGAACATTAAAAGATCATCTTCTATTCTTAAGGTATTCTTGTGTGAATATCAATTGCAATCTTGTATTATTTCATATATCATTATCTTGTATTATTTTAACATGCGTTGTATGTTAAATATTCAATTAAGGTCAAAAATCTTTTATAAAAATGTCAAATTTTGATATAATTTAATAATAAACGCAATTAAATTAAAAGGAAGTTAAAAATAAATTTGAATATTTTTATTGGAATTATTCTTAAAGAAGCTAATTCCTAAAGCAATAATTAGAAGAATTAAGACACTATTTAAAGTAGGATTAAAAAGTTGAGTTGAAAACTTGAGAAAAAGACTGACTCTATAACTTAAAAAATATTACCAATTAAATAGCTAAAACACATCCTCCTTCGAAATAAGACCCTTGAGCAACAACACACTTTTGCCATCGCTTATAAAGGTCATAGAAACATTTCTGGAATCCATTTTTAGCCAAGTCCTTTAATTCAGCTTTCGAAGCCCTTTTAACTTCATTTGCAGATTGAAATCGGCGACGTCTTAAGACATCTTGAGGCCCCCGTCCCTTATGAAAAAATATGCCCCACCTGCGATCCTTTAATCTAATTTAGTGTATACATGTACAGTTCAATAAAAGCAATCAATAGTAAAATGAAGTTTTATGTAAGTATTCATTTTTGACCAGTTTGAGTTTTGAAAATGAATGCTCACCACTAGCGTTAGTAATCATCATTGATAAGAAAATTCTTATTATTATTTCAATATTGGGAAACAATAGTTTTTCATTTTACATGTATATATAGAGTGTGTTGATCCCAATTCCAGTCCCCTCAACCAACAATCTGCAATTGTAGAGTTATATTTTTTATTCATCTTTCTTTTTCATTTCTTCTCTTTCCTTTTCCTTCAGCTTTTTGCTATCGATGATCATATATGACTTGAAATGTTGACATACCTAGTTCAGTTCTTCTCCATTAATGTCTTTATCATAAAATTTTGACATTTTCTCGCATGCTATTTTAATTTCTGTCTCATTAAAAATTAGAAATATTTTCAAAAAATCCCAACATTTCAAAAAGCTCCTCATATTTTTTACTACGCGTTTGCATATTGCAAATTAGAGAGTCGATTATTGGTAAAAAGGTTTCTATTTTAAATTTCTGGCTGTAGCTGTTTTCAAACGTTGTCAGTGTCTCTATTTCCTTCAAAGAAAGTTACCCTAACACTGCGTGGTCTTACACGTTTGTGAACATTTTGATACTCCTTTATAAAGGATACTTCTTTGAATTTTGACCCGCCGTGTAGCCGGGGCTGATGCACGTTAAATCTGTTCGGGGCCCAAAGTCCTCCCGTTGGCGTGGTGTGGATGTTAGGAGAGGGGGGTGCCAGCTCAGATGTCGTCCTCGTCACTTGACTGTGGTTCAAAATTACGAGGTCCGTCGCCAATAGCCCTCGTGTTGCTTCAAGTGCGACGTTAATAAAAACTAAACTAAACTAAACTAAAATCTTTGAATTTTGACTCATAATAGTCAAAAGAGTCTTTTTTGGTTTTTATATATATCATTAACGATTTTAATAATTTTACACCTTTCGACAAATCTATATTTTTACTCTGGAGAAATAGATTTACTTTGTCAATTCGTGTCAAAATATCATTCCAAAGGATAGTTAAAAAAATCGTTTCTAATTCATTCATCTTAATTTTTAATTTTTCAGCAGAATGTCGAGTTTCCTCTGCCAATAATTAATCATTAATTAAGCAATCCAGGCTCATGACAATTTCTGAATATACGGAGCTTAAAGCTTTAATTGCATTATTGACCAACGTGTTTTTGATAGGTTTTTCCGTACATTTTTATTTCTATCACAGCTCAAATTTAATTTTAGTATATTCCAATCATGAGTTGACGATACGAAAAAACGATAAAGATTTTGGACTAAATCAAAGTAAATTGTTACATTATAGTTACATTCTACTGCCTGAACGCCAATTAAATTTTAAGAATGTACAACACTTGGTACGTATATAGCATAATTATTTTTTCTTGAAGTCGGGCTTGCAATCCTGAATATTATCATTATAATGCAGATAATACATATGTACTATATACTAATATAAATCAATATTGGTTTTATCTCACATACAATTAATTATTAGATTTCCTTAAATAATGTTTTTGAAATTGCGAATGTAAAATCATATGTAAGAAGTAGAGTAAACCATTGTAATGGAAATGACAAGCAGAAAAAAAACCGTAAAAGGTTTTTAGGTTTCTATATTGTATTGCCTTACATAATATTTAAAATCTCTTAAAAGATCTCAGAAAAATATATGTTTGTAAATATACGAAATATATATATCCTTGTTATTATGCTTATCAAACGAAATAATGAATTATGATAAAAAGGAAGTCATAGATTCCAAAAATGAGAGAACATTATTACATAAATTATTAATTAGTAGAATAATATTTATGTAAGTAATATTCATTAAAAGTATTTTATAAAAATATGTGATAAAGTATAAATGCATTATAAGTTTTGAAGTATAAGAACTAAAATTAAAGTATATAAAGTAAATTTCAATTTTCTGCAGGAAAATCTGATTAAACTTTCACACGCAAAATAAAAAATTTCTAGTTAGGGTCGTATACGCTAAAAATTTCTTATTTTGTCCTGTGGTAGACAAGAATTTCTCCGTTTTTGATGTTTACTCTTAAAACATTAAATTATTGTACAGGCTTTTATTTATCAAATTATCAAATCATACTCTAGTATTCCTGTTATATGATTGTTTTTCTACATCTATTTTACATTACTACAATCTGTAGTAATGTAATATATTCGTTTTATAAATGTTCTTTAATATTTGGGTTTCAATAATAATTATAAAAAGACACTAATTTAAATTTTTAAACGAGTAAAATAACAGGTCGCTGGAAGGAGTGTCTATTATGTCTGTGACAGTCCTTCCCACAGCAGCATTTTTATCAGTAGATAGAACATATCTCGCTTTAGAAATAAAACTAATATTTTCCGTGATTCTCAGCAAATGTTGTATGAATAGAAATATTTCATTCAGAAGTAACTGTCTTCAACCAGCCATGTCCGGGAATAACATTTGACGATTAAAATTATTCTGATCATGATCTTATTGAGGTCGAGTAGAGAACGAGACGAGGCCCTGGGCCCGGACCCAATTGGCCCATGCCTTAAGTTGTCCCTGCCTTCAAGCGACGTGCCAGTTCAGGAAATAGGCTGAAGTCACAGGGAGCGATATCAGGGGAGTAAGGATAATGTGGCAAAACAGTTGATTTCGCAAGAATGTCAGTGAGGAAGAGGGATCGGTGTAAGGAGAGTTGTCATGTAAAAGTCCCCAGGACTGCTGGGCCCACGATTTTGATCTCTTCTTTCGTACTGACTCACGCAAGCGAAGCAGGATATCTACATAGAGTTTTTATTCACAGTGTGTCCTTCAGGGATAAATTCCAGATGCACAATGCCGAAGAACACCTCTATCACTATCTTCCCTTTTGAGCGATCTAGGCGGAATTTCTGCTTTCGTGGAAATTGTGGTGATTTCCATTTTGCTGATGCTCTCTTAGATAGCAGATATTATAAAAAACACCACTTTTCGTTTCCAATTGATATTCTGCCAAGTAGGGAATGATCTTTGTCAACCGCCGGGATTAAGTCTCCCGCCATTTCCATTCGAATTTCCTTTTGGTCTTCGTTTAACATGCGGGGAAAGATGTGTTGACACACCCTATGCATGTTAAGATCCTTAGTCAGTATCCGTTGGAATGTGGCCTCGGATATCTCAACTGATTCTCTTATCTGCGCTATTGTTTGAAGCCTGCATAAAACCCTTTCGATGTTTTCTGCGGTGCAGGAAGTATGTGGACTTTCAGAGCATTCAAAGTCTTCGATAATTTCCCTGCCTTCTTTGAAGCGTCGATGCCATTCAAAAGCTTGCTTTCGCTATAATGTATCACTGCCGTACACATGCTTTAACATTTCGTAAGTCTCCGTAGCATTCTTTCCTAAGTGATTACAAAATTTGATACTCATTTTCTGCTCAACAAAAGCCCCTTTTTTCAATCGCCGGTTACTAAATGCATCCGCCTACAAAATACGACGTCGTGGCGAGACACCAACCATGTGATTTTGGACAAACTACTTTTAGAAAAGGGGGAGAGTGTAAGAAAGTGAAAAGGAAGTTCATTGGTGTAAGAGCCAGATGTGGTTATACTGCGCCAAACAAGATGTAACTGTGGGCTAGACGTGTGAAAAAAATTGGAAAGAGATAAAAATTGATTGGCAAGAAGGAGGGTTGAAAATAGAGAAGGATCGCAAGGGTATTCCGTAGAGGCGTCACCCGTGATTACCAAAGAGAGTAAACCCCATGGAAAAGAAAAATATCCAAGGGAGCCTTAGGGCCATGATGGCCGTACCTACTTGAAGAAGGCAAACCCCTGAGGTTCCCTGATATAATCCCCAGCGGCAGGGTGCCCGACTGTACCCTCAGACGCTGGTTACAAATTTTAATAATCTCTTACGACGTGCATGAGCTACCGTGGGACTATTCTGTCACACCCGATCACCACACAGAAAAGGGGGAGATCGCAGTAACACAGAAGCATTATCATAGTCGCTCTACTGCAAACATTTTTGAAGCTATAGGCTTATACTTTTGTTTATACTTTTTAACAGTGTTTATACGTTTTGTCATATATCATACAACATTAATTTTCCGTTCAGTCAGTAACAAATCACGAACTTTTTGAAATATGCCACTGAATTTTAACAATTAAATACCAAAGAAGTTGATAATATTTTTCTGTGTTACATTTATTCATCTAGCTTTAACTTCTGCAAAATTCTGATCAAAATTTTGAAAGTCTCTTATCATGGGGCGAATGAAATTCCAGAGGAATAATTTGGAAAAAAACCCTGAAAAGTCCTGGCAGAATTTTTTTAAAAAATTAAATGTTAACAAAATTAGTTATTTGATGATAGCAATAACACATAGTTGCAAGGGCCACCTTTATTTCAGAAATAAAATACCTGGACCAATGGTGTCTCTAATTGGGAGGTATTATTCAATCGAAATCTTTTTTCCACTTTTTTCCAATATTTTAAGATTATTGATGGATTAATTTGAGAATTTTTGAAATAATTAATTTGAGAATTTTTGAAATAATTATTTGGAGAATTTTTTAAATAATTAATTGGAGAATTTTTGAAATAATTAATTGGAGAATTTTTGGAATAATTAATTGGAGAATTATTGAATAATTTGTTTAAAAATTATATTTAATGATTAATTTGAGAATTTTGGAAATGATTAATTGGAGAATTATTGAATAATTTGCTTAAAAATTATATTTAATGATTAATTTGAGAACTATTGATAAGTTATTTTTAGGACATTTTTAGAGAAGAGTTTTTTTTAAAGAAATGCTAGCATGCCTCAGAAAACATCTTGAAGCTGGTTAATTATTTGCGTTGTATTAAAGATATTTTTATATTTTTGTGGGATTAATTTTGAGATAATTGAGAGTATAATGCAATGTAATTAATGTTTTGGAATGCACGATTTTCGATATTTTGAAGATTGCAATAGTGTTTAAATATTGTTTTTTTCATGATAATTCTTGTTGTGCATTTAGTATTAATGTTCATGCCCTAATTTTGTTTGTGTGAATATTTTGAGTGTAAATTTTAAGTGTTTTGGCTGCTGAGTTATATTTGTAAACAAATGTAACGTCATAGCTTGGTAAAGAGATGTAATGTCTCCCATGGGTAATGATTTAGACGCGTCCTCTACGTAGCGCTAGAAATACTGCCCATGAGGGGGGAGAAAAATAATGTTTTGTATATGGAGTCGAAGGTTTGATAGCGAGGAAGAAGCAACAGTAGGCCTCCCTGAGAGCTCTATAAGCCTTATAGTCCCAGAATAAATTTGTTAAGTTTTAAATGAGGAAACTCACTTCCCTATATCTCCGAACCATAAGGAGGCATCACACCAGTATACTAAAGTAACTGTGTTAATATACATTAAAACTTTAATCTTTTGGCCATATTTATGTTCTATTCTTGAGGCTTATTATTGATTCAATATTTACTTAATTTAACTTCATCATTTAGTACCAGAGTTTTGGGGATGCTAATTTATACTTACTGAGATTCAGTGTAGTAACTGTAAACATTTTATTATTGTGCTTATTCTGAATTCTAATGTCTATGATTTTTTTTGTTTACCGGAACAGTGTCTCAAATGTTCATAATTTTTTCTTAAGACATGCAGTTGTTTCGTGTTTATAGAATATTCGATTAGTAACTTCAATTAGTTAATTTGGTTCAATGATAGGCAATTACAAACGAGTGTATTGACACACTTTAAATTTGGTGATTCTATCTAAAACACAATTTTAGTAAGTAATTACTTTGTATTTGTGTGTTTCTTGTGCTATTATTTGTAAGTTTTATGCGCTGGATAGTCTTCGAAATCCGCCCTGCAATTTTGTTTTTATTTTCTAAATTAATTCGAGAGTTAAAATAAACTGATGTTCAGTATGTGCAGTATCTCCAGTTGAGCATCAAGCACTCAAAAAGTACAAAATCATTTCTATACATTCCTATTCTTTCTTCGGAGATTTTTTTAAAATTTTTCTTGAGTAATTCTCGGAAGATCGATGTTGGATTCATTGGATCACATACTGTTTCCTCCTTCGTAAATTTTTTTTTTTCAGTTTGTGACGTTTTATCGTTTGCGGTTTTTTCTTCACTAATCTTGAGGATTTCTTATACTTTGAATTGCATAAAATTTCAACTCCTTGGCAACTGAATGAAATGGGATTAGGTAAATTAGATGAATATAAGAAATGTAACGAGTTGATTAGAGATTGTGATATTAAAGCGAAATAGAGATGAAAATTATAAGAAGGGAAACAGATGATAACCACAGGCTGATAGATGTTTGTAAATTGGAGTGAATTATCGTATTTAATCGTTTGTAGTAAAATTAATTAGAAGTAACTTCTCATTAGAGTAATTGGAATCGAAGCTGCAGTATTAAAGATGTGTTTCACTCTCGATTCGAGTCAGTTGGTAAGTTAAGATTTCATTGTTTAATTATAAGATAGGATTTAAACGAGTTAAGAGATTCGAGACAGAACGATATTACATGTTTTGTGTTGGTAATTAAAAAACTGTATTGTCTTTTTTCTGACGTCTTTTCAATCGGATTTGCAACTTTATTGACTACTTAATTGAAATTTATAATGTCTGTATAATCAAATAATGAAAGGCGGTCATTACGTGTTCTTCTGTATCCCTCCGGTTTTGAGCTGTTTGTGGAGAAAGTTATGACACATGGCGTCCCACGATCATCCCGTAGAGGTTGTTAATTTTGGATGGTCCTTGATATACTCTTTGAAGTTACAAATGAAATACCCGTAGTTGGTCATTGTACACTAAAGCTTAAGGAATATCACCAATTCATACGAGAGAAAAAAAAAAGCGCTTAAAATCTTTTTGTGGGACCCCTCACCTCTCCACAGCGACCCTTTTTAAATAAGAACGTTCATTAAGTTACACCCTGTAATATATATATTTTGGTTTTATTTGATTACTAACAAGTACATACTATTTGATTACTAGCCTGTGAGTAATTTGATGGTCAAACTCATTTTAATCTAAAAGTTTTAATCAGAACACTAATAAATAATGCATGAAAACATTAATGTTTCTTTTGTATATATAATACCTATATGTCCCTTTTCATGAATATTTTTAAATACTTTAGATTGCATACTTTCATGAACAGCCATTACTTCTTTACCGTCAACAAATTTATAAGGATTTCCGTAATGTTAGTAATAGTCACAGAAAAATTTGTTATTTATTTTAAAAAATTCACTTAATCTTTTTTAATTTGCTGTCCTCGTTCTGAGCTAATTTAAGTTCAGGTAAAACACTTTCCGAGGAAATACAAAATGTATTTATAGGAGATCTACTAGAACATTAACGTGAGTCATTTTCGTACCAGATCGGTTTTCTAATTAATAACTTTTCACAGTATAGAGCTTTTTTTGATAAACTTTCGTATAAACAAGATGTTTAGCCATGCTTATTTGAAATGCTAAGTGGTTCGTTATGATTTTAGTGGGATTTCCTAATAAGTTCATTAAAATCTTCAAAATAGCTTCTATGACTGCAAGAGCTACTAACCACAAAAGAGCCACTAGCTGGAGTACTTCTTTTCTGCATCTATTTTTTTTCTACACTTGTAATACGTTGGGGTAATTTTTTATCAATTGAAAATCTCTGTAATAAAATTGCCTTACACCCATCTAGATTAGAATTGAAATGTACTGCCGTTTTATAATTTAAGTCGTATATTCTCAGAGCAGACTTTTGAGAAGTAGCATTTCGAGTTCATTAAAAAGTATCTTCTCCTCGTTGAATTTGAATTTGTAATTCTTTGTCAAAAAGTGATCATGAATAGATTTAGTGATAAGAGAATTGTTGGAAATTATTTTTTAAAAATGTTCTATTTTACTTAAAATATTTGAAAATACTTGAAATTAGTAAGGTTTAAAAAATTCAGAATATCTTTGGTTTTTAAAGCGGACACAAAAATACAACTTTCCTCAGTCACATTTAATTCAAAGGAATTGAATTTTTTTTCTCAAGAAGTC
>BMAW01129264.1:0-10299 GCA_019974015.1 Nephila pilipes | reverse complement strand
TTTTTTTCACAGATAATTAGCGAATATATTTTTTATCATATTGATGTATTAAAAATATCTCCTTTCACTCAAAATAATATATACCATAATAGAGGGTCATTCAGTCTTTCTGGTATTTATGATGTGTTACTACGGCAACATCAGCCGAAGAGACCGTCTTTACCCCTTTTTTTGGAGCAGATTCAGAGGAAGCAATCCATTGTTTTGATTATTTCTTGGTTTCTGTCGTTTGATGACGAATCCAGGTCTCATCGAAGATGACAACTCGACGCATAATGATGACGACAACCCGACACGACAGCAATTAAAACTATCTATTGAATCAGTGTTAAATTTGCTTTGACGCCATTTAACGGATGGTAGTACATAATGGCAGTGACAAGTTGCTTATAGCAACGCCATCGTTCGTCAAAAGTATATACTTTTTGAACCATCCTCGTGCATATGACAGGACAAGAAAACACGAGGATATTAATAATAAAATTTCGAACGCCTTCTTTTCCCGTGTTTTAAATATTTTTGTATAAATGTACGTCACTTATAGTGCAGTATGAAAAGAAATGTAAATACATTACGTATGCTACCACACGGATAAAAAACATCAAAACCACACGAGCACTTAACTCGCAAATTTAATCTTTAAAACATTCTATTTCGCTCTAGATAACAAATCGTTACGTAAAAAGGAAGGAAAAAAAATCTCTCTTGCGGCATTTTATTTGATTCCTCTTTTTACAGCAGGCACGCTTTTTAAAAAAGAGCTTTCTGTTCCTTCGTGTTAAGGTTCATTTTTTTCCCTCCTTGTCTCCGACTACGTGGATGACTATCGAAGGTGATAAAAGACAAAAGCAGATGCTGACACAAGTAAAGCGATGTGGTCACTTTCATCGTAACCGAAATTCTGATACCCTTTTTTCTTGGCGGGGTAAATAAGAGTTAAGTGCCTGAGAAAGGCTTCTTACAATCTCTTGATTGCAATCGCTCATCCGATGACAGCTTTTACAACGCGCCCACCATTAAGTGCAATGGATACGTCTGGGGGCTAACGGAGGTTAATTCTTACAGTCCTCACCCTAGACAAAAGAAAGGTTTGAACCCTGGGGGAATATTTGATGTCTCCATTTTATTTATTTATGAAAAGAATGAAGATTGGACTATTTGTGTCTCTCTAATGCTTATTTTCGTGTAAGGACTATTAGGTAACAATGGAACAGGAAACAACTATAGACTTTGAAAGGCCAATACATCTGATTGGCTCAGATAGTACAATTCAATGGGAAAATAAAAAGAAATGCTATTCTCAGATACAAATTATTAGTAAAGTTAAAATAAAAAAATAACATTTAAAAGGCTTCTTTTGTTAATTTATTATTTTTAAAAATAATGTAACGAATATTTATAAAAACACAAATGAATGCAATTTATTAAATTGATTGATTTTCATCCTTTTTTTTTACCAAAAAGGTAAAAACAGGGCGTGTTATAAATTCGCTCCCTCATCCGGAGAATAAAAGTTTTAATTCCAAAACAATGTTTAATAACATAACTTTTTTGAAAAAAGTGGTGGAAGTTATGAGAAAGAGGTACTAGATCCGCGTGTGTGGTGTCACTTAATCATGAATCAAAATTATAAGGTCGGTCTCAATGATTTTCTTGTTACTCTGTAGTGAGATGTAAATTTATAATTTACAATATATGGAAAAAGGTAACGAATATTAAACTATTTGTAACTTTGTAATATACTGGATTTCATGCCAGGACAATTAGGTGACGATGAAACAACAAACAACACCAGAACTAGAAATTACCTTCACAATTGAGTTCAATTTATAAGCTCTATTGGAAAACGAAAAATATTGAAACTTGGAATTAACTAATATTCTATTTAAAACTGGAATCTGTTCTAAATGCCAGACCCTTTGTAAGTTAAGGCTGCATTTAGTGTAAGGATTATTTAGCAACGACGGGACTGCTAAACAGTTGTATACTTTGATAGTTTACACAGCTGAATTGTTTAGTTAATGATTTTACAGAGAAATAACAAAATATATATGATATTGCGGTGCATTTAGTTTTCATTCAATTATATTTAATAATTCAACAGTATTTGATATATTTTTTTTGAACGGGGAGGGGGAACGATATATATATAAATAATTGTTTGAAAAGATAGAGTTATCGTAAAATAAAACCTATGCAGATCAATTTAAGCAAAATTCACAGCATGAAATTTTTAAATATCACTTCAAAAAGAGGTACGTAAAAAAGATTTAAGTAATCAGACTCCATTTGCCCAAGAAGAAGAAAGAAACATAATCTTCTTAATGCATCCCAATTACCTTAAACCACAGAACATTTAGTTACCTCACCGAAATCCTCATCGTCTCGTCTTAACTGTGATCAATGTGAGAGCTAAAAAATTTCTGAATCTCATTTAATTCAATTTTTCTTTGCGGTTCTTCTAATGAAGCAGAGGAAGTGCTTCGAATATTTTCGATGAAATCCGCAAATGTGAGATGTAATCAGGAAGTTTATCTAGGCATTGATCAAATTTTCTTTATTAGCTCCGGATGTTGGTACAGGGGTGTGTTTGCCTTAGGCTCCACGGTACTCGCTTCGCTTTTTTCCCCTTCTTCCAAAGCGAAATAATTTCTAGAAATAATAAATTGAATTATTTCAGGAAAGTAAAACGAAATATAAGATGATCGGAGTTTTTAAAACTTAATGTTAAGGTGAAGAAATAAAAAGTATATATTGAGAAAATGCATAGATTCTCTTTAAGTTTTAATTTACTGCTCCTTTTAATACCAGCTCATGAATAAGTAAAATGTTTTAATTATTATAATTCACATGAAAATAGTTTATGCTCGGTTTTGAATTATTGTGTTACATTCGTGATCGTCGATACTTTATCATATTTGCCTTGTATTCCTTTTTTTTTTGTTTGTGATTATTGTGTTGATAGAAATTTGGTATTTTTTTAAGATTTGATATCTTTTGGAGGTTTACTTGTGCTTAAGTTTTGTTTTTCGAAAGTTGACTTGTATCGATATCTGATAGTAATTTTTTTGTCTTTTTGATGATTAGAAATTATTCTGATACATGAAGATTTGAGAGTTTTAATACAAAACCATCTGTGTTTTGTATATGGCCTTTCTAAAATTGAAATTTTGGTTTGTAGTTGGATCGGTTATGCAAGTTTACTTACATTTTTCTATAATTTTTATTTTTCAAATGATGTGATCATGATTTGTGGATATTTTTTAAAAAAATGTTTTAAGCTGTAGTATAAATTATAGCCATTATAAATCGTGTAGATATTTAATTGTGTGTGAAAGAGAAAAAGATAAGGATGTGACTTTTGATTACGTTAAATTAACAAATAAGAACGTAAAATGCATTGTGCAGGAAAGTGATGATAATTATCGAAATGAAAATAGTCATAAGTATGCAAAAGATATTCTAATGAGTGATGAAAGGATTGATAAACAAGAGTTTGGAAATTATAAAACAAGTTTTATTTGGAACAGTAAATATTAAAGTCAGAAATAGATTATAATAATATTGGTATTAATAGTAAATATATTAAGATAATATGGATTTGTAAAGTATACAACGTTTGGAAAACTATGATAACTTTAAAATTGATAAATTAAATTACAATAATTGCAATAATAAGAGGCAAAACATGTAAAAGGATTTATAATGAACAATTTACCATTAATTAGAAAATTATTTTCTGTAAAATTTATAATAGTTTACTTATTTAAGAAGTAAGTAAACAATAAAAGTTAAAAGTATATATTATTGGTCAAATTAGTAATAATATTATAATCAGCATATACATGATACTGAAAATTATGGGGAAATAAAAAAATTTCAATAAAATTAAAATTAGACCATAAATTTGACCATAAATAACTTTATAATCATAAATTTGAAAATGGGTAGTTATAACCATTATTAAAATTGAGCGTAACACAAAAGGAAGGTTAATGTTTGAAAATAATTATATTTGGACTTATATAATACTATTAAATCTTGTGTTCTTAATATTAAAATCTTTAATAAAAATTTTATGCAGTTATTTAAGCAAAATGACAAAGAATATTTTTATGGAAATCAATGTTACATGAAGTTTAATAATTCAAATAAATTTAATGGTCAAAGAGAATACAAAGGAAGAAATAAAAAAAAGGAAGAATTTGAATTTAGATACTCTTAAAGTAAAATATCTATTTATCAAATGATGAATTTAAAAATGACTTCGATATTAACAATATTACATATTTCTTTTTGGTATGAATTAGAAAGAAATTAAAATTCTGAAGATCTTGCTAACCATTTCGCAAAATAAAAATAATTAATACTTGTTTCACTTTGTTATTATATATATATATACATAACAATAACTGCTAATGAGTATAAAATTAATATTTTCAATAATGATTATCAAAATGAAGAGCATTATTATATTAGATTAATGAATACATCTTTTGATAAAATAAACTTCAACAATATTCTTCATAAGCAAAAAAAACTTAATTCCTATTAATAATATTAATATCAATAAGGCTCTTAAATTTTATAAAAATATAGGACATATGTTACATAACTAAAATAATTGTAAAAATTTACAGTGATATAATGAATGTAATTGTAAGGAATATATAGATTTTATTAACCAACATGTGATTGCAGGTAATGTAAATATTATTAGGGATTAAAATTTGAGATAAAATTATGAATAAAGGTACTGGTTAAAGAATTATTATTTCTAACAACAATAATTATACATGTGAAAAAATAAAAGATTACTGAAGGCATTGATAATTTTTCAACAAAATTAGCTATTAAGTATGATTTATCTATTGAGGCTTTTAAAGAATATAAGTTTATATTAATGAAGAATTATAAAATTTTTGAACTTTAAGATAAATGATAACACTAAGATTAGATATTTAAAAAGTTCTATTAAAAGTTCTATTCTTATTTTGTTATTTGTTAATTGATAAGGCACTAGGGAATTTTGAGATTATTTGTAATGTACTTTATATTGATTTGTATAAGCATTTGATCAATAACAATGCTTTTGTCAAAATTAATAAAAATGGTAGAGAAATAACTAACAGAATTAATGCTTTGTGTGAAAAAATAGGTTATACTTTGAATTTGATAAAATTTCCTCACATATTTCTAACTTCTGAATTTCACAAAGTTTCTATTAAATTCAGAACTGAGACTAATGGTTAAAATCATTACTATAGCTGGAAAAATATTACAAAACATTTTACTAAAAATACTATTGGTAGTTTTGATAAGACTGCCATTATTAAAAATGGGGTATTTTTCCATTTCTTTGGCGCAAATCTCGTTAAGCAGGCTTTATTAGCGATAACATACAGTACATACATATTCCGTTCGGCAACCGTTGTATCCTTTTTGGCGACTTTATCTCTTGCGCCGGTGAAATAGAAAAGTACCAAAATAGTGATGAAATTATTAAATGTATAAAAGATAAAGACATTTACTCTATTTATAGTTACGGCTTTGAAAATTTGTTTAATTCCATAGATTTAGAAGGTTTAATTAAGGTTATTTAAGCTAATTATAAAAAGAATTAAAAATTAATAATTTTATATGTTATGAAAAATTTGAACTTCTTATTTATCTCATACCAAAAGAAAACTATATTAGTTATAATGATGAAAACTATAAGCAAATTAAAAATGTACCTCAAGGAGGTCCTGCTAGTAATAGTCCAGCTAATATTTAACTACATTTCTTTGAATATAAATTTAAAGATAACAATAATTTCAAATTATGAAGATATATTGATAATATAGTTTTTCTAGTAAGTTTAATACAAATATTATTCCAGATTTATCATTTTAACTTTCATATTTAATTCTGATTAAAACTAACGAAAGTTCTTATGAAACAAATTTCTTAGATGCTAATTTAAAAGTCGTTAGCAGTGGGATTATTAGTCATATTTATGACAAGAGAGATAATTATCGTTTCTATATTAATATAGTGCCATCTTTTGACAGTAATTTAAGTTCAATTATTTTAGAGATATACTATGAAGCTATTTACTGAAAATAGCAGATTTGTTATTTTGCCTATTAATGTTCAAAATAACTTAAATAATTTATATATTCCTAGTGCAAAGATTGATTAGCCTATATATATATATATATATATATATATATATATTAATTAGACGTGTTTATTATTGTTTTTAAATATTTTTTTTTGATTGAATAAGCTTTTCACTCTAGATGGTGACACATTTAAAAATATTTTTCATATAGTTTTCATTTTTTTAAAGAAGTTATTTTTAAGTTAATTTTTGGTTTATTAAGCATGTTAAATAATGCTTTTTTTCTATATTTTTTTCTATAAATTTTTTTCTAAGAAATTTTAAATAAATATTTTTTTTGGTTTCTATAAGCCTTTGTGTGGTTTCATTTAAATAAATAAAACATTTTTTACTCTGGCGGTGAATTCTTTCATGGAGTGCAGAAGTTACTCTCGCCCTTCGGTGAGCGTATTGATATGAAATTGAGTAGATTTCTCTATGTTTGTAAAATATTTTTAATTGAAATGTTTGTTTTATTTCATATTGATATTATTCAAGGCTTTTTTGGGATTCGGTAATTAATTTCTCTCTGCTATTGATTTTATTTTCTTTTAAAATTTACAAAATTTTATTTATGACACATGTTGTTAAAAACTATTTTATATTACATTATGTTTTAAATTACTTACATTTGTTATTATTTTTTGATTGAAATAATATTACTTTTTTAGTTAAGGTTTTTAATTGGCGTTACAATATTTTGGATGATTAAGTGTGAATGGGTATTTGGTATTGAAATTAAAGATGTTTACTGTAGTTACTTTCTTTCTCATAGAACTGAATTTCTGAATGTTCTTATTCTTTGTTTGTTACTATCTTTTTATAATGTAATTCAGTGAAATGTGATGGTTTGATTAGTAATTTACCGGTATAAATACACACTATTTCATTCCAAAATATGGATCAGAATTAATTACATAATTTCCATTTTTCTAAATTTTGCTTTTATTTTAAATTGTTTAGTTTCTTAATAGTTTGTTTTGAATTTTTGGGTTTTGAATTTTAGATTGTTTAACTATTTAAGTAAATCTTTATATATATATATATATATATATATAATTATAATTTTGTATTGCTTATAATTTCTCATGATGTATAGAGAAATATGAATGTTACTAAAATGAATATGATTCCGTTCTTATATTTAAGAAGTGTTTTAAAATACTTTGTATAAGTTGTTAATAATTCCTTGCATTAGCTTTTTATTTATTTAATGGATTGAAGTTTAAGTAAAATAATTATTTATATGCAACGTCCTTTTAAAAATATTTAGTTAAAGCTCCGATGGAAGATATTTGTTTTTGAACCTTTTCGGAGGAGGTCGTTTGACCTTGGTGATGGAGCAATTCTTACGGTCTATCTGCGTGGTACGCCTGTTGTTAGTCTCAAACAACCAAGAGGAAAGGAACGTCAGTAATTAAGAGCTTTTTATTTCTGTCGTTGTAAATTCGACTTGAGGAAGTTGAACTCCTCCTTTCCGAGGCTAGGGGGGAGTTTCTTATTTAACTGATGAGAAACTTTCTGTACGCTATAACTAGAAGACTGTTTTTCCAGTCATTACTATAACTAATATACATCGCATGTTGTATATAGTATCCTTTATAACGTTTCCATTTACGTTATCGGTAGTCTCTAGGAGAGTTTCCAGATCTATTAGAAGAGTGCACCGTAAACGTTATATCACTAGTTATGAGTTTTGTGTATGAGTGAGATGTCTTAGTTAGATACCGTAGCAAGGGAAAAAAAAAGCCAAAGACAAGCGTTAATAATTTAATCTTATACATTTTTATTCGTCTTGGTAACAGTTTGAGGGATGACTCACAAACATTTAAACTTTTGATTGCAAGTTACTTCTAATTTATGTGTGAAGATCTTAAGTATTTTACAAATTGATGGACTCTGATTTAATATAAGTAATTATAAAAAATTCTTTGGTTATATATATATATAGAGAGAGAGGCTTATTAGTTTTTATATTCGAAAATTAATGGTTTGATTCCTTTTTTCTATTTTTTCAATTTGTATTAAAATAAATAATTTAAGATTAATTTTTCCTCAGTTTTGCAAAGTCACTCAGATATTTTCTCAAAAAATGATGAAAATGTGACTTATCAATATTTTCATTTTGTTTTAAGCTATTATTTAAGTTAATAACTTAGGAAACAAATGTGTAACTTTAAAGGTAAACGATTGGGTGAAAACTAATGTTCTTCAGCTGATTTATAAGCAGGGGATAGTACCTCTTATGTCTTATGCATCGAGAGCTTGGGGAAATTCTTTAAGAAAGAAAGTTAATAGTAGACTTATTAGGAGAACACAATGGAGGTTTTTACTTTGTGTCATTAAAGGATACAAAACTCTTAGTTATGAAGCAGTGTTCGCGATTTCTGGAAGGCCACCTATTGACTTGGCTATTTTGAACAATCTCGATGTTCGGGAAAGCTTTCTGAGTACCAGTCTTGGCACGCTGGATGGGGCGATTCCAATTTCATTATTACCACACTCTTCATGAAGAAAGCCTATCACTCTTGTAACTTATTCTAATGAAGTCCTTCAAGATTATAAAACTATTTGTTTCACGGATGGGAGTAAATTGAATGGAAGAGTTGTGGTCTTGCCTGCGTTATTTACGATGAAGGATTTGAAAAAGCTACTTTCCAGCATCGAATAAGAGATGAATGTTCTGTTTTTCAAGCCGGACTACTCTGCATTAATCTTGCCGTAAAAGTGATTCAGGACTCTCTCCGTCAGGGCGGTACTCTCAATTTTCTTATTTGCACCGACTCTCTCTCTTCGCTTCTTTCTCTGTGCAATATAAATTCTACAGAAAAACTTGTTGTGGAGGTTCAGTCTATTCTGCACAACCTTGAAGACTGTGATATCCACTTTTCTTATGTTCGGGGCCATAGTGGAAATCTCGGCAATGATAGAGCGGACCAGTTGGCTAAAGAGGCAACTTGCCAAGATATGAGCCTTTCGATGTCTGTGCTAGCGTCCCACTGGAAGCATTTAGCTTGGGAAAGAACTGTTTCTGACTGGAACTCCAAATTCTTGGCCTCACCTAAAGCTTTGTGGACTAAAAAGTTTTTTCCAACCATTTATCAACGGCTAAAATGTAAAAAAATTGTTACTGATTTTAAGTTATTCAGATTCTAACAGGACATGGAAATTTTAAGAGCTATTTATCTAGGTTTAACTTAATCGGTAATGATATTTGTTCTTGTGGTCTGGAAGCTGAAACCGCGGAACATGTCTTGTTGCATTGTAATTTATATTCTTGTAAAAGAGAAAATTTTAAAAAGGAGTTAAAACGCTGCTGTATTTCCTGGCCACCTATTTTGTCTCTGTTGGTCAATTGTTCTGAAAGTCTTAATGTCTTGAGAAAATTTGTTTACTGTATAGATTTTTAAAATTTATAGTTACCTTCCTTTCTTTATATTTATATATTTCCCCCCTTTCTTCCTTTTATTTATATTTGTCTCTTTTATGTTTTTTTAAAATTTTATTATTATTATTGTAAAATGTTGCTACCACTTACGTCTGTAAGCCTCATGTTATGCAATGTGGAACATGAGGAGTTTTGCAAATAAATTTATTTAAAAAAAAAAAAAAAAGGTAAACTATTTAAAAGTTGTATCAATGTATCGTTGTGAAATAATTCTAATTTAACAATGTGATTGATATTATCTCGTTTTTTTTAATAAATCGGTTATAATTGTAAATCAATTTTGATTCATTTAAAAAAAGGAAGTTATCTAATACAGAACAAAGTGAATAGTTTAAATTTCGCTAGTAAAGATTATTATACTTGAATAATAATTTAAACAAAAGAAGAACTCTATCTACAATTTATCGATCTCGCATAAAAATAAGATTCTCTATCTGCGCAAGTTGAAAAAATTAAAATTTCTTAGATAATCATAATATTAAATGACATTAAAATGGGTAGCACTTAGTTTTAGATCCAAAATACCATTTAGAGAATCTGCATTTATTAAATTGTTACATACATACACGTAGAAGAAGAGATAACAGATCGATTTTATCTAATTCGTCTATCTATCTTATTTAATTGATCTACCTATCTTAACTATTTTATCTATCTTATCTAGCTTACCCTATCTATCTTATCAATTTTATTTTATCATTTTACT
>BMAW01129259.1:0-34164 GCA_019974015.1 Nephila pilipes | reverse complement strand
GTTAATAAAAACTATACTAAACTCGAAACTTTTGGGCAAAAATTTAACGGGCCCCCCCCCCCCCCCCCCCCCCCCCCCCCCCCCGGGCGCGGCAGAGCAAACGATAAACCACTAGATGGCGCTGAAATGAAAAGTATAAAGCGCGAGTTTTCTTACACATCGCCATTTCTACCATGGATTTCAGGAGGTATGGCAACGTATAGTAATCAAAAAAATGTAAAAGGTATTGTGAAATTTGCTTGTTTAGATGCTTTTTCTATCACCCCTTAAATTTTTGCCCATAGGATTCGAAACATCCTGTGTATATATATATATATATATATATATATATAAAAGAGATTTTTAGAGTAAGACTCAAGATTCATCAGTCCGATTACAGATATATGATATGTTAAATCAGAGGTAATTTAAAAAAAAATCAATTTCGTAGAATGTTCTATTATAATGCTCCAAATAAAATAAAATTTGTTCCACCAAGTTTGCGTCGTATTCAGCACCAAAGCAGATTTTCTTCAATTCATAAATAGATGTGGAATCTGGGTAACTTTCGCTGTAATTTTAAGAATAGTAATTGCAGTCATTGCTTAGTTACTTTTTTAAGAATTACCAATTTGATTTGTATAGCTTTTTTTTTAAAAAAAATCTAAAAATCTAAAAAAATCTAAAGCATTTGTCATCTCGTAATGTATCATTTTCCTCTTTGGAGCAGTTTTATTTGATATACACAGCGTTGGAATTAATTAAAGTAATGTTTTAGGGTGCAAGAAATGTAAAGATACAGATGTTAGAATAAAATAAAAATAAAAATAGATTATTAACTGTCTTACTTTTTATGTTTCTGAATAGCATTCTCCTATACCACTTTCCATAGTTTACGTTCGCAGAGGAAGCCGATGGTCACAAGCTCATGAATGACGTTGTTCATGAATGACACCCTGATGCCCCAAGGACCCACACCTTGTAGCCAGGCTGATTTCACCTTTGGTTGGATGTGGAAATTAAGAAAGCGGTTTTCGACTCAGGGTGTCCACTTCGTCACTTGACCGAGGCTCGAAATTATGAGGACCGTCACCAATAACCCTCGCTTTGCTTTTAAAGTGCAATCAGTCCATGGATTACGTTATTCTCCCAATTACATCTTCAGTGGTTGATTGTTTTCTACTCGTGGAAGGGGAGGACATTTGACCTTAGAATACCGACGGCGAACCGAATTCTCACCCAACGGGTCCGAAAAGCGATTGTCCGGAAGCTTTTTGCAGCACTCTTATCAAGTACACCAAAAGGGATTCCCTCTCAGCCTAGTTATTAAATGCGTTTAAACTGCTGGCATTGTCGCCAAAAAACTCCGCCATAACGTGGAATATTTTTCTACCCCATAGCAGGGAAGGTCAGATTATCTTGGAGTGCCGAACTCTCGATTTGTCAACCCGAAAATCAAAGTTGTCCGGCGGCTTTTTGCAGCACTCCAATCAATTAGACCAAAATTAATGCCTTTTCGCACTAGTTAATAAGGCGTTTTAACATATGGCTTTGTTGTTGAAGAGAACCACAGCACATCCATCAAAAACAGTGCTTTCCAAACCATATGACGTTTTTAACTTCAAAGAACATACAACAGTCTTGAAATCTCCACCTAAAATGAAAAAATGTAGAATTAATAAAGGGACAGTGGAAAAATAAACTTTAAATAGGTATATTGTATGATTTTAAGGGGACTTAGTACATTACGAATTCAAAAGCAGAACGTTTTGACAAACTTTTTTCGATTCTTCATAAAACAACAATTTTTGCTCATTTCAATATGAAACTTTGCCAGTTTGTGTAATAAAGCACAAAGTTTAAAAAAATTGGGTCAAGTTTTGCTATTAAATTAATATATTTTCTTATACAACAGGAAATATACGTAAAAAATTTTTAAAATAAATTAGCTTACCTTACGTTACCCCCAAGATAACATTTGAAAAATGTACAGTAGAACCATCATTATTATACCAAATTAAAGCTAAATAATGTCATTATTCTGCAAGCCTCAAATTTTAAATTTATCTTACAATAAAAAAAATTGAAAATTAAAAAAGTTATCAAGTTTGTATTTAGTAACTTTTTTTTCATGTATCATGTTATAAAATAAAATCTAATCATCGTTGAACAAAATTGAGGTTCACAGAATAAAAATTTACAAGTTCAACACTCATGTAAAATTTTAAAACTCTACATGCAAAACATTTTTTTAATCCTGTGGGAAAGTGTGAAAATAACAAACTGAGAAAAAGAGGTTTGCTTACGTTGCATTACATAGAACATGCCACTTTAGACATTTACATTTTTTGCTGCACTGGGAGTAATAATTGTCGGATTTTGATGCGGTTTGTTTTAAAATGCTCCTAACATTCAGTACTATTTTTTAAAAACAAATTTGAAAAATCGAATTTTTGAAGGTGCAAAGGTACTAAGTCCCCTTAAAAAGGATTTACCTCTTGTTTGCTTTTGTTTTCAAGGTTTACCACATTCATTTCCAGAATTTTTTTTTAATTCACTATGTTAAAGGGTGAAGTGGACTGCATTTTGATTTATATATTTTTTATTTATTGCTTTTTTACACTTCACATGGTTCTTAGAACTAGTAAAAAGGGCGATTGATGTTTTGAAAAGTTATGCTTTCTGTGGCGTAGACTCTACCATAAATCATTATTAAATTATATATATATATATATATATATATATATATATATATATATAAAGAAACGATTGAATTAGCAGGATAACTTAGTATAAATATCATCACAAATATTCGCAGAAAAAACCTAGTAATATCAGCAGAATTAATATAATGGCATTATTAAAAGTGATACAATCTCATATTTAGAATTAACATGAGAAAAGTACATCGTATAACTTCTGACAATGTCTCGTTAGATGTGTAAAAGAACCCTTTTGTTTACCATCTATTCTATTGTGTTCGATATCTAGCAAGACTTGATAAAATCCTTCGATTAGTCAATAAATCAAAGTTATTATTCCAATACCTTTAACATTTTATTGGTAGAAATGATATTTACGATTCATAAGATTCCAAATAACAAGATAGATATTCAAAATAGTCGCAATAAACATTCTATTCTGTTCAGTTCCTTTCCAAAAGACACGTTACTAATCAGCAGCAATGATTTATTCATAAGCTGAGAATTCGGTATTTGCATTAAATATTCCATAGTTTATTTGAGATAATTAACACAGCTAATTAACAGAAAGCATCAACAGGGATTTCGCAGCAATTAGAACTATTTAACGCAACGCTATTTATTCGCAAACATTACGAGTCAATAATTTGATTTGTGAAAATGTCAATTGACATTTGTAAATAATACAGATATCTGTGACACACTCATTAGAGGTGTAAATTATATAGAAAATAACAGCAGAGAGCTGCTATTAGAAACTTATTAAATTTGTTGAAAAAAGTTACTAGGTTTCTCTTAATTTTAACGTGGAATGTATTTATTGGAGAACCTATTGTATGAAATGAGTTAATTTACTTTAAGATTTGATTGGTAACATTAAATTGTGTTTGAAAAACTTCTAATTTTACTACACATTTTTTAAACTAAAGGTTCATTGACATGAAATTCAAGAAAAAAATAAATATTTTTTTTTCCTGTCTCGACATGAGAATCAGCTTAATTTAAATGTAAATAGGAACCCAAAAAATGAATGGTTTCAATTAAGAGACAATAGATTAAAAACGCTAAAATCTTTTATTTTCGATCGATCTTCATTAAATTCTTTATTATTTTATTCCAGAGATTTTTCTCGTTATTTGTGACTCAGTTAATTAAAATTCATTATGATTAACATAAGCAATATGTGTTTATACTATTCAACAAAATGTTTCTGAAAATTATTAAAATACTTTTGAGTTTTTAAATTTTTTTTGTTTTCCATCAAAATTACTCTTTGCTATTTCAAATGTAAAATAATGCCTCAATGTTTTTTTTTTTTTTTTTTTTGGTTTATTTATATTAAATGTTATAAATCAGACGAATGGTTTTAACTTAATCTTTAGAAAAAGGAAAGAAATTCAGCTTTGTGGAGAAATTTTTTTACCTGTTATATTTCTGAACTAGATATCAAAATAATTTAAAGCACATACGTGACTTTTTTGTACAAAAATAAAACATGATTTTAAAATTGTGTGATTTCAAGTAAAATTTATATCCCGATGAGCATTTTGAGTTTTAAAAAAACCGCATTTCAAGAAAAATTAAAGTGAATTATCAAGTTTATCTGGGCGATTGGTGATTTTTGGGTGAGATAATGGTTTTAGTCTGGTTTTTGGTAACCCTGATAGCTTTTTGTTTGGAAATTTCTATATAGGTCACGTGTTTTCTTTATTCACTTCTAATCGTTGAGAGCAGCAAACAAATTTTGAAAAACAGCAGACGATATTTAAAAAATACGTTATACAGATTTTTTTCCCCTCCTTTTTAACTATTTTTCCCTTTTCTTCTTTGAAATCATTTGTTGTTCTTTGTGATATCTTAACGCCTTGTGATGTTACTTTAATTGTTACTTTTAAATATATTTGAAAAATATAATTCACGTTTTTATTATTATTTTTTAATGATTTGGAGCGAAAACAATAAATCTATTTTTTACACACACACACAGTGGTACGAGGTTAACGATTTAATTTTAAAAAAAGATTAAATTTACAGTGAATGAGTTTTATCTTTTTTCGTGAAACTATTCTAAAAATAGTAAGCCTTTTTTTCATACAAATCTTATTATATGACGTTATTGTATGTTGCCTAAATTTCTTTACTCTTTATACTTTAATATAAATATTATTTACTTTATTCTTTATATTCTATTTTATAATACATAAATTAAGATAATTATAATGCATACTTATTTTATGAATGATATATATGTATTAATCAACATTATTAAATATTAATCATAATTATAATTACTTGTAATTATGTACTATAATTATTAAAATAATATGTTACAATTATAATTTCTATTATATATAGTTATGTTAAAATATATGATTATAAACCATAAATAATTACAATTTTATATAATAATATATTATAATATATAGTAATTATATATATATCATAAATAATTATTAAAATAATACTTAATAATTAGTATTTATTCTTTATAACAGTTAAACATAATTATGTTATTTTTAATTATTATTATTTATGCCTTGATATGTTTAAATTTCCCATTTTCTTCAACAAAATCGGTTTCATTTCGGTTCACTGATTATTTGTGTGGTTATTCTTGAGTATCACTGATTTGGTGATATCTCCTTTCTAACATGCAGAAAAATCGCCAAAAGCACCCAATTCTTCATTTCAACGAAAAATTAATATAACAAATCAAAGATATTACAAAACACATAAAAAGACAGATGGCTGGAAAATAATTCATTTTCAATTATTTGGTGTTGCTTATTTACGACAGATAACTGCTTGTAATATTTTTTGAATCAAATTTGTTTTTTCGTAAATAACATTTATTTTAATAAAATATACCAGTTATTAAACACCCTGTTTGTGTTATCTTATGCATACTGTATTATTTAAACTATTACATCTTTATATTATCTATCAGGACTTAAAGTTCATGTAGAATTCAACATGTTTGTTGTTTGATTTTTCTATGAAAGTCAGAAAATGTTTTTTTAGCAAAGTGAGTGCAATGATTTTATTATCCTTATTTAATACAAATAAAACTGGTAAAAAACCAGTTTTTTTAAACGAGTTTTCGTCCAAACTTGACACTTCGCGTAATATTGTTTTTTATACCTTTAATTTTAAGAGTAAAAGGAAATCAAATTGAATTTATTCAATAATTAATTTTGATAACTTATTTTATTATTTGACGTTTATTAAATTTATCATTTTAAATAAATCCGTGTAAAATTTCTTAGCTCAATCAAGCATTATGTTAATCAATCAAACTACAAGTAATTAAAATTAAAGCAAATGATAAATTACTAAGCGACGGATTTGGCGACTTGGCTAGAAACTTGTAAAATTTAATTCTTTAAATAATTTGTTTTTATAAATTAATTTTTATTAATTATATTCATATTATCGTCCAAAACCATCGTGTAGAGAAACTTTTAGCTCAATTGAGCGCCTTAAAATGTAAGAAAAAAGCTATTAAAGTTTCGAACCAGACAAAGTTACAATGTGAGTTAAAAGAAAACCTTTTAAAAATAATATTTGAAAACCAGACTTAATAGAATACTTGTGATTTGAAAATATTGCGATACTTTTTCTATGTATCAAAAAAGTTGGAAAACTTTGACCTAAACCTCAACTTTTTCGCAATATCCAACCCAACCCCCTTAAAGCGCATGTGGTCGAATTCGAGACCCCCAACTTGAAGACGAATCGTGGCAGAAAGGTTTCCATTCCGTTAATGAAGCTGACACTCATTTTTCAACTCCGGGGGTTACTGGGCATCTCCAATTAAAGCAGCCAGGGCTTTCGACAAATGACTCCCTCGACACTTGTTGGTCGCTTTCGAACCTCCACCCCTTTTTACTGCCCCTTCCCGGGCATTCTAATTAAAGGTTCTAATACCCGATACGCTGATGGAAAGCGATATTTCGATTCTAAGTATACAGTTGATTGTGATTAAAGAAACTTTAGATCGATTTGAATCTAAATCGTGTCTTCGTTGCAGCTGCGCCCGAGTCCTTTTGGAGGCGGAGGAAATGAAATTGGATTTGATAGTTCCCTCGGTGTAGCTTAAGATGTTTCATCAATGTTTCTTAACGAAATAAAAGTTAAAGGAGGCAGAATGTATTTAGTTTAATTTTTAACAGAAATATTTTATATTGACAAATCTGCGAGCAATTCTAAAAACTGGTTGAGAAATTAACGCATTTATTATTTCAAAATATGCTGTGAAATAAAATATTTTTAATAAAGTTGTCACGTTGGACTATTCGCGATTTTCTTTTCATTAACCTTGGGGGACTTTTCGATAATTTGAATTGCATAAAATAACAACTCCTTACCAACACAAATGAAACGTGATTTGCTAAATTTGATGGAGATAAGTATAAGAACAAGTAATATAAAAAATTCTATTTAAGTCAATTCCTACTTAGGTCAAGAAAGAAAAATCTTATTTTAGTTACTTTTTATTAAATAATTACAATTAATATAAATAGGTATATACAAATGACAGAATCATAATATTCAATGTCAAAAGAAATTTTTTTCCCAGCGATCTACCCGCTTCGTCACTGACGGTGTTTATTCTTAAATGTATATCCTGCTAAATATAAGAGAAATATTTTTCTCCCATATAAAACTAAAATTAATTATTTCAAAATCAAATAAAAAAAATTTTAGACTTCGTCGAGATTCGATCTGAAGGCATGAAGATTCTACGCCGACGCTCTACCAACTTTGCCAATTCAAGAAAAACGACATAGTAGAAACATTGTCTTGTTTCTTAATTCATCCGGTAAATTAAATGGTTGGAATGCAGTTTAGCCCAACCACCTTTCGCGACATGAATTAATTGGCAGTATTTTGACAAATGTGGCTACCCTGGCTACTTAATGTTCAGCCAGAAAAAAAATCGCTAAATATAAGAGAAATATTTTTCTCCCATATAAAACTGAAATTAATTATTTAAAAATCAAATAAAAAATTTTTTAGGCTTCGATCCGAAGGCATGAAGATTCTATGCCGACGCTCTACCAACTTTGCCATCGCAAGACACTTCAACGGACTCCAATCTTGTTCCTTTTAATGCAGATTTCCCCTTACGAAACAGGTAAAAGTCGCATGATCTCAAGATCTGGTGAATAAGGTAGATGGTCTAACAATGGGATGATGTACTTGGATAGAAACTTCTTGATAGATATTGTGGAATGAGCCGGCGCATTGTTCTGGTGGAAAAAAAACTTGCCATAGGGTTCTTTGACAATTCCTACAGTCTCAGCAATCACACGAATACTTAACCGACAATCAGGTCGAACTAATTTTCCAATTTTTTTTATATTGTCATCCGTTTTTGACGTGGGAGGGTGAGCCGAGCGGGAATAAGCTTCTACGTTTTTCGGACATCTCGAAAACGCTTAAACCACTCAAAAACACGTGCATGCGATAAGCATTCATTGTCATACACTTATTTCCACAAATTATGAATTTCAGGAGCGTTTTCTCCAAGTTTCAAGTGAAATTTCCCGATTCGTTACTCACTTATTTTTCCGGCGAAACAATAATAACTTTAATGTGAACGAAGGCTATCGGTATGCGGATTTGTTTACAGAAACGATAGGCACTGCATCCGAAAGAGAAGGTTTCACGCTAAACAACTGTTCGGCACATGCGTACTTCTTCTATAACAATATCAGTCTTATTTAATAGCTGTACCTCGAGTGTGTGTTCATATATGTGTAAGTTCGTTGACAGTACATAAAACATAAAAGACTGAAAATTTCTTCCGAAAAATATGGCGCAATTTTTCAATACAGTTGCTGTTATTTAACGCGATTATTTCTTACATCAGAAAAATTTCAAACAATAAAAATATTAAAAGGCTTTTTTTTTAGAGATACGAGATCACTTTAAAGAGATTTCTCTTTCTAAAAGGTTACAAGACAAAAATAAAATTTTTGAATTACTTTTGGGAACTCCTTTTTGTACACACACAAGAGCTTTCCTCGCTGCAGTACGTGGATGGTATTTTCGAAAAGATAAATATGTACTTTGAAATTTATCCCGAAAGTTGTTTTCTCTAATTGTATTCATGAATATTTTAATGTATTTTCTTCATGTATTACATTTTTATTATATAATTTGTTTCCTAAATAAGCAAACACGTTTTCCGTTAGATGAGTTTTTATTTAGCTCTCAAAATATTAGGTTTGTTGTTATTTCCAATTTTTGCTTCTTTTTTCTCTACTTGCCCATATAAAATGAGAGAACCAGTATGTTTATTATTTGCAAGAACGATGAACTGAATGAATTGTTGATTATTTGCACACACAAGGTAATATTTGACAAACATGCACACACATATACATAAAAAATTCATATTTATCGGAAAACGACACAGTTTGTGCAGTGGATAAGCTTAACGCCGACTAACCTTAAAATATTTATGAGTTCCAATGTTCTTTAAGAAGACACTGCACCTTTAAAATAACCAAAACATCGAAAAATAATTTTATAATTTATTTTAATTGTATGACTTTTCATAATATATGAACAAAATTATTTAGTAAGCTATCAAAATTTTATTTAATATTGAGCTTAATCATTTTATGATGTTCCAAGCTTCCATTTTTGAGCCTTCGGCTGCTGTCGGGGGTAGTGAGATGTTGAGCTTGCAGGGACGCTGCTGTTTCGAGCCCTGGTCCATTGAGTCAAAAGAAGAAGTTGACCGGCTGCATTAACAATTAGGCTGAAAAGGACGGCTCCTTCGGGTTAGTTATTAAAGGCATTTTAACTTGTAGAAGAGAGCCGTTGCATACTCCCCCTCCAGCATCATCGTGATGATACGAAGAGAAACATTTTGAATTGATAGAGGAGGTCGCTTTTCCAGTAGTTACTGCAATCGATATACATCCCCTCCAGGTTCAATTGAATTTTGCTTGGAACAGTTTTTCTATTTGACGTCATCGGCTGTCTCTAGTTGAATGGCGGATCTCTTCGACACCTGCATCATAGCTGGAATATCACTTGCTGTGATTTATGACCGTTTTATCTCAGATACAAAGAAGCAAGTATTTTCCCTCAGAGGCATATGTAGTCAATAGATTTAGGTTGTACCGCCATCTGGTGTTCAAATCCTGGTCTCCAGTTCGGCGTTATATGGTTTTTCTACCCCGTGGATGGGGAGATCAAATGACCTTCATTCCATCGGCTGTTTCGAACCCTGTTCCATTAAGGACGAAGAAAGTTGACCTGTCGCTTAAACAACTAGACAAATAATTCGAGATAAAAACCAACGTTTCCAAAAACAACGTTTTTATATGATGGCAAAGTTTATTAAAAAAATTATTGAAATATTAGTTAAAACTGGTCGCAAATATTTAAATGTTGCATTGTTAAGCAAGTAAGAAAGGTTCCCGAAATTTCAGAGCTCTAACTTGATGGGAAGTTGGTTAAATTAAAGATAGAAAATTTGAGGACACACTGATACACACACACTCCAAATGAAAAACATAAAAACGTTAAAACTAACAAAAATTAATAAATTCATCCGGTAAATTAAATGGTTGGAATGCAGTTTAACCCAACCACCCTTGGCGACAAGAATTATTTGGCAGTATTTTGCCAAATGTGGCTACCCTGGTCGGTTTTACGGACTTAAAGTTCAGCCAAAAAAAATCGCCAAGTTTGGTGCCAATTTTGGAAATCACGCCAAGTGGTTGGGCTAAACTGCATTATTAAAGAAAATATTAGTTAAAACTTGTCGCAAATGTCTAACTATAGCATTGTTAGGCGAGTAAGAACGATTTCCAAAGTTTCAGAGCTCTAGTTTGATGGGAAGTTGGTTAAATTAACGATCGAAAATTTGATGACACACACTCACCAAGTGAAATACATAAAAACATTTTAAATAATTCGAGATAAAAACCAACGTTTTTAAAAACAACGTTTTTATATAGTGGCAAAATTTATTAAGAAAGATTATTGAAATATTAGTTAAAACTGGTCGCAAATATCTAAATATTGCATTGTTAGGCAAGTAAGAACGGTTCCCGAAATTTCAGAACTCTAGCTTGATGGGAAGTTGGTTAATTTAACGATAGAAAATTTGATGACACACACACACAGAAACACGAACCAAGTGAAATACTTAAAAACGTTAAAAGTAACTAAAATTAATTAATTAATTCGGTAAATTAAATGGTTGGAATGCAGTTTAACCCAATCACTTTTGGCGACAAGAATTATTTGGCAGTATTTTGCCAAATGTGGCTACCCTGGTCCGTTTTACGGACTTAACGTTCAGCCAAACAAAAAAATCGCCAAGTTTGATGCCAATTTTTGAAATCGCGCCAAGTGGTTGGGATAAACTGCATTATTGAAGAAAATACTAGCTAAAACTTGTCGCAAATGTCCAAATATCGTATTGTTAGGCTAGTGAGAACGATTCCCAAGGTTTCAGATTTCTAGCTTGATGGGAAGTTGGTTAAATTAACGATCGAAAATTTGATGACACACACACACACACACACCAAGTGAAATTCAGAAGAACGTTTTAAAAAGACGTCCCTTTCGGGTTAGTTATTAAGGCGTTGTTGTTGAAGAGAACCCCTGCATGCCTTTCATTTTTCATGATGGGCATGTGCTAAAAATGATAAGATTTTTTTTTGTAACCAGTATTATATTTTGATATTTTTTTGGATATTTTCCATAATATGTTTGATAATTCTGTAGATGGATTAATGAATAAGGATTTCGATAAATAGTTTTTTTTTATTCCTCAAAATTCGGTATAGCTGTTTTTTACTGTTTTTCGTCAGTGTCTGAAGGAAGAAAAAAAAATTATAATAAAAGTATAAAGAATGTACAACTAAACCTATGCACAGAAATATGAGTAATATTTATAAGAATTATGAGTAAAACTTATAAACACACAAAATAATTATTTTAAAACAATAAAATTTAAAGAAATTGTAGTTGAAACTTTTTGCGAAAATAAAAATAATAAATAGTTGTTTGTATAAAATTAAGTTCTTTTTCCCTCTGAAAATCATATTTTATGTGTGCCCAAATATGGCGAATAAAAAAAATTTCATATAAATATCTAACAAAAAATGGCTGCTCTCTAGATACTACATTCCCTTGAAAAATGCCAACTATTTATCTTTAGGGTAAAATTACGAAAACAATAAGCAACACTTAATTAATAAAAAATTGAAAAAATATGTTTGTAAAAGTGACTCTGAAGAAAAAGATTATTTCATTTATGTAAATAATAAGCGACTGTTTATTCATAAGAAATTCAAAAAAAAAAAAAATTATTTACAAAAGCTCTTCTGAAAAAAGAAATAATTCATCGCTTCATTGCCTACCTTTCAAACATTTTCGATATAAAAAATATTCTTATCCCAGAGCTCTTCATGATAAAAATAATACCCTCAATTTAATTTAATGTAATTTAAACAGTTTGTTAAATTGGATTTCTCAAAAACTCTCAATTTAAAAAAAAGATTGAAACTTTATTTAAGAAATTACAAGTTAAAATTTATAATTCAATTACTTCATTTACAGAATCTAGTCTTATTTCTAACTAACTAGTTAGTTAATAATAAGACTTTGTTCTAATTTTCGTAATGAGCTAAACACTCATACGAGGCAGAATTAAAATCGAAATACTTATTTTTACTAATTAAATTACAAATTCTTAGCTAGAGAAATTTTTTAAGAAAAAAATTCTTATTTTGAAGTGAACTGAAGACAACAGAATTTAATAAAAATACAAGTTGCAACTAAAAATTCACGAAGGTAAAAAATTACCTTAAGGCTGAATCCAAACTAAATTCACATCAGTTAGAATGAAGATTGAAAATATTTTCCTGTTTACATAAAAAAAAAATTAATATCAATAATATCTCCAATTGACAACATTACGAGGAGGGTTCAGAAAGTATCTTTTTCTGACTATAGGATTCGTTGCGGAAGCAAGATAAAGTTACAGATGTATGCTCCCATCTATCGAATGATGCCAAAAATTTTTAATAATTGAATCAGAAGTTAGTTTTGATTGTAAAAGTCGTCATTTTGCATCGTGCTGTCACCGTCTGTGACATGAATTTCTCAATATTCACCAGAGACCGAGAAACAATTAAAACATTGCGTTGTATCCTGGTGAATCTTCTCCAAAGAATGTGAAGATGGTCTCAGCGGCTGGAAGATTTATGGCGAAGAATTGGGGGAGGGGGCGAAGGGTATCATGTCCAATTCTACATTTTATATTCCTTTCACAATGGCTTAAATATTAGAAAACATAGTATTTCAAATGAATATATAAGTGATCAATTAAGTAATGTTTCAATCGATAACCAAGACCGTGAGCGACATGACTTTGCCCCGTGGATTTTCACATCTGAAGTGGTGGGGAGTCAAGTCGTGTCGTTGTACTATTCACAATTTTCTCTTCGCTAATCTCAGGAGCTTTATGATAATTTGAATTGCATAAAATTACAGTTTCTTCCCAACCAAGATGAAACTTGATTAGGTAAATTAGATGATGTACTTTAAGTGAAGGGAATTAGAGATAATGATATATAAATGAAATACATTGAAAAGAAAATGAAGGGAGATAGAGATAACGACTCGCTGACAAATATTTATAATTTAGATCGAAGCAACTCAATTAGTTTTGTGGATTCAATTCCAGTTTAGTTACAAAGTTAATGTCAGAGAGAATTGTTCTTTCAATTTTGAAAGACTGAATTGGTAAGCTAAGATTCATATTTAAATCAGAATTTATGATTGTTGAGTTAAGTTGGAATTCGAGAGAAAGCAATATTAGCTGTTTTCCTGTGCAAATTAATAAAACATTTTGGTTTGTTCAAACATGCCTTTAATTAGAATTCAGTATTTATTGCTTGCAAATAAGATACGGCCCTAGAGCAGAGTAATAAAGGGCTGTCGTTACAAAGTTCGATCATTCGTCGAAACACAATGTAAAGAAAAAGAGAACCGTTCTCTCTCTCATAAGGTTCCAGCGTTTTTCGTTGAGTTTTCCATTTACTTCACTTTCCATTGTGTTACAGTCGACAGCTATACAACTTGCACGAATTATCAAATCTATGATTAGGATTTGGTGTCCCTGCACCAGCTGCAAGCCCCTGGAGCCTGTCTTGAGAGTACTATAAAATAAAATGTTCACGATTCTTAAAGTGCTAATAAATCTAATAAATGTACCCATGCCTTGCGATTAAGGCATGTCGATAAGGCCTTAAAAATTACAAGATATAATGCTCGTAACATCGAATATTGTTTGTTTTTAGCAAGCATCATGACTCATTAGACATTTGTCTAAGTCTCAATTACTCGTATTCGTGATCATGATGCCTTTTGCACCTCAAAAATTCTTGATCATAACTTGATAACGAGGAAGACCTATTCAGTCTTTCTTGTCTTCTATGGAATAGATTCACTGGGAGCAAGAGAAATATTTACTTTACGAGGTTGAAGATTTCCCCCGCCAAATTCTCATTTCTAGTAAATGGTTGATCACCTAGACGTTGTCCTCAAGAGGAACCAGTTTGTAGCAACCATGTTCAAGACGATCCGCTGGAAAAATCTCTGAGCAGTAATACACTGTTTTCTCTGGACATTCCCCATTTTTCAAACGATCTAGTTTTCTGAAAAGTGTTGTCGTCTAAGCTGTGCTCCAGCCATCATCTTGCTTTTTATATGAAAGTTTAATTTGATATCTTAAATAAGCCGCTATTAAAACGCAGTAGTAGCCTCTATTGGATGACTGCCACATTTGAATGCTACTTGTTCAGTTTAACAATCTTGGCACATTTCGAAAGAAAAAAAACTTCAACCCCGCTGAGTAAAGACTCCCCGAGAGCAACCCTTTATTTTGATTTTTGCTTCATTTCTAGTGCATAATGATGAATCCAGATTCCACCAATGGTGAAACCTCAACACAAAACGCCTTCGACAACTCAACACAGCAACAATCAAACCTAACTTATCAATCAAAGTCAAATTTGTTTCGGCGATGGCAGCACCCAATGCTAATGACAATTTACTTTAATAATGCCATCCGTCTTCAAATACAAGTACTTTTTGAGCAACCTTGTGAAATTGGGCTATTTGCGGTTTCTCTTCACTAACCTTGGGGACTTTTAATTGAGATTGATTGCTTTTGCTAAACAACCTTTGCCCAACCAAAAATGAAACGTGAATATGCAGATAGAAAGCAGGTAGAAATGAAGTGAAGTGGGAGAGTTAGGAAATATATAAACTCCGACTGAAAGTCGCGAAAGAGAAGCTGAAGGAGAAGTGGAAAGAGAGGCTGAAGGAGAAGTGAAAAGAGAGGCTGAAATAGGTGATTAGATTAAAGATTGATGCAAGAGGTTTAGTACTACTGTTTTCAACAGTTGATCCAGAGTCTGAGTTGCAGTCGAGGAAGGATTAGTGGTAAGTGTCTGTTAGATTACTATTGGTGGGTTGAGTTTGGTTAATAGAAATCTTCCCCAGGAGAGCATATATAGTTGTTGTTATAGTAAATAGAAGTCAATAAATTCCGTAAATATTGTTCTAGTGTCTCTTTGATTGGTTATTGTGTCTTAGTGTTTAATAATTGAATCTAGTTATGGCACAAGAGGCAGTCCGGGTCGGGCAGGCGTCACAACCTACGTTAGAGTAACTTGTCCCAACTTGTTTTAATCATTATTGCATTTTATAAACTTTTGCGCCGTGATTTTATAAATACAGGAATATTCAATTTTAAAAAAAAAAATTCAGTGCTCGAAATTAGTATTTGCTAGAATGAAAGATGAAATAGTTTGTCGGATATTTATATCGTATACAAAGATTCAGTATGAGTGTAAACACGCTTAAATTTTTAATTTGAAAGATTTATCTTTGTTATCCCCGTTATAACTGCTTGGTAATCTGACAAAATTGCTAACCCAGGCACGGACGATGTCCCTAACGTGCTGGATAAATAGTTTATTGCAATATATATTTTTTCTTAGTTTTAGAATTATTACAAATATTTCTTTATTTTACATTTATTACTTTATTTTTTAAACTAATAATATATTTATTTTTTACTAATATTTTTTTAAACCTTGTGTTTACATTTGGTCTACGCCAAGGATTTGAAACGTTTCCGCGAAAAAATATGCTTATGCAGCTGTGGTAATATTCCAATGTTAATCCATAATAATCAACATTTATATTTCTTAAAATGCCGAGTATTATTTAGTACGAAAAATTCCAGGTACACTTCATATAAAACACTGAAATAGATAAAAACCCACACAAAATCTCCATCAAATATCTTGGAACTTTTATCAACAAACTGTTAGTTCTAGAAATCAAAACAAAACGAAATCTATTCTGAAAACATGAGGTGAAACCTGGAAAAACATTCCAAAAATGTTTCACCTGTATTTTATTAATCTACATAATGAATACAAGATGAAGATAGATAGAAAGGCAAACAATCATTACAGTTAGTCAATCATAACGAAGAAAAATAATCTCGTCAAAAGTTTGATCAGAAGCTATGCTAAGTTCATTGATGTCCGACATGCGTCAAGTAATACCATACTTGACACATGCGAAGATTGAACAGCTTGTTCAAGGTGTATTGTGACAACAAACAGGTGTTAAAAGAGTTTTTAATTGCTTGAAGGGTTATGGCAGGTGTAAGTTCTTTCATAAAAGTGTTATTTCCAGGAAAATATGCAAATATTTATGTCTGGGTACTTATTCAACGAATGCGGACAATTTTGAATTAACATATAAATTGCTTATGTATAAATTATATTTAAGAAGAATGGATTCGTAGAAAGGTGTCGATGAACTAGTTGTAACATATGTTCAAATAGGTATATAATCTTTGCTAATTGCGATTCAGTAGATAGTCACGCGTATGACTTAAACGACAGGAATTCTTGATTAAGGGTAAATTCATGTTAAAAACAAAAAAAAAAATTATGTCTGTTTGTAACAGGATTATTTGGACCTTCCTTAAAATAATAATTCGTATATATAACCGAAATATGTGCAAATTTAATCATGATTCCAGATTAAAGATAACATTTCCTAAATGTCGACCTTTTTTAATGATTTTTAAACCCTTTATGCGACATATTATGAATTAAAAGAAATATATCCTTAATACTTTTCATTTCATTACAAAATTAGGTAAGAAAATTTATGCATTAATAATATAATTTTTTTAAAAAAAAATATCGTTAACTAGAGCTAATAAATTAAACTGGTACTTTTCGTAAAGATAAAAATACTTCACAACTCTTAAAATAAAGAAACTGTATAACATTAAATGCATTTTTTAATTCCATTTCTTAATACAATATACATGTAATGTAAAGATTTTCTTTTAATTAGTACTATTTAATTAATTTTTAAAATAACAGTCGAAGCCAAAATTTAAGCAATGAACAGTCGAAGCCAAATTCATTTTGTTAGAATTATTTTATTATGGCGGAGAGAATTACATAACTCACACGGCGGGAATTATTATCAATTATTCACACGGCGGGAATTACTAAACTTATAGATTATGATACAGATTATGAGAGCAACAGTGAGCAAGAGAGAGTGTTTCGCTGTGTTTTTTGGTAATATAATAGGGAAATTTCAAAATAAAAGTCAGGGACCATGTGGCATGGATGGAGGGACTTCGAAGGAATCTAAGTGCGGACCTGAAGTCTGGTAGGGATCATCCTACAAGTTTGGAGCGTGGAGAAAAGCTAACTTTGCAGATTTTAAAAACGCGTGATTGTGCATAAATTAAAGTTAAAAAGGAATCATATCAGGAAATAAGAATGGACATTTTACTTTTAAATGAGAGAATAGGAAAAGTTAGGAAATTAAATTATTATTGTGAAAAACTAATAGGAATTAAATTAAATCATTACATACATAAACCTATTCTCGATGAAAATCCTTTCGATAAAACAATTTTTCTTTCCATTCAAGCATAAAAGCACATTTTACATTTTGAGTAGAGTTGATTCTGTATAGATTTTCTTTTTTACCTTTTTTTTTTTACTCATATTTTATTTATTTATTTATTTTGCACAAACAACTTCCTAGATTTTCCACAAATGTAGGCCAGTAACAGCATTCGGTAGGTGTATTTGAACGATCAAAAATGATTCAATAAATCCTGAATTGAGTGAAAAGAATTTGAATAACTGTTGTAGTATTTCACTTTTCCCACATACTCTTACGATACTTTGCACTTTATGGTCTGTATCTGAACTGCTGCTAATATTTTCAGGATTCCAGAAACCAGAGAATGAAACTAATGGTGGATAATCGACTGACATTTCTTCATCAGATGAACTTTTTACAAGTTTGTCATTGCAGTCTGAAAAGAGACTTTCATAGAGTGGCATAGCTTCTGGTGTTAGGCCATGCGTTCAAAACAAATCTAAAATGATACACAATATTCAAATGGCCGAAAACAAAAGTACTAGTATTCATTTTGCAAACAACAATAAAAAAAATTTCATGCACAAAACATGCTCCCCGACTATTTTACATTACGCATATATATATATATATATATATATATATATATATTGGGGTGAAGGAGATTGTTCATCCCGAATCTACGATGGTTTGCTCTTACGAAATGGGCTGGTTGTCTAGGGGGGTAATTTCGGATACCATGTAATGTTGTTGATGATATTCAAGGATGAAGCTTGCAGTAGCTTTACTTGTTTATTAAGAGAGATGATGAAGAATGAAAAGTATTTACACTATGATATGAAAAGTAAGTTGACCAGTTCGTCAGATAAAGATAGATGGCTGCCTCATTTAACCCATATTGGCGATGGGCGCTGGAACGCGCTCGGGAGTTTTGAATTTTACTTCCGATGCGGGTAGCAAAGGAGAAGAGAAGCGGAAGCAGCGGCGGCAAGAGAGAGAAGAGAAGAGAAGAAGGGAGCGAAAACGAGTGTCACTCAGTTTTGTTCTGTGATAGATGGCACTACATGAGCTTATCACATGACTCTGATTCGTGGCGACATCTATTGAGTATCGTAGGAACTGGTTTCACAAAAAATTGGAAAATAAAATTAATTGCTTAGTAATTAGCTGGAAAATCCTACACACACACACACATATATATATATATATATATATATAAGTAAAAATCAAAGACTTCAATTTATTTTAAAAACTATACCATAAGGTAAAACAGTAACTCTTCAATTCCTTACAGTAAAAAGCCTTTCCCATACTCTTCAGAGATGCATCACTATTTAAAAGTGAGTTAAAACTAAATAAATTTGCAATTGTTGCTGAGTCTCAAAGGTACTTAAAATATTTCAAAAAGGCTTTTGAAAATAAAGTATAAGAACTTACATTTTTTTTCTACAATTTTACAAATAAAAATATTTCTCAAGGCTTATAAAATAAGGAAAAAAGTTGCAGTGGACTTATTTACGAATGTTGAAGTTTTTTACTGCAGAAACATAATATCACATATCTCTCAACGAGATACTGGCTAAAATGAGACGCATAGCAAGGGAAATACTCTTTATTCAACGATTTTCAGCTTCACAAAACTGCTGAAGCCCTCTGTCCATGATAGAGGGAACTATTTCGCATTAATCATGAATCGTATCATTGATAATGGAAGAAAATAATATGTTTTAATACTAATACGAATCTAGTGGTACCTTAAAATACCGTTGGAACAAAAAAAAAAAAGGTTAAATATATACAATTTCTTACGAGATTTAAATAATTTCTCCAGGTCTGTCTTTCTCTCTAAATTGATTTCAATTTCATAAAAACACATAATGCATTTTATTCTATAAAAGATGGTCCTCTTTGAATGGACAATCTCTGCAAATGGCAATCAGAGCACTTTTCGACAGTGTAACCATTTATTCACCATTTCTTAGGGGTAATGCTTTTCGCAGTGGAGAAGTCGGCTGATAGGAGTGACCGCGACGACCCAAACTGCCAATCTTTTGGAACAAATATTCTACTATAGGTTTAACAACGCATTAGACAACCGAGTCGGTAAGGAATTCCCGTTCTAGTCAGTTATTAAGGACTTTTATTCCTGTCGTTCTTAATGAGAGCCTTAGAAAATTATATGTTTATTTCAGAATCTGATATTATTAATTTGAAATTTGTAGAAGGAGCATTCGTTTCCAATTTATACGAAATAGTATAGAACATGGATTTTTATTCTTGTTGCTGTTAAAAAGCTCCACAGCAACTTATTATCTTAAAATTTGTAGGATGACCATTCCAGTCAATTCTATACGAAGTAATATAGAATAAATACTTTTATTCTGTCGCTGTTAAAGAATACCACAGCAACTTATATGATTATTTCAGCATCTTATATTACTATTTTAAAATTCTTGAATGACTACTCGAATCTATTCTATACTAAGTAGTATAGAATAATGACTCTTATTCCTGTTGCTGTTAAAGAACTCCACAGTAACTTATATGATTATTTCAGCAACATATATATTTACTTTAAAATTTATAGAATGAGCATTCGAGTCCATTCAGTACAAAGCAGTTTAGAATAATGACTCTCATTCTTCTTGCTGTTAAAGAGCTTCACAGCAACTTATTATTTTAAAATTTGTGGAATGATCATTCGAATCTATTCTCTATTAAGTAGTATAGAATAAGGACTTTCATACCTGTCGCAGTTAAAGTAGCGACACAGCAATTTATAATGAGTCACATAATGCTCACAATAATGTTGTTTTATTACTATTTTAAAACTTGTAAGATGACGATTCGAGTCCATCCTGTTCTAAGTAGCATGTAATAAGGAATTAGCTTTTAGTAGTATTATCTTGTTTTCTTATTATGAATTATTTTTGTCATATTTTGTTATTACGAAATGGAAGATTAGCTATGACACCTTATAATTATCTAAAAATTAAAATTTTATTGTTTTTTTTTTGGGGGGGGGGAAAGGATGTGTAAACGTGTGAAAACAACTGCAATTCTATAGAATTTTAAATTGTGTAATGTTTCCTTCGATTTAACAACTTCCTTTAACTGGACAGATTTTGATTTCGTGACAGAATTTTCTAGAAACTAATGATACAAGATAATTCAAATTTTAAGAATAAGAAAGAAAGAAAAAAATTATAGTTTTGTAATCCAAAATCTTGGGAAAGAAATTTAATGAAGTACGTCTCGCTTCAAATAACAGAAATGCTAGCATTTGTGATATGTCGGTAACTGTAGTTAAATTTTAATACTTAAATTGCAAGGAAACTAAAAATTGAAAAGGCTTGAAATCCAAATGATGTTATGATGTATTATATCAAATAATGTGATTTTAGTATGTAACTTTTATTTCACGACGTTATTTATGCTTCGAAAATGTAAAAAGTAAATAACAAATAATTTTAAAAAATCAAATTGATTTACTATTTGATGATATATAAATCGAATTAGACATGATAAAGAAATATATAGCAAAAGAAAATATTTTATATTTCTGTTTCTAATTCGTAAGAAATTATCAGACTAAATTTGATAATAATATGTATTTTTTTTTATTCTTACCGATGTGAAGAATGGAATCCTTACCACATTAAGTAAAATGTGCAAAAATTGAATAAATCTTGTTACATTAGAGATAACAAATGTTACAGTTTGAGAAAATGTTTCATTACAGGAAAGTTACGTGTTTCTGTCACAAAACATTAATTATATATTAACCAGCTTAATCTTTATTACAAAGCACAAACGTGATCAGAAAAAAAATAATTTTCGTCAACTAATAGTATTCATACAAAGTTTTTTTTAAAAAAAACTTCTGGCTGGTATGAGATAGAAAGGAATATACTTAAAGCTGAATTTTAAATACAAGTTTAAATATAATTAAATTAAAGAACGTTTTCTTTTATCTCAGTGAGTAAACACATAAATTCCACAATTCCTTATTTTAAAACATAAAAATAAATCATTTAAGTATCTTTTAGACAAGAGCTTTTGGCCGCTGTAGACTGGCAAAAATGGTCACTTACTTGAGGCTGAGGTTGTTTTCAATGAGTCAAAGGTTCGAGTCCTGTTGCCATCAAATACCAGCCATGTAATAGAGCTGATGCACGGTTAATCTGGTCAAGGTCTGAATCCTTCCGTTGGTGTGGTGCGGAAATTTGAAGAGGGAGGCTCCAGCTCAAGTGTCGTCCTCGTCACTTGACCGAGATTCAAAGAAACGAGGTTCGTCGCCATTTGCTTCTCAGAGCGACGTTCATAAGCAATAACAATCACCAGACCAGGGTCCTTGATTTTTTTTTTCTTTTTTTTTTTTTTGTTCAACTTCTCTCTTTTTCGGAGTAAATTTAAAATCATTTATTATATACATGTTTGTATACATGTTATATGCATGTATGTTATAGTAATTCCCTTTAATAAACATTTATAATACGTACTCGCCTTGGTGTAGGACGTTTCCTGGGGACGAAGGAGAATCGAAAGGAACTGTCGCACGGGTCGGGGGGTGGGGTTGCGTCGCTAAGCCTAACTTTCGAAAAAAAAATCTCTAAAAATTGTTTTCGCCCTAATGTTATAATTTTTGGTAAAATTTTAGATCATTACTTAAACTGTTATATATTTCAATATTAGCATTTATAATAATCTTTTTCCTTTAATTTACAGAAAAATGTATACAAATTGAAATTATTCCGAAGTTTTATTGGCAAAAACATCAATGCACTTTAAAATAAATAAATAAAAAAAGGTACACAATAGAGACTATTTACAAGAAGTAACAATACTTTATGTTAAGACCGAGTGTGGTAATTCTCAAAGCGGGGAGAAACACAAAATCCTCTTTAGTTCGTCTCTGACAAAATGCCCGCATCAGAATCACTAGAAATATTCCTTTTAAACCTTTTAGAAAATTAATCACTCTCTCATCATTAATTGGCTCGTCAACCGTGTGAGTATATTCTTCTGATAAACAACGTTTTCTCGCCATTATAAACATGAGTCGAGGCTCTCCGAAATAAAGAGGGAAGTATGCGAAATACACCCAAAAGCAACGCAAATTCAAACAGTACTTACGATACAGCTCTAAAAAGAAAGACATAAAAAAAATTATAGCAAAAACCAATGAAAAAAACATTCGGTGAAAAACCAGAAACACGAATGTAAATTACATAGAAGTTTAGAGAGCCGAGTTCAGTTTGTTTACATTACGCTTTCCTTCCTCCCCCACAACAGCTGGTGAATAAAATACTGAATTAAGACAGACTGTGATAGAACTGAAGGTCAAGATCTTAAAATTACTATTCGGTGCAAAAGTAATGGACACAAGGTGCCATTTGGAGATATTTAGAAAACATTCCATCTTAGAATGCAAATACGCATCGTTCGGCCCTTGAGCTCATTCTCTAGTGATACGTATTCGGTACGTTTAAAGGTTAAAGCAAAATAATAAGTGAAATTAAAAGGTCACATTGAAGGTCAATTACATACGATATACTAATACATTTTTGTAGTTTTTCTTTCTAAATACTCTTATAATAATAATATACATAAAACTTTATTATGTTATTAATAATATTAGTTAGATTACAATTTATGTTATTCGACATTTCTAAGAGTTAGAGCTTTGATACCATCTAAGGCCCACCGTGTAGCTGAAAGAAATCTGTCGAAACTTAAAGTCCTTTCGTTGTGGAAGTGTTTGGAGAAGGGCGTTCCAGCTCAGGTGTCATCCTCGTCACTTGATCGAGGCTCGAAATTACGAGGTCCGTCGCCAATAAGAAAGAAAAGAAAAGTGAAATGTGAGAAATTGGAAGTATAAGAACGATGGCGTCAGAAATTAACGTCGTTAGAACTATGACTCATCTGTGAACACATTCTTGATTGCATTTTCTTTTGATTTTCGGATTTACGTTTTATTCATTAGTTCTTTGCTCCAACTTGTACTTTTTTTTTTTTTTTTTTTTTTTGTTTATTGTAAAAAAATGTAAATTTTTTTTTTTTTTGCCAATAAATGCTGAGTGCGGGGGTTATTGTCTCCCGGGAGGGTGGCTTGTAGCTCTAAGCCCTTTGTGTGAGCTTAGGCTCCTTAGGCATTCTACCAGTTGCCCTCGTGTTGCATCTAATGCGACGTTAATACAACCAAACCAACCGAGATTTCAAGTAAAATATTGTTTCTTTGAATCCTGCCCATATCACGGTCATTACTGCTTATTATGAAGAAAAATATTAAAACACGATGCAGTTTTATTGATGACACATACAGGTAATAATATTACTGCAATAAATTTACGAGCATTTATGAGAGTGAAAAATAATAATTATATTTATTTCTAACTGAAAAATAAAAAAAAAAAAGTCTTATCCAACTTTAAAGACACCCATAAATCAGTATAAAAAACCCCTAGTTAAGAAAGGATGGAGAAACTTTTTATGTTGAGAAGCTACATTGAGTTGAATATAATCTAATAAGACTTCACGGGTTTATCACTGCAACTGAAAGGATGTATTATTGTTTTTACATTTCAATAAATGCCTTCAAAAATGATCAATAATTTTTCTACAAATTTTATTATTGCGTTAACTAATTTACTTAATTAATAACTAAATAAGTAAATTTATTCATTTAATAACTAAATAAGTAAAGAAAATAATCGAATTAAGTGATATTGATGTAGACCATGTGTGCTTGTTTTATGTTGATAGGCCCCATTGAGACGAACTTAGTTCAGTGAGGCTGTAATCAAAAATGTTTAGATCAATGTGCAAAAATATGCAATTTTTTAAACTTAAAACCCTATACAAATTTAGGACACCATTAATATCAACTTTATTATCACCACTATTCAGATTTCTTTAATCCTAAGCACAATCTAAAACAAAAAACAAAAAAAGGAAAACGACGCTCCAAGAAGGCTGTAATAATAATTTCATATGCAAACACATTTGGACCTAATATGCAAATGATTAAAATTTGATGTCAAATGAATAAATAGTGGGAGCTACTGCGCATTGGAGCTGCCAACTCAGCAGGTGTGAAGAAGAAGTGATTCTCAATGTGATGGTTACATTTTCTGTTGCATTGCGATTTAGGAGACCTTTCAACGAATGAAAAATGATCCACTGAAGAATTCGAGCTAATTACGAGCAAATGTCAGAGTTTGAAAGAGGACGTATCATTGAATTGAAAGAGGCAGGTCGGGAAAATCGGAGAATCGTTCGTCATATGGTTCGAAGCGATGTGGCGATTAGATGATGTTAGCAAGAATGGATGGACAATGGCAGATTTCAGCGTCATGATGGTAGTGGTCGACCTAGGACTGCAGCAGATCGGGAGGACAGAGTGACTGTCAGATGATCACAGCGCCTGATTCATTGTTATCAATCATCAAACGTACACGAGTGTCCACCATGACCATTCACAGACGGCTGATAGAGCGAAATTTACGCTCGCACCGACTGCTACGCCACCTGCCACTCCCGCCTGCACACTGTCGAGACAGATTACATTGTGCTTCGCTCCATCAGGTTGGAATGATGCTGACTGGGAGTGTTTAGCGACGAATCCTGTTTCCAACTGTGTGCTGAAGATCATCCAAGACGTGTCTGGAGACGCCCAGGGCAGTGTGTCGATCCTGTTTTAACTATTGCACACCGCACAGGCCCTCAACCAGGAGTTATGGTCTGGGGTGCAATTTCCCTTGATAGCTGGACATCTTTGATCGTCATAAGAGGAACACTTGCAGCACAGCGGTACGTCGATGACATTCTGAGTCCTGTTTTGCTACCGTTTCTTTTGCAGTACTCTGGCCTTATTTTTCAGCAAGATAATGCCAGACCACATACTGCATGTGCTGCTAAGAACCGTCTTACAGCTTGTCAAACACTTCCTTGGCCAGCCAGATCTGTCTCCAATCGAGCATGTCTGGAATGTGATGGGAAGTAGACTGCATCTACCAGGGAATGTTGATGACCGACAATTGGAGTAAACGTGGCAAGAAATACCGCAGGAGACCATCAGGGAGTTTTATCACACTACGTCACGTCATGTGGCAGCTTGCATCTAGACTAAAAGGTGAGTCAACACCTTACTGAGATCGTTTCTTTATAATTATGTAACTCTGAAATAAAACATTCAATTTTTCTGAAATTTTAATCCTTTTCTATTCTGTACATAATTTTCCTATCCGCCAATTTTTGTCTCCATCGGACAACTCCTTCTTGGTGTATCGTGGTTTTTTTTTTGTTTGTTATAAAGTATACTTCTCAAACAGGAAAATGAGACAGCAACGTTGACATAGTCATAAAACGTTATTAGTGAACTTTGAATACAAACAATACAAATCAGCATTTGTGATTTATTCATGTCTTAATAATTGAACCTGATATTTTACTGATATCATTTTTAGTAAAAATAATAATTTAATGATGAAAGTAGGTGTCTGGACTATCATAAACTGAATTCATTCGTACGGACACTATCATAAGCCTTCCAAGATCGTATATGACCTAAGCTAATAATTTTACCAATTTCGATCTCGACATATGTTGTAATTTATGTACAAATCCTTACCTCAATATTTTTCTGACTTCATTTAAAAGCAGCAATTAAAAACAAAATATTGTTGGAAATTTAGAAATGGCATTTTTTGGCGAAGAAAAAGTATTCTTTCCCTTTTTCCAAAACCAAAAGGAAAGCTTCCTGAATTACTTCATTTTAAAGTGATCACAAATATCATTGTAAATTTCTAAAAATTATGAAAAACAAGCAATATAAACTGCTGTTTGTAGAAAATGCAACACCATGAAGGAATCATCAGAATCAAATGAAATTCGCAGCAAATGTCAATTATAGGATATTATGCAAATTAATAAAGTTTCAGAGCCATCGCGCGTGCGCAGCGCCCTCTGAATTGATGCTGAAAGCGTATAAATAAAGTGCTGTAGCGGGACGTTGAAAAAAGTCTATGATTATTTGTTAGTGGCAAACGTTTAGTGAGACCTGAGTATGCCTCCACGACGGAAGAATAAGAAATTCAAGCAACTTACGGAGTTTGAACGAGGGAGGATAATCGGCCTTCGAGAAGGAGGATTTTCCTATCGCGCAATAGCAGCTCGTATGCAGCGGAACAGTTCCACAGTGATGCGAGTTTGGAAGCAGTGGACCGACGAGCACCGAACAACTCGAAAAACAGGCACTGGACGACAGAAGGTGACGTCAGAGCGCGATGATCGACACCTGCTCCGCATGGCGGTGAATGATCGCACAGCTTCCTCCAGGCAGCTGGCAGCACGTTGGTCTACTGCTACAGGTGTACAATTGTCGGCTTCGTCAATTCGTCGTCGTCTGCTGCGCCGTGGATTGCGTGCAAGGGTGCCTTTATACAGGATTCCCCTCACGGCGAATCATCGACGGCTGCGTCGGCAGTGGGCTCTTGAGCACAGAGACAGGCGAGCTGATTGGCACCAAGTTGTCTTTTCAGATGAATCACGCTTCAATTTGTGGACCCATGATGGCCGTGTTCGTGTTAGACGTTATGCCGGTCAACGCTGCCTTCCTGAGTGTATTATTGAACGACATAGTGGTCGAACACCCGGAGTTATGGTCTGGGGTGCGATTTCGTATCATGGACGATCCAATTTGATACGAATTGAGGGTAATCTCAATAGCAACAGGTACGTCCGTGAAGTGCTACAGCCCGAAGTCGTTCCTTTCCTTCAAGGCATCCCTGGAGCTATCTTTCAGCAGGATAATGCACGCCCACATGTTGCGCGGACTGTTCGAGACTTCTGTTCAGCACAACGCATGCAACTTCTTCCTTGGCCTGCTTATTCACCGGATATGTCGCCTATTGAGCACGTGTGGGATATGGTTGGTCGGCGTCTCGCTCGTGATCCGCGTCCTGCAGTTTCCAAAGACGAACTTTGGTTGCGCATACAAGCGATATGGAATTCTCTTCCTCAAGCAGATATTCAACATCTGTTTGACTCCATGCCACGTCGTATAGCAGCACTTATTGCAGCGCATGGTGGCTGCACCAAATACTGATTTCGGACGCTTAATTTGTTTCTTTTGTTTTGAAAATTTCATCATTTATTTGTATCAGTACAAGTCGTTTCTGCATTAAATTTCATTTGATTCTGATGATTCTTTCATGGTGTTGCATTTTCTACAAACAGCAGTATAAAAAAAAAAAATTAAAGTCAATTTCTACTTAGGTCAACAAAGAAAATTTTTATTTTAGTTTCTTTTTATTAAATAATTACAATTAATATAAATATGTATATACATTTAACACAATCATAATATTAAGTAGCAAAAAAAAATTTTTTTGCTGCGATGTACCCGCTTCATCACTGACGGTATTTATTCCTAAATTTCTATCCTGCTAAATATCTTATATAAGAGAAATATTTTCTTGCATATAAAACTAAAATTAATTATTTGAAAATCAAATGAAAAAATGTTATGCTTCGACCCAAAGGCATGAAGATTCTACGCCGACGCTATAACAAATTTGCCCTTGCAAGACAAATGACATAACAGAAGCATTCGCTTGTTTCTTAATTCATCCGGTAAATTAAATGTTTGGAATGCAGTTTAGACCTACCACCCTTGGTAACAGGAATTATTTGGCGGTATTTTGCCAAAAGTGGTACCCTGGCTACTTAACGTTCAGCCAAAAAAATCGCCAAGTTTGGCAGTTTTTGAAATCGCGCCAAGCGGTTGAACTAAAATGTATTTTCACCTGTTCAATTTAATTCAATGAATTAATATTTGAAAAAATTGTATAAACATCAAGTGTCCTCCACTACAAGTTAAAAATATTATTTGAGCTTGAGTGGATGAATAAAAAGGTATTTTATTAACGATTGGAAATTTGAACAAGATATATATAGGGGGAATGTGAGCTAATAGTAGGAATTTAAAAAGTTAAAGGGGTCAGGAAATTTTCTTTGAGACATACATTTTGCCCATTAAAGATTCAAGGTCACCTCATTGATTAGAAGATATAGCAAAGAAAAAAAGAAGAAAAAACTTTAACATTATTTTCGGCACATAAACTTGAATGAAACCAACATTAACTTTCTATTCCGTTTCAAATGGAAGTCAACAAAGTAACATTACAGTTTATTTTCGTCAAGTTATTGTTTATAATCCCGTGTTTTATTGTTGAAAAAAAAAGATGCCCTAGTTTCAAAAGTACATTTATTTCCCATTCGAACCAGTATGGGAATGTCTCCAAATCTTATCTTTTCTTCTTTCAAGGCTTTGGGAAGTACGAGGACAAACTTCTTGGGGCAACAAAGAAACTGAAGTGAGTGGGCGAAATTGTATTTGCAATTTATATTTCGTTGGGGGGAAGCGGATAGAGGGGCTAAAACGGAAAGCATTCCAGCTCAAAGTACTTCAGAAGAAACTGCCACAGTTGGCACTAAGTCGATATTACTAGAACGGCCGTACACATCACATACCACCCAACTGGCCCCACATCTAACCTTATCGGCTTTAAACACCCCAACCCTTTCATGGAGGAAATAAAAGCTTACGCCAAAATGCCCCCACGTGCCGGCATTTTATCCCGAAATTAATCCGGGAGAACCCGATTCACGTCCTCAATGACCAATAAAGGAGAGGAAAAGGCATCGCCATTGCAGACGCCAACTGCCCGACCTAATGCGTTGTGGGCCATTCCCGATGGCTTTTATCGCGCCAGAGAGGTGATGAGAAATTAAATTGGGTTGGCGATATTTTTCTGGGACCGGTGATAAATCGTCTTAATTATCGCCAACATTTAGGTTTTGGAAAGAGGAATTTTAAACCAGAATCCGGGAAAAGGTGAATGGCGTGTGAAGTGTTTAATGACGAAAAGTACTATTTTCTGAATCACTAGTTTTGGTGAATGGGTTTCGCTGTGATAGAGAAATAGGCTAGAAACAGATTTCTATTTCGGTACTCTTTAGAAAAGATGTTAAAATTGTATTTTAGGAACGGTTCTACAACAGAATAGGGAGTACTATATAGTTTTGTTTTTACCTAATTCTGTTTTTACACGATAATACGTTCTCGAAGAAAAAGTATAAAAATACTTTGCATCAATGAGAAAAATAGAAAATTGGTTCCAGTCTTCAAAAATCAGTAAAAATACATTTTTCTCTTTTGTTATAGATGAATTACGTGACATTATGCAAAAGCTACTGGAAACTATTTCAGTTATAACTTAAAAAGCAAAGGTTTTAAAGCTATAACTTAACATTTATTGACTTTCACTCTAAATTAATAAATATAACACATCAATCAATAACTCCCGAGACTAACCCAGAGATGGCGCTCGTAGTAAACCAGTAACCAGGTCTTTCTAGAGTACTAACCTTTGCTTGAAACGTGTCAAAATTTTAAGTCGATCGGACCAGAAACAGCTGAGTTATCGAGGTTGGAGTAAAGTCGTTTTGTAGTTTGTTTAAAAAATGGAAAAAACCGAGTTTCGTGTTCTGATAAAACATTGTTTTTTAATGGGTAAAAACACCGTGCAAGCGAAACAATGGATTGAAAAATGTTACCCGGACTCTTGTCCATCAAAAGCAACGATTTGTCGGTGGTTTGCTGAGTTTAAACGTGGTCGTACCGACACAAATGACGCGGAACGCTCGGGTAGACCTGTGGAAGCCGTTACACTGGAAAATGTGAGTGAAGTGACAAAAATTATAATGAAAGATCGTAAAGTGAAGCTCCGTGAGATTGCTGAGATGACACAGATATCATATGGAAGTGTATTTACTGAAAAAGGTTTTTTGAAGTGAAGTGAAAAAGGTTTTTTCCAAGTGGGTGCCGCGATTGCTTTCGATGAAACAAAAACAGCAACGAGTCGATGATTCAGAAAGCTGTTTATCGCTATTTACTCGCAACAAAAAAGATTTCTTGCGAAAAAAAAAAATTTTTTTTTGGGAAAAAAAAAAAAAAGATTTGGAAGCGTTGGAACATTATCACCCCTAAAGGTGATTAACAAAAGGTGTTATGTTGATGAATAAAAAAAAAATGTTGTTTTCAATGTTAGACTCGGGAGTTATTGATCGATGTGTTATATGTCACCCCCCCTTGTTGGACATGTGATCAAAACGTAGATAAGATTTTTACAAAAATAAAGATTTAATCATTGACTCGTTTATTCTCCTTGTTCTTCGTGTTGAGGGAAAACCATTTGTTTAAATAGTATTTGAGACTTGTTTGGATATGTCTGAAACGCTTCAGTCAAATCAAAACAGTGTCACAGATGTTTTTCACTTTAAACACCAAACTCAAAATGCAGACAAAATTCCATAATAAGGTTATAGAAATCGTGAAAATCTCACATATGGAAATCGCATTACATTCCTCATCCACAATATCGCAATAATAAAAATAAAGTTGAAGCAAAATTTTCCTCTTGGAATTTGGATCAATCGTGTTAAATTGATTTTAGTTCGGTTTGGTTTTATTAACGTCTCACTAGAAGCAACACGAGGGCTACTGGCGACTGACTCCGTAATTTGGAACCACGATCAAATGACAAGGATGACACTAGACTTGACACCTTCTCTCCTAAGAGTTGAATCGTGTAAGAAGAGTTTTTTTACAACGTTTTTATGTATTTCACTTGGTGTGTGTATCAGTGCGTCATCAAATTTTTGATCGTTAATTTAACCAACTTCCCGTCAAGCTAGAGCTCTGAAACTTTGGGAATCGTTCTTACTCGCTTAACAATGCTGCAATATTTAGATATTTGCGACAAGTTTTAACTAATATTTCGATAAGTTGTTAATAAACTTTTCCACCATATAAAAACGTTTTTAAAAATGGTTTTTATTTTGAATTGTTCCTAATGCATGTTAAATCAAAATCGTGTGAAAGAAGTTCACGTAAAAACAGAATTGGGTGTACATAATTTTGGTTCGAATTACTTCAATGATGCAATAAAAGTAGCAAAGACAAATAAATATCTGTTCAGTAAAATTCTTCAAAAACATGATCGCTAATCAATGTCCTCTAAATAACAGCATACAAATGAAATTATGCATTTATTTACTTTTATCTAAGAAAACCAAGAGATTAGTTTGCTTGAAACTATTTTTATTGATTAGATTTCTTAGCTTATAGATTACAACATTTTAGTCGTTGATAAATAAGCTGTTAAGTCATCTACTTAGTTGAAATAAATTACTCTGAGCGTTAAGCCTTGAGGTTTATACACCTTCTCGATTTAAGACCATCCGCGTTTACAGCCACAAAATTAATTAATTAATTAAATAGCAAATAAAGGAAGATAACTAAACTGGTAGGAATGTAGTTATTTTTGTTGTTGTTGTTGTTGTAGTAGAATGGGGGGAGTAGTTATCTTCCCTTTGAAGATTTTTTTGTTGATTGATTGTTCGTTAAATTCGCTCTTATAAGCAGCACGGGGCCTTCGTAATTATGAGCCTTAGTCAAATGACGAGGACGAAACCGAAGATGGCCCCATGTTCCACAACATTCGAATGGGAAGACTTGAAACCTCGACAGATATTACGTGCATTAGCCCTACTACACGGCGGGTATTAACGGCGTTGTTTTCTTTAATTCTAACCCACGAATTAAAGAAAACAACGCCGACCAGGAATTCGCGACCATAACAATTAGGCTTGCCACGGAAGAAAGATAACTATATTTTCCCATTACATGCGATAATTATACTTATATACAGTATTAAACTGAGTTTTTTACGTACAATTTTTATCACCTGCATGAGTGAAAGTAGTTCTAAAAACGTAAATCCGATTTACGAGTAAGAACGACTTTTCGGTCATAAGCAGGGTCGGCCATCTGGGAAGTACGGCAGGAATCGCGAGGCCCCGGGTAAATAGCTCTGGGGACAGATGCTAAGTTTTGATATATGCTGTTTTAACAGAATTTAACAATCTTTAAACCAATTCTTGATGATGCTAGTGGTCAGTTTTTAAAACGTTTTTCTGAATTTCACTTGGTGTGTGTGTGTGTGTGTGTGTGTGTCATCAAATTTTCGATCGTTAATTTAACCAACTTCCCATCAAGCTAGAGCTTTGAAATTTTGGGAATCGTTCGTACTCGCCTAACAATGCAATATTTAGACATTTGCGACAAGTTTTAACTAATATTTTCTTTAATAATGCAGTTTAGCCCAAACACTTGGCGCGATTTCAAAAATTAGCACCAAACTTGGCGATTGTTTTTTTTTTTTTTTTTTGGTGGGCGTTAAATCCGTGAAACGGAACAGGTTAGCCACATTTGGCAAAATACTGCCAAATAATTCTTGTCGCCAAGGATAAACCTTTCCTGAATTCTGGTTCCCATTTTTTTTTAATAGAATGACTTACAAACTTTCAAATGCATGTTTTGATTTTATGAGTATTATGAATTTCTTAATATGCTCACAAATGTATCTTTTTAAGTAAATTTTAAAGTTAAAAATAACTAACAGTTTTAACTAATATTTCAATAATTTTCTTTAATAAACTTTGCTACCATATAAAAACGTTATTTTTAAAAACGTTGGTTTTTATATCGAATTATTGTTATTTGATTCGGGGAACTTCCGAGTATCCACACCTAAAGCGAACTTTTTAATCAAGCATGCTTGACGAATGCTTAAATGCACTTGTTTTAATAAGCACCTATAGAAAAATTGCAAAAAATATTAATTTTCAGAAGTAATTAATGTATTAGCAAAAATAAAATCACACATTAAACAAACAATACATGAGTAATATATGCTCGTGTTTGTAATTTTTTTCTTTTTTCACTTTACAAAACAAAATTGAGGGCTCCAAATGGTTTCTTGCGCCTAAGTCCCTTTGTAGAGGACGGCGACTCTGGTCGTAAATCGAGGAGATCCTGCATTAGCTTTTCAGATATTTGTCTATAAGGAAGGCCGAGGTTATGGCATCTATTGAATCAGTATCAATAAATGAGAAAAAAAAATGAAAATTTAAATCTTAAAATGAAAAAGGTAGCTCTTATAAAGTACGTACTAAGTTTTACTTATTTAATTTCTTGATTTTAGAGAATTAGGGCTATCTAATTGGTAAAATACTAGACATTTTACCAAAAATGGCGTATCTGGACCCCGTAGTTGTAACCAATGGTCATCCGAAATGTGATAAAGAATAAACTGTAAAGCTATTTTAATACTCATTGTTTTATAATTCGAGATAAAAACCAACATTTTTAAAAACAACGTTTTTATATAGTGGCAAAATTTATTAAGAAAGATTATTGAAATATTAGTTAAAACTGGTCGCAAATATCTAAATATTGCATCGTTAGGCAAGTAAGAACGGTTCCCGAAATTTCAGAACTCTAGCTTGATGGGAAGTTGGTTAATTTAACGATAGAAAATTTGATGACACACACACACACAGAAACACGAACCAAGTGAAATACATAAAAACG
>BMAW01129250.1:0-10216 GCA_019974015.1 Nephila pilipes | reverse complement strand
CTCGCCTATTTATTCATGAGTCACACTTTTTATGTACGATAGTACAAAGAAAGGAATGTTCGGGTGCGTTCTAAGGCCCCCGAACGTTTGAAACTCTGAATAGAGAATCAAATGGCTCTTGTAAATGAGCATGAAAAACAAGTTGTAAAAGCTTTCATATCGACAAAGAATGCTTCTCCCTCTTGATTATTGTTGATTCTTTCAGGTTTTGGTCATTATTGATTATCATATGCCTTTTTGGTGTAATAAAACCTAGAAATGCACATCTGCCTTCTTGTAAATCTTCAAGGTTGCTTTCATGTAGCCGGAAAACTATTCTTCCGTGGTTCTTCCTCTTATTGCCGTAATAAAGCTTTAGAAAGTGATTTCCTTTTCTGTTACATTGTCGGACATAGGATAAATACAAACTATGCCGACGAACTTAAAAGAAGGTCTTCTACTATGCGAACGTTATCGGGAAACTGAAAATAATCGTTCAGAGAACTGATATTGTGTTAGATTTTGAGAGATAATGTAAAAAGGACCCAGTCACTTAGGGGACTGTCCAGACGAAGTGGGGGGAGGGGAAAAACGATATTTGAAGCTAAAGTTTTCCTTCATTTTGAAGAAAGTAAAGAAAAATTGTTGTCAGTTTTTTCTAAACCGATTGAGGAGTCTGTGCGTTGAGAAGGAAAGATTTTTGTAATTATTTTGAATGTTGATCGAAAGAGTTGGCTTCGTAGGAATGTATTGGCTTTGGCTCTGTCATATGCACAAAATCACACACAAAAATCAGAGCAGTAATCTTAGAATTAAGCAATATTATGCAATTCTTTTGAAATTTAAAAAAAAAAGTAAGGATTATCCAAGGATTATAAGGTTAAGAATATAACTTTTTGTACGAAAAGTGAAAAAAAAGGTAAGAAACTCCAGTATGTTGTCATTACTTGCAAAAGAAACAATTAAGTACAAATAAGAATCATATATTCCTTTTATATAAACAAGATTACCGAGATACGTGAAGCTCCTCGGCAACTTAAAAATGTTTGCAGTCATAATATTTTGTTTTCGATATCAGCTTATTGTTTGCGTTTTACTAGAAGTATTCTAAAAATTCAAAGCATTTCCACTTTTTTACTAATGAAAACATTTATTACTATTGGAAAAAATATAATTTTAAATTTCTTATGTGTATTTAAAGAATTTATTTTTAGGAACACGTAGGTAAACTGATAAATTATTAATATTTCGTTTACAAGTAACATAAGGGACAAATTAATAAGACGGACCTCGTAATTTAAATGACAAACAAGTAACGAGAACGATAGCCGAGCAAGAGCGTCCACTTCTAATTTCCACACCACGGCAACGTAAGGATTTTGATTTAATGCGTATCAGCTCTGCTACACGTTGGAACACCTAATCGTCACCTTTATTCGATAAAAACTTGAGGACTCTACAATGTGGCACTATTTAACAAAGGTCAACATTTATAGCCTTAAGATACTCACATTTTAGAGCATAATGCGAAACACCTTTTTTTAATGGTTTTGCTTTTTATTCATCTCATTTATTTGCCACGGTGAATATTTTATCATAATTTTCAGCATATATAGTAAGAATTAGATCAAAGAGGAATAAAGTTTTAATTTTTGAAAAATGCTTGTTAATAAAATTTAGACTTAATCATAGGATTCATTCTGTATTATGAATTCTAATGTATCACAATATAATAAAGTATGGAACAATAAAAAATGACAATTATGCATCAAATCTATCATTCCTTCATGGAAGATATATAAGAAAATTCTTAAGAGGGTTTAAATTTTTAAGATTTTTCTGGCATGTTCTAAAAGAGAAAAACAATTATAAATTAAGTAATAATGAAGTTTCCAAAGAAGCATAGTTGATTTATGATATGTCTATTGTCATACAAATGTTGTGAATACTTATAAGAGCTTTTAAACTTATTTCATCATCGATTTGAGAAAGTCTGAATTTTACATTATAACATCAAGAGACAGGATCAGCAATTTTGCTTTTTATTTTATTTTGTATTACTGATTATAATTACGTGCAATTTATGAAGTATCATATTATTTACTTCTTATTTCTAATTTGATTTTTTTAAGTTTTAGCACCAGGTTTGTATCAAATTCCTGCATTTAAAAGAATTAAAAATAAATTTAAAATATTTTATATCTTTTTTAATGAATTTACTAAAAATCAAAATATAAATAAATTTTACTTGAATAATATCAATTAAATTTGGTTAGTTTATTGTGTGTACCTTTGTCTACAATGAACTAAGCGTTTCATTTTTTTGTGCAATGTTTTATATTATCATCATTGTTTTGTGCTATTTCTCTCAATGCTCTTAATAATATTGAAAAAGGAAATCCAGGTGAAAAGCAGCTTAAATTGTTAGGAAATAATTTCTTTTTTAAAAAAATAAAATAAATAAATTTCTCAAATTTTCTTGAACTGAAATCGTAATTACTACATTGAGTTCTCCAAGAAAATATGTTTCCCTAAGAAAGGGAGATTCTTTGTATTTAGGGACTTTCTAAGCCGCGAACATCCCCATTCACTGCTGACCCTAGCAATTATCTTGCTTCTTTTGTATGCCTATGTATGGTGCCATCAATGAGCGATAAAAAAGGGGGAAGTAAACATCGCCTAAAGCGCCGTCTTTAAGGGCCTTTTCCTCACGAAAACCGCCGTCTTCAAAAGGTTAAGCTATGACAAGATGTTATAAAGTTAAAATTACTAATATCTGAAATAAGCGAAAAAAAAAACGAAGAATAAACAAAGAAGAAAACCCATTTAAACCAAAGTAAAATAACGTAATCCATTAAGAACAATATATGATAATTTATATACTTAATTATATTTTAATTTATAAAGTGTAATATTACTTTTACCATATAAGCAAAACAAGTGATATCCTAAGACCCAATATGGCGAGTAAAAAACCTTTTATCAAGTAAGCTTTTCCCACCGAAACTTATTTGATTGGTTGATTAATTATTCGAAGCTGAACAAATATTTATTTTAATTTATTTCTTCACATATTTAGATATATAATTTTTTTAAAAAAATTAATATAGCAAAAAATATACTTATAAATATAATTTTAAAAAATCCAGCAGCAAATAACATTAGAAAATTAATTAAAATTAAAAAAAAATTTGTATTAACAAATAAAATCTAAATGTACGTTTCCTTTTGGGGAAAAATATATATTTAAAAAAAATTGACAAAATTCAGATTTATTGTTATAAATTTATGTTAAAGATATAAGCTATTGCCAAAATTATAATGTAAAAAATATGTACGTAAAATGCAAATATGTAATTTACTTAAAAAATACATGCCATGTATGTATGTATGTATATATATATATATATATATATATATGTGTGTGTGTGTGTGTGTGTGTTTATGTGTGTAATTTATCTTATTAATTTTTATACGTTGGATAATACAATTAACACAATAATTTTGATTCTTGCAACTTGTGAAGGATTTCTTATGATAATTATTTTCGATATTGAACAACTTACTAAATTATCGTTTTTAATAATGTAAGTAAATATAATATATCTAAAAATTGAAGAGGTAGCTTAAATATTATATTAATAATATAATCTTCCCAGAATGATATATTACTAATATAATATTTAAGCCACCTTTCAGTCCTTGGTAATGGCTGCTATTTGGCTAGAAATATATTCAATATGTTTGCGGAAGAGTTCCGCAAGAATTGATTGCTAAACACCGCCTAGAATTGTCTATAATTCAATAAGTGTTACTAGAGTATTGTTCTTTCACACTTTTGTCCAAATTATCCCAAAGGGACTAAATAGGGGTTAAGTCTGGGCTTTTAGTTAACCAATCCAACCACGCATTAGCCTTGCGGGATCTTTGACAGATGCATGAGTTTGCTGGAAGATTTCATTTCCACGTAGATGATAGTATATCACTTACGTATAGAGGTGATTGCTCAGAAACTCTACGTACCAAACTAAATTGTCGGAGGTAGGTACAAGTATCAAATATCTAAAAAACTGCAAAGAGTAAAAACCCCAATCCATGATTGAACAACTAAGATCTTATACAGCTCTAACTTTATATGCAGGATTAGTGGTTTAATAAGCTTGACGTCATATTCTCGGCCTTCCATTGGCGAAGAAAAGTTCGAATCGAGACACATCATTCAATGCTTCTCATTTCCTTTCCCCCTGGAATCTATTCCGCATTTTCTACTTTCCATGCAAGACGTGCAGCCTAATAGTGTTCATTCGGCAATGGTATTATCCTATATATACAGCTACCGAAGCTCATACAGTGAAGTGAACTTTGCACGGGCCATTCACTGACTGTATAACTTGCGCCCTGATTCAGCCGTATGGTAATTTTAGCTAATGTTAGTTGCGCTTGTTAAGTAGAAAACTTCTCATTTGTTTCACACTACATTCATTCAAGGCTGTTTGTCCTTTGCATTTGGAACGATCCTAATTTTTTAACATCGAACCGTTGAGTTCAGTATCATCGACTCTGCCGACCTCGAAAATACAATTTCTCTGACGATTTTGGAAATTGAATGACTCATACGTCGAGAGCCTACTGTTTTTCAGTGATCCAAATCTTTACCCTTACAGACAGTTTCAACGACAGATTAACAACAAAATCAATATTAGTTATATATGGAGTTACCTCAGCTCTTTCACGTGCGCATAAATGAGACACAGAAAAATTTAAACAAGAAGACTATGTATCTCAATTTGATTACATTTTGCTTGTTGAAGTAACTAATTTAGTATAGTTTTAATATTCATTTTAAATTTAAACAGCTTTTCTCTGCTACATTCATGAAACAAATAACAGATGAAATATTTAAATTCTTCTTTACTTCCGATTATTATAAATTTTGTTTCAAGAAATGAGAGACAATAGAATATTTTCCCTAAATTCTTATGTCATTTCCAAATGACACGAAAAGTAAGGGAAAAAAAAACGTTTGACATATTGTGATAAAATGATACAAAAATACACTCTACAGCAAAAACAATGACGCATCAAGAAAGAGTTGACCGATGAAGACAAAAATTGGCGGATAAGACAATTTTGTATGTAACAGAAAATTATTAAAATCTTAATGATTTATTTCAGAGTTACAAATTTACAAAGAAACGAGCTCAATAAGGTATTGACTCACCTCTAGCCTGGATGCAAGCTGCCACACGACGTGGCGTAGAAGGATAAAGTTCCCTGGTGATCTCTTGTGGTATGTCTTGTCAAATTTACTACAATTGTCGGGCTAGATCATCAACATTCACTAGTAGATGCAGTCGCCTTCCCATCATATTCCAGACATGCTCGATTGGTCACAGATATGGCTGGCCAAGGAAGTGTTTGATAAGCTGTAAGACAGTTAATTGCAAAACATGCCGTACGTGGTGTGGATTATCTTTTGAAAAATAAGGCCACATTATTGCAAAATGAACTGTAGCAAAACATGTCTCAGAATGTCGTCGAGGTTCCGCATTGCTGTAAGTGTGTCTCTAGTGACGATCAAAGGGGTCTGGCTATCAAGGGAAAGGGCAACCCAGACCCTAACTTCTGGTTGAGGGCCTGTGTGGCGGGCAACAGTGAAAGCAGGGTCGGCAAGCTGTCCTTTGCGTTTCCATTAACGTCTTCGATTATCGTCAGGACACAGTTGGAAGCAGGATACGTCGCTAAACACTATACGCATACAGTCAGCATCATTCCATCCTGAATCGAGTCAAGCACCACTGTAATCTGGATCGACAGTGTGCAGGCTTTATTGGCAGGTGGCGTAGATGTCGGTTCGAGCTTAGATTCATCTCTATCAGCCGTCAGTGAATGGTCATGCTGCACATTCGTGTGCGGGTCGCAAGTCTGATGGTTGATAACAATGAATCAGGCACTGTGAACAGCTGATTTGTCAATCGCTCAGTCCTTCCGATCTGCTGCCGCCCTAGGTCAACCGTTACCATCACGATGCTGAAATGTGCCATTGTCCAATCATTCTTGCCAGCACCTTATAATCGCCGCTTCGCTTCTACCCATATGACGAGTGATTCTCCGATTTGCCCAAACTGCCTCTTTCAATCTAATGAAACGAACTCTTTCATAGTCTGAGAGATGATCGTAATAAGCTCGTATCCTGTGGCCAGGCATTTTTTCAGTCGTTGAAAGATATCCTAAATCGCTGAGCAGCAGAAAATTTGAACATTAGATTGAGAATGGCTTCTTATACATACCGGGTGAGGGAGCAGTTCCGATGCGCCTTAGCTACAGCTATTCATTCATTAGACAGCACATTTTAATCATTTGCATGTTCAGTCTAAATGTATTTGAATAAGAAATTTCATTACAAATGGGCTTTTGCTTCTTGGTTTGTCAGGATTTTTTTTTTTTTGTTATAGAGTGTATTTTTAAAACTCTTTTTTTTATCTTCATATACAATGTCTACATTGTTTGTGAAATATATTTCGAAATAATATTTTTTATCTTCCTTTTTGCAGATTTTGCATTTTTTCCCTCTCAATTTTTTGTCATGAATAAAAAGTAGGTCATTGAATGTATTTTCTCTTTTTCTTCTCCAAATTATGAGTAACATTTAAAAATTTGGCAAACATTTAGTTTATGCCAGAATATATAATTATCTATTATATATATATATATATATATATATATATATATATATATATATACATTACGATATATGTATTGAAATTTTTTTTTATTTCATTGTTTTTCTTCGCTTAGAATGTTATATTTAATGAACTCTTACTTCTAATTAAAGTACGTATGATAAAATTGTATTCATTTATTGTAAACTGTTTCTTTATTCAGAACATCTTAGTTCTATATGGTAATTCTGCTTTCGGAATTTTGAGAATTTTTTTAACCCTTTCACGGATAGGCGAATCAACAGTTTTCGCCCTCCTACGACGCATAGCGCTGTGATTAAAGGGTCGGTGAAAGTGGCAGCCTTTTTCCTCCCTAATGACTTCAGAAAATGTCATCCATTTATGATGATGATACGAACAGCTCTCTCACTTTTAAAAGATAGTTTTTAAAGAATTATTGACGGTATAATAAAATTATAATTCCGCCAATTGTAACTTGTGTTATTATAAGCAAGTCAGTAAATTATAAATGTTACATATATTAGTTTCTAAAATATAAATTTTTTAAGCAATTATTAGCGGTACATTAATGTAATATATACACCAATTGTAATTTGACTTTTAAACATTTTAGTTAATGGTAAATATAATAAATATTAGTTTGTAAAATATTGAGTTTTTAAATAATTATTTGCGTTGTATTTAAGTAATATTTACAACAATTGTACTCGCACTTTAAAACTTTGATATCATAAATATTAATTTGTAAAATATAAAATTAAAACATTCAAATAAATAATTAGATAATTTAGATATTTGAATAGTACGTAATTAATACGCAATAACACTAATTAATACGTAATTCTTAGCTTCATAAAATATTAAATTTTTATATTTACCAAAATTTCTTTCTATGTGTGATACACTTTAAAACGTGGAATCGCACAAAACGGAGCATTACAATCTTTGCGATAAATTTGCCATTTTTCAGTAATAAACTCCCGCTAAATTACCCTAAGAAAAATAACTAGATAAAGAACTGAACCGACCTAAATTTTCCTTATTATATAAAGAGTTTTATGTTACCTGTACCGCCATCTATACGCCATAAAATTAACTAAATTGTGCCAGTAAATATAGTTTGTAACACGAATAACTCAGGATAATATACAGTGACGAACTCAGCTAGTACGCGTCCATTGAGGAAAAGTTTCGCCGCCCGAGCAGTGTTCGGCTGCAACCATTTGGGGACGAGCTGAACTCGTCACTGTCCATTACTGTCCACTATTCGGTTAACGAGTTGTGTTTGTTCATAACATTTGAAAGGTTAATGTAAGTAATGGTACTGCCAAGGTGTAAAACACACAAGGGGATTTATAGTCAAGTTCAGAATAGCAAGTACACTATTATTTATCGCCAAATGACTGCAATATGGTTGCTATCACATTTTAAATTGCAGCCACTGATTGAAAAAAAATAATAGCTTCATTAAACGTTCGTTTTGGGTATACAATTCAGAAAAAAACAGGATTCGAAAGATCCCATGTTACACGAAGCATCTTAAGACTTTTTTGAATTCCTTCGAGGACGATTATAATTTATGCATAATCAATGCGATAATTTATTTTATTTTCCTTTTTAACTTTAGATTATGTAAATTAATTTATATTCTAAAACTACACAAATTTGTTGGGATAGTAATATTGTTCTCTAATTACCTGAAAACTTTAATTTAATTTTTCATAATATACATTGAGGGCAGTTCAAAAAAGACGTTACACTTGGTGACATTTGGAGACATATTGTAAACAGAACATTGTAAATTTGTGAGTATGAAGAATATTTTAAGAGCTTCGAAAGAAAAAGTAGTTTGTGGTGTTTTTCCAGTAAATGCGTTTGGAATGCTGCTCGTAATGACGCATCATCTACTTCTGTATTTTAAATTGGATCTGTATGCTCTTCTATAGATTAAATACATGAATTGTGTAGAAATGCATTGTGAAATTATCTCAGTTTAAGGTAAGCATGCAATAACGTGGCCTGCAATTTCAAACGGTGCAGGTCACGGTTACAGCAAGGAGTGACCTGCAACCTCAGTCAGTACTAAAAGTGTTATCTGTGTTCCGCAAGCTCTTCAGGACAATTGACGCATATAAAATAAGAAAATGTTGTGTATGGAAGTACGCATTCCATTATTCGCAACCAGTTAAAATACGGAAACCTGAGAGTATAATACGTATCATGTCTTCTGACGGCCGCAAATAAATGACGACATTAGGGTTCCTGTTTCAATCATCTGCATCGATATACCTCAAAAGGTAACATATTACTAAATCTCGTATTCTCAGGTGATGAATCGCGGGCTCGCTACTTTCACTCAAATATGAAATGGTTACATAAGACTTTTCCCACAAGGCAAACACCTGAAGTTAACTGGAAATTCAAAGTCATTGTGTTTTTTTTATATAAGTGAAGTAGTTGTGTACATTGAATTTATGGCTAAAGGGACAACAGCAACAACCGAAAAATATTCTAAATCATTATGAATTTTGAAAAACGCAAGCAGAGCCCATCAACGTGCTAAGCTACTGCAACATATTGTATCATTCTCTCCCCATAAGTCTCTTGATTACATATTTTCTCTCTCAACTCTCTGTTTATGTTAAGCGATTCAATATTGGTGATATTAGGAATACTTCATCTATACATTTACACAACTTCAACCTTCCACAGATGATTCTAGCTTAAATCTTGAAGATACTGCTGATTTTTTTTCAATGAAATCATTAGCAGATCTACACTACTTAATGTAAAGCTATTTTTAAAAACAAAATCATCTGTATTTTTGAAGATTTCTTAAAGTAGTAAATACTTAGAGGAGGATTAAAGAATTATAGTACATTCTATATGCATTACAGTCAAATGTTTACTTGTTCCATTTTGAATCCATCCCTTTAGGAATATAGTTTGAAGAAAGGAAGCACATTTAATTTCTTGATATGAAAATAAACAATATGGTAAGTCTGCCAATATCGGTCATACTAAAATATTTATATCGACAAATATATTTTTAAGGCAACATATCGAATGGATTTCGTTAATTGGCAGTGGTCAATTGTTTCAAATATAAGCAGTGCCAAAATGAAATAAATCGTCAAGAAAGATGCGAGAATCAGAAAAGAATTCTTGATTATATTTTACACTGATAAAAAAGTAGCGGAAACTTTCAAATATGTTTTCGAGAAGAGTAGTGAGACCATTATATCATATCCAGACTGTAAAAAATAAATCTTCGAATCCCAGCACAAAGAAGATATTCTAGCACAAACAAATGAACACTTTCCCCGCGAGAATAAGCATACATTTTCTAACACGAAAACTCAGGCTGTGTATCTGATACCCTAGTTCATATCTGCTATTTAAATATCAATTAATACCATTTTTAAGCAAATCATATGTTTTATCAATATTAAAAAGCAAAACATTAAATAACTTTGGATATAGAATAATACATGCATTTTTAAAGACAATTTTGACAAACTATATACTGATGATCAATACGGAGACTTTTTTCA
>BMAW01129247.1:192270-289743 GCA_019974015.1 Nephila pilipes | reverse complement strand
ATATATATATATATATATATATATATATATATATATATCACATTGATTGATTGATTGGCGGATTTATGTCATATTCTGTAACAAAGGATATTATCCTTCTTAAGGCTGTCTTCGCGTAATGTTAAAATATAGGACCCGAAATTGGAACCCTTTTTCTGATAAAAGAAAGCACGGGGAGTTTTACTTAGCGTGGTTGAAGGTTTAGGGATACTTTATGGGGTTGAAGATCCCCCCCCCCCAAATCCTGATTTTTAGTAAAATATTGAATGCCAAAGCGTAGTCCTTGAGAGGAACTAGTTTGTAGCAACCATGCTCTAGACGATCCACGAGGAAAACTCTCTGAGTAGTAATACACTGTTTTTTCTGGACATTTAATATTTTTCAAACTATCTTTTTTTCTCAAAAGTGATGTCGTCGAAGGTGCGCTCCAGTCATTTTCTTGCTGTTTGTATGAGTTTCCTTTGATATTTTAATTAAGCCACTATTAAAATGAAGCGTTCAAAAAATATTTTTGAAATGCTTACCTATTTGAAGAAATAAATTAATTATGTAATAAAAATAAATAGAAATTAGGTGTAGCGACTCCCTTCTACAGCAGCGCCAGAGGTTAAAATGCCTTATTAGCTAGCTTGATTAGACGTCTTTTTAACCAAGTTGGTTAGGACATGACAACAAGCAATCAACTTTTCTTTGGACCCACTGGTCCACGGTTCGAATCAACACGAACGCTTCGCGACCTCCGCATTAAGTTAAAGTTATTTCATTTGAATATAAATAAATTAAAATTTAAGGTACGTGTCTTCTCCAAAATCATCATTTTCGTGAAAATTTTCGAAAGTTTCTTTATTCCTTTTTATTAAAGCTCACATATTTAAGATTTCAAAAATGGTTTGCATTTATTTCTAGTGTAGTTAGTTAATGCAATAATGTAAGTATATATATTTTCTTATAAAAGATTAAAATCTTTAAATGCATTTTCTGGAAAACGGTGATTTTATTTATTTTTTTTACTTGAACTTTATTTTGAATTTGTTATGTGAACTTTAGCGTAATTGTTAATTTTTACTAAATTTTCAGCAAATAAGACCAAAATTTGAAAAAAAAAAGTTCATTAAAATGACTTTTGAATTTGCAATTTTGTAGAGTATTGTAACTGAAAACATAAGCATTGTACAAAATTTTCTGTTTTTAAAAAAAAGCTCCGAGGGAAAGTAGGCAAAAATTGCGTGATTTTAGTACCGCATACTAGGATATAGATCCCCCCTTAACAATAAAATTGAGTTTATTTCTTCAATTTTATTGAATTACTGAAGATCATTCTCGTGTGCCTCGGAATTATCAAATTCTTTATTGAATTTTGTATAATTGTACTGAATTTATTCGCAAATGATATGTGTATAACATCGAATCTTTCATACGATTTTTTTTTAAAAAAATATTAAAATTAACAACTAAAGATGTAATTTTAAAGAAAATCTAACTCTACGGTACAATGTCTTAGCATACTATAATTTTCTTTTCCTTGCTACTGTTTATAGCTTTTGAAAATATGTAATTTAAAATAAGGGGGGAAATGCTTGAAGAAAGAATCTCATTAGTAAACAGCATTGGAAAATTAGTTTATTATTCCAGATAGTGAAACCCTTCAAATGAAGATGTTAAAACCAACTATCCAGAAATTAACAATCGGAAAAGAGCTTGACGCCTTGAAGATAGGATTTTCGAAAGGGTTGAATGTGAAGTGTTTAATCTGAAGCATTTCTCAAAGCCGGAAATGGAAAGGTGATCAATCAATAGTTTATTACGCTGAGAAACATTTGTCTTTCGAATGAATTTATATAAATGTGCTCTGAATTTGTTCACGTTAACGTATCAAAATTTTAACATCCTTTTTTTAACAAATTATTAAACTTTATTTTTTTTCTAAATGTTTAGATTTATATTTTCAATATACTTATGGCTCTACAAATAACTTCAATATTTAAAAAGCTTTATGTGTTTTCTTTCTCTTTTATTGTATCAAACTAAAAATTTGTTGGGAAAAATTTCTATTATCTATCTTTATAGAATGATTTATTGAACTTTTTTCTTTTTTCTGAATAAAATCATACAGATGAAATCTTTCTGATGTTAAAATTCTTTTCGATGAAAAAAATTCTAACATCATCCCTTTCGAATGAAAATGCTAGAATTCTTTTCGGTTATATTCAGCGCAATTTGTATTTCGATGAATATAACTATAACTGAAATTTAAAGCTAGAGTTTACTATAAGGCACACCTTGCTCTTTATAGGAAGGAATACTCTCGTAACAGCTATTATATTAAATTTAAAAGAAATTGGAGGTTCCATAATTAAGTTGAGAAATAAAGTTTTGAAAAATAAAAATCAATTTCTTGTGTTCTTAATATCGATGTAAAAAGTAAAACAGATGATCAATTCAAATAGTAGACATACCATATTTATGTATTTCTAAATCCACAAAATTTGGTAAAAAAAAAAAGTTAAACATTACATTTTTTTATTTAAAGTTTAAAAAATTTATTATTGTTTTAAAAATAATATACTACAACTAAAGGCAAAATGTATATAAATAGGGTAATCGAAGAACTTAGAATCTTAAACTATACCCAAAAAAAAAAGAATTTTTAAGGAACTATTCTTTTATCCTGGTAAAATTTCAAAAATTAATGTACTAATCAACGTCTGAATTAATGCCATTAGGTCACAAGCAATAAAAAAATTATTAAATGAATTTGATTAATTGCAGGATTTAAAAAAGCAGAAACGCTAATTTACTCCTTTTTAGAAATGTATATTAATAACAATTTATTGTAGTGTAATATATTTAGTAATAAATATCATATCACAAAAAATAAATTATTTTAAATGTTATATCAAGAAACTCAAATATTGTTGAATGTTGTTGATAGTTTAGTTGAATTTTGTGCACAAATAAAATAGAAAAAAAAAAAAGATAAGATTCTTACACCAGAAATATATATGTATTTCGATAAGTTTGCATTGAGTTTTCAGTTAAAAATTCTATTTGTCATGCAAAAATTTGTATAAATCTATACATTAAACAACATAAAATACAATAATTATTACCTTTATCAGTAAAAGCTTACAAAATTTAGATTTTGTTTTTTAAAAAAATTATTTGTCAGATAATAGCTACAACACTTTCAATTTCATTAACAAAGAAAATGGAAATACACACACCAATTTACTTCATTAATATCATTATCCTCAATCACTCCTGTTAATAAAATTATTTTTAAAGGTTTGAAGATAATCAAGTCTTATAAATGCTGATCTCAGATAAAATATAAGAAAAAGGAACAATTCATTTGTTTTAGTATTTTACATGTAGAACTTGGGAAATTTATAAACATATAAAAAAGACTAATCTGATTACCAAGACATTCTTGTTTGAAAAATTAATCATTAATAAAATCAGTCAAATATTTCAAAATTAAATGTTTGGTATTACTAACTTTTTTAAATAGTCAACGAGATGAACTAGTATTAAACTATGTTGTGAGGCTCAAAAAATACATAAATTTATTGATTCAAGTAAAATAAAGTAAATATAATTATTGAATTAAATAAACGTTACAAACAGTCAAGATTAAAATATTGAATGTTTACTTCCTGAGCTGTTAAATGAATATCTTTAAAAAACTTTCCACATATTATGAAAATTACAAGATATTTCTTGAGCTACATGATAAAATGTAACTAACAACACAGTGAAGAATATTTATTCAATTGCAAAACAATTAATGGAAAAAGAAAATTTTTAAAAATTAATTATATTTTGGAGTCACCTTACATAAGGACTTTTGACAACGGACTTTATAAATCTAAGCAAAGGTTAGATGAAGATTGGCACTCTAACTGGAATTCAATTGGCACACTACTTTGAACCCCATCTGGTTTAACGTGCAGCAACCATCAGTATTCGTACTCAAATTACAACTTCAAGGACGCGATCCTTGAAAGAAACAAAATCCATAAATGATAATTTATTATACGAGGCGAAACCAAAATGTAAAAATCAAGTAAATAGAATTGTTCCCTGTTAAAAAAGAAATGCAGATTTTTATACTTTAAAATCTATATTATACAAACCTACCGTTAAATGAAATTAATATTAAAAATAAACTAAAAACGTAAGTATATATTAATATTAAAAATAAACTAAAAACGTAAGTATATATTAATAGCGAAAACAACAACAACAACTATTATGAATATTTTATGAATGAAATGTTTTAATAAACGAATCGTTAAAGAATAAGCAACAAAAATTGAATTGGATATTAATTTGACAATGCTCTGAAAGATGAAATATTGTTTAAATACGCCATTTGCAAAACAATCTCTAAGCAAAGGAAACAAATTGCTATTCAATGTTATTTTTAATGATGAGAGTCAATTTCGATGAAACGTGCCTTCAGAATATTTCAAGATCTGAAACTAAGGGAACACTTTCTTCTGTAAATCGGAACAGTAACAATATTAAGAATTTAGATGCATGAAAAAAGAGAAAAAGATATTATAGATAATGAACAAGTTCCAAAATAGTATTAAGTCGAATATCAATTATTTCTATGCTTTTTCAAAAGCATGCAAAGTACTCATTTCTGTCTAGTTTAAAATAATGATTCTTATTCTTATAACAAACAATGATTTAAGAGAGGAGAGGAAGAGAGACAGCAGGAGAGAGAAGAGAGATATAGAGAGGTATATATGAAAAACACTTTTTAAAACTTTTTACTGACATAAAAGTAATGACAAAAACTTTTAGGCAAATTTTTCATTAGAATTCTTATTACAAATTAATCTTCAATAGAAATTAGTTTATGAAGTTATATTAATATAAAAAATAGCCTTAATTTTGCTTCTAAATAAAACAAAAAACATCAAACAAATGTATAAAAAAAAGTGTTGATTTCCAGGAGAAATTGCTATTAACTTAAAGCTAAGAGATTGAATATTTTTAAGAAATAACGCATAATTTCAACTAAAAGAAATGATCAAATTTGTACTTATTTAAGATCATAAAAATTATTTTGCACAGAAGTTGATAATTTGTAAAAAAAAAAAAAAAAAAAAAAAAAAAAATCCGCATTCTCTTTCTCTCTCTGAACTTCTCCGCACACACATATATTAAGGAAAGATTCGTCTACATACTTATAAACATTTATTATTAAGATATCATAAAATTATGGTAAATCGGAATATATTTTTCATTTATTCTTAAGTAACAGTAAAATACGAATATGCACTCTAAATATATTTATTGGCTAATATACGTATAGATACTTTTTATTAAGAATATACATTGAATAATTTTAAGATAATATTTACCTAGTGATACAAAAATATGCTAAACAACTTGAAATTCTCTTTTTTTTCCAATTTCAATTACACTATTAAGGAGGGAAACGAAGAAATTTTAATTATGACTAAAATTTTTGAGAATCTGTAAGAAAGAGAAAAAGTTGAGGTTTCCAATAAGCTATATTTTATGTCCTTACTATTTCCTCTTGGGAATTATCATCTAATGGGACTTCGAGATTTTTCAAGTTCCCTTAAATGAGAGAAACTTTTCCAAAAAAAGTACAGATTTTTTCTCTCAGTCCGGTAACAATTATCTCTATTTCCTCCCCCTCTTAACATATGGCATTTCAAATTATACTTCCGCACCATCTCCGATCAACCCCTTTAAACGAAATCTTTAAAAAGCTCGCCTTTCAACAGAACCAAGCCCCATTGTTAGCATACATAAGAGCTTGCTACCATCGTAGCTAAACACCCCATTACAACAATCACTCAAATTGACAATGACGAGTCTCCTCCTAAGAAATCCTAAGATGAATTTATTGTCCTACATAGTCGTATGGGTAAAGAAAATAAATGATCTTCAAGGGACTGCAACAAATTGACTACATATTTCGGAGCAATTGATATTGTTAGTCTGCTTTCATTTAACACTTATTGGTGCCATCTAAAGAAAGTGCAACGGAAGTTTACAGGGGATGCGTCAGCTTGAAATCTTTTAGAAAAGGCACTTTTGTACTTTGATACTTTGGGGAACGAGTTAAGCTCCTTTAGGGAAGACATACCTTTGGCAAAAGGAGTGTTTAAAATGACCAGATGCACGTCTGGTCATTTTAAACTTAGATTAGGAGAACTAAGGAAAATTTTTTGAAGGAGAGGAGAACTGAACCTTTCCGGATTTTTATCTCTGATCTCCCTGAAAATCTATTGTGAAACTGATTTTGGGTATATATATATATCCACTGCTGGCCACACAAAATGCAACACCCAGAAGGACCAGAGATATCACAGAGAAATTTATTTGGCAGATAACATGTTGTATAAAGATCAAACGATTAAAATTACAGACTCTTGTGAAGTGTGGATGATGACAAAATCAGTAGTTAGTGCAGCCGCCATTGTTGGCTATAACCGCTGCCACACGCCTCGGCATAGAATCAAAGAGGCTTTGGATGTATCCTTGGGGTACAGCAGTCCATGCTGCTTCCACATATTGCCAAAGTTGATCTAGTGTAGCAGTGGGGGGTGTATCCCAGACCAGTCGTTGAGCAAGCATGGATCACACATTTTTGATTGGCGATAGATCGGGAGAACAAGCAGGCCAAGGAAGCAATTCAATCTGATGGGTAAAGAAGAACTCTTGAACATTGCGTACCACGTGTGGTCACGCATTATCCTATTGGAATATGGCAAGCGCTGAAGGTATGGGAGGACCACGGACTCCAACACCTCAGAGATGTAACGCTGGCTGTTCAGTGTACCGGTAATGCATACTTAAGGGGTGCGAGAGTGAAATCCAATACCACTCCAAACCATGATACCGGGAGTAGGACCAGTGTGGCGATGCATAACGCAACATTTCAGCAGCCTCTCACCACGGTGTCTCCAAACTCAAGTCCGACCATCGTGATGTTGTAGGCAGAAGCGGGATTCATCAGTAAACACAATGTCGTTCCATTCCGTTGTCCATGTCCACCGTTCATTGCACCATTGGCGGTGCAAACGCCTGTGGTTTCGAGTCAAGGGTAAAAGAAGAAATGGACGCCTTGAGGACATTCCACTCTGCTGCAAATGACGTCTAATGGTACGAACGGACACCGAATGATGCGTAGCAGACTGAATCTGTTGTGCTATGGTTCGTGATGTGGCTGCGCGATCCACCATTGCCATGCGCACAATCTGCATGTCATTACGGGCAGTGATGTAATGAAGGGGAAGGGGTGTGGGCAGGTCCCGTCAGTCCATCGTTCCCTCCTGCATCTAGCGATCACAGATCTGCATCACAATTGCTTGGTTCCGTCCAACACGTTGACCGATTTCTCTGAAGGATAATCTGCAATTCCTATAGGCTGCTATTCTTCCTCGGTCGAATTCAGAAACTTGGTCAAAAGACGCTAGATATCTTCCACGAGGTATAGGTAAGCAGCTTACGCAAAAAAACGCACGAAAAAACAATTGCCTTACTTCAAATCGCCAATCTGTTTTCCCCTTATACAGCGCTTGCGAGTGGCGCTACGGTCGCCCGTGATGAACGCCTGCGCTGCAATGCTAATGATTTGCAAAGTTCATTGTCGCAAACGCATGATGTAAATTTCACATGGTTTGCATGTTTCCTTCAGGGTGTTGCATTTTGTGTGGCCAGCAGTGTATATATATATGAAAGATATTCATAATTTTAGTTCAACATAAATGAAACAGTCTGAATACATCGCCGAAATGAACAGTCCATTTTTTTTCATAACAAGAATATTTATTTAAGCTAGCATGGGGAGCGTTACGTACTTATGGACTTGGAGATTAGAGCATAAGAGAGAAACATTTTGTTGAGTAAAGTTATATAGCAGGGATCTTTCAAAATAAACATCATATAACATGTGGTACAGTATTAGGGATTCTGGGGGAATATCATAATAGGCAAGGAGTCTAATAGGGATTGTTTCGACAAATTTATGATCGTGGGAACACGAATTTAACCAGTTTTATAAGCGCGTGATCTAATAAATAACAGGATATTTTGGAAAATGATCAAGAAATAAGAATGAACTCTTTACTTTTGAATTAGGGAATGGGATCGAATATATAATTAAATTATTATTAAGAGAAAATATTGAATTGAAGCTAAATCATTACACACACACACACACACACACACATATATATATATAATGTTAAAATACAGAGATATAATTGAAGGAACTTTGTAGGTCTATTCCCCAAACATAAAATCAATCAACAATTATTGTAATCTATAACAAAGCCAAAAGAAATCTCTTCTTGGTCGCTCATATTCCTTTTAAATGTTAAGCTGTAGCTTTAAAAGTCACATGTATTAAAAAGAACTCTAAGCTACTAAAAAATTTATCATTTATAATATCATTTATAATTGCGAAAACAGTTTGATGAATGAAATTACGATGTCAAAGGTCAACAAATCGAGGACTTGGTAATAAAAATAATGCCATACTTCTGTAATTAATCGATAAATATACAAAATGATATTTTTATAGATCACTTCTGAAACAGATATTGTTCGTTATTGAAATTAGTATACACGACGGACCAGTCCTTTTTGGACAAATTTCTTAATAAAACTCAACAATAAAAATTAATGGTTCAATCATAAGTAAAGTTATTACAGTTATTGTTGGTGTCAGCGCGACAGTAGTTACCCACGTCCGTTATTGCTGAAAGTCGTTCAGCTTCGGCCTATTTTTAAGAGAGGGTATGTAGGAGGCGTTCACATTCATCAACATCCCACCCGGCCTTGCCAGGCTCTCATGCAAGAACTTAATGACTTATGAAAATTATTAAAATACAACATTTTTTAAAAAATGAATCATTACAAGTAAATAATAAATGAATTAAATTGACAACTAAATATAAAATATTAATATTGAGTTGAGAAATAGTTCAAACACAGAAACAATGATGCAATATATAAACATAAGAAAATAGCTAATATGTAGTAAATAATTCGATACATGTTACAAAAATGCAATAAATTTAAATTCGTAATGTGATATAACTATAATCAAACATTTTTAACGTTCAATAGGTAATATACTCAGTTTATTAATGGACCTTTTAAAAGTACTGTTACTAGTTTTGATGGCTGTAACTCTAACTTTTTGTATCCATTCCCGGATAAATCCCTACAACTCGTCCTAATAACCATTTACAAGGAGGAAGTTCTTTCCTAATTAAAACCATATCTCCTACTTTAAGATTTTCTTTAAATATCCATTTTTTTTCTTTGTTGCAGATTATTTAAATATGATAGACTATCTTTTCCAGATCGTTTGAACAGAATTGGTTATTCTTTCCCAAGCCTTTAAACAATTTGTTTCACAATATATAAGAGATGGTTCGACTATAGCTGTAATCGGTCTTCCGATTAAAAAATAAGCTGGCGTCAAAACCTCCATATCGTCTACGTCGGCCGAAATTGGAGTAAGGAGTCGAGAGTTCAAAATTGCCACAATCTGAGTTATTAAAGTTAGTAATTCTTCATAACTAAATTTAGAATTTCCCGCAATGCGCTTGAAATGATGTTTGAGTGACTTTATATTAGCCTCCCAAGTTAGGACTTCTAGGGGGAATGAATGATCATTCAATGTTTTCTTCTGCAAAAAAGGAAAATAGAGACTCTTCTCGATCTCTCACCAATTTAGTTAAAGATTTTAATTCTCTGTTAGCTCCGACAATGTTGGTCCCATTATCCGAAACTATTTTACGGCATTTTCCCCTTCTAGATATAAACCTTTTCAATGCCGCTATTAGTGCTTGAGAAGTTAAGTCAGTAATTATCTCTAGGTGAATGGTCTTCGTTACAAGGCAAATAAATATACAAACATAAACTTTAATTTCAGAACCTTTCCTCTGATATTTATTTTTGATAAGAAACGGTCCATATAAATCAATACCTGTTGAATTAAACACTTTATCAGGAGTAATTCTTTCTTTAGGCAAATTGCCCATTTTTTGAGAACATATTTTAGTAATTACTTTAAAACATTTTATACAGTTATAAACAATTTTTTTACAAACATTTAGCCCGTGAATAGGCCAATATTTAAGTCTAATTTGATAAAGCTAATTCTGGGCTCCAAGATGAAAATACTTTTCATGATAGTATTTTACAATCATTTTAGTCAATTTACTTTTCGATGGTAGCAAAATAGGATGTTTACCTGAGTACGGGAGCTGCGAATTTTTAAGTCTTTCTCCCACTCTTATGATACCTTTACCATCTAAAAATGGAGACAAATTTAAAATCTTACTTTTATGACAAATATCATTTCCATTTTGCATAGCTGTCATTTTTGTGTAAAATGACCTGTGTGGTTCTTGTTTTAATAAGCAGTATTTTGCTTCCATCATCTCCTCTGATATGAGTGGTCCCTCTTTCTTATTCCCAGAATTCTTACAATTGAATATCAACCTGAAAAGGAAACTTAATACTCGAACAACAGTTAGAAATCTATTACTATAAGTAAGTAAGTAATCAAAAATAGTTTGATTTAAATTTAAAATTAGCACAACATTTTCTTTAGAGTACTTCGATTTCAGTTCAGGCAAATACTCTTCTTCATTAAGTTCTGGACATTCAGAATCAGTACCTGGGAGTTCATCAAATTGCAAAAAGGATGGACCATTCCACCAGTTATCGTCAGATAAAAGGGAATCAGCACTAAGTCTCCTAGACAAGAGATCTGAGGGATTGTCCATTCCAGAGCAGTGAAATCAAGAATCAGGATATGTTAACCTGGTGATCTCCTGCACTCTGTTGGCCACAAATTATTTCCATTTCTTCGCAGAACCTGTAATCTAGAGCAGAACTATTTTCTAATCTGTCCAGTGAAACACTTTGCATTCCTTTTTCTTGCGGATGATTTCTTGCACTTTAGAACTCAAACGAGCCGCAACTAAAGCTCCCAAGAGTTCAAGTCGAGGTAAGGTAATAGCCTTCAGTGGTGCCACTCTCGTTTTTGAAGCTATAAGAATTACAAGCACTTTATATTGTTTTTTCACTTTCTCATAAATTGATGCTCCATAGGCGAGTTTAGAAGCATTGCAAAAGGTATGGATTTTAGTAAAGTCATTTATCTCAGAATTTGCAAAATCAAGAATAATCTTGAAATTGTGAGTTTGTTTAACAAGGGTAGTTCCTTGTTCCAGTTTACCCACCTTTGTACTATTTTCGGGGTTGAATCTTCATCTCAAGTGATTTTATTCTTCCAGAGTTTCTGTATGAGGCATTTCATTCTTAGAGTGAAGAGGGAAAGCAATCCAAGTGGATCAAATATTTTCCCGATAGCTTGTAACAGGAATCTATTAGTATTTTTGTTAGCTGAAATTAATTCTAGCAATCCTTTAGTATCCAACGTCAGCCAATCATCTAAGGTTTCCCAAGCCAAGCCTAATACTTTTGTCTTGTTTGATCTTAAGCTGACGGATGTATCAAATGGATATATGTCGAAACCTTCTGCTGCCCTCTGAGACATTAAGGTGTTGTCATTACTGATCCATTTTCTCATCTCCATTCCTGCTTCCTTCGTGATGTTCTCAGCATGAAGAGATATAAGAAGTGCTTCTTCTCGAGAGTCTTGATCTATAATCCAGTAATCAACGTACGTGAAGGAATCTGGATGTTGTACAGTTATGGGACGACTTTTTCTATATTTCTCAATGTGATGTTTAACTGTAGTCACTAGTAGAAATGGGCTAGCATTAACGCCAAAAATAATCCTGTTGAAACTTTAAATTTGTAATGAGGCATTTTTTTTATCACTTTGATTACTTTCTGTCCATAAAAATCTTACTGCGTCTTTATGCTTATCCGCCAAACAAATTTGAAGAAAAGCCTGACGAATATCGAATGATATTGCAATCCGATTTAATCTAAAATTTAATAGCACATCTAAAAGTTAGAATTTAAATTAGGACCAGACCACAAGCAATCGTTCAAAGAAAGTTCATTAGTATGATGTGCGGCAGCATCAAATACAATACGAGTAGAAGTTGTGACTCGACCCTCCTTTTTTACTGCTTAATGGTGTAAATAAAATACCGGTTTGTGTATAGTTATTTGCCGCAGTAATTTCTACTTTGTCTATAATTCCTTGATTCAAAAAGTCTTGAATCGTTTCTTGATATTGAGAGTAAAGTATTTTTTCTCTCTGTATCCTTCGCCATAAATTTTGGAAACTTTGTTTTGCTACAGAAAAGTTATCAGATAATTCTTTCCAGTTTTTACGGAATGGCAATTCTACTATGTATCGTTCATTATTAAATTGTATAGTTTCTTTAAAAATATTCATAGCTTGATCATTTTTACGGTAGTAAGGGTCATCTCTTATGCCAAGAGATTCAAGTTCAAAAAAAAGTTTTAATGTGTCCTCAGCAGAATTATCATCCTTAAGGAGATAACACGATAAGTTATTATTATTTTTGTTCTCCTGGAACCATTCACCAGCAACCCATCAAAATTCGCAGTTTTCCAAATCTTCTTTAAATTCAGCTACTTCATTAGGAGCAGCATTTTCAAGTGCGAAGAAAATATTTTTTGGCTCGTCTGTTTTCACCTGAAGTTGATCTACTTTCTTTACTTTTACTTCGAGTTCCGTTGAATCAATATCATCGGTCACCTATTCAACAAATTTTTTTATTCCAGTAATATTTCCCTTCAAGGAAGTTTTAACTTTGTTTAATTTTTCTACTCTATTCACAGCAGTTGGTCTTATGGCCCGACTGGACCAGAAATGTTCGTTAGTGAAATTAGTATACACGACGGACCAGTCCTTTTTAGACAAAAATTTTTTTTATCAAAACTTAACAATAAAAATTAATGGTTCAATTATAAGTAAAGTTATTACAGTTATTGTGAGTGTCAGCGCGACAGTAGTTACCCAAGCTTCGTCGCTTAAGTTCGAAGCTTAAGTCGTTCAGATTTTGCAATAGTCGTTCAGATGCTGCCTATTTTTAACAGAGGGCCGGTAGGAGGAGTGCACATGCGTCAACAGATATAAAAATATAATGATAATATTGTTTTATATCATAGAAATGGCAATTTCTTTATTTTTAACAGTAATTTTTTTTATCTAATATTCAATGTATGTCATTTTTCAGAAAAGAAGAAGAAAAAAAATATTTACGCACTTTTTTTTTTGTTATTGTTCCTATACTCAAATATATATAAATAATTTGACTAAATAAAATTGCAATTAAATTTTTTTCCCACACCTATTTCTTAAGCAACCATACTTTCGATAATTTTCTGATTTTCGGAAAGCCTTTTATTTAGGCTTTCAAATACATTTTTGGCATGAAAAAAAAAAAAAAAAAATCAAACATTTGAATATCTCGGAGAACCTGATTACAATTCACAATATAAATATAGGGCTTAATTTTACTAATTTGACAAAATATTTTCAACCGATCGTTTGAATGAGAATATTTCAATTTTGTCTGTGTAGCAATAATTTGTTTTTCCTCTTACACGAAATGTGTGCAATTTCATTCATATTTTCAATATTAGAATAAAAGTAATTGATTTAATAGCACTTGATTTATTTTTATTTTCTTAATAATAAATTCTTCTTAATTAGTACTTTACTCAGAATGTAAGCTATATTTTTGAATACGCAAAAAAATCCGGCTAATAATCTTGTGACGTCTTAATTTTAATTTTTTCTCTTTTTATTTAAAGTCTAATTTCTTTTATCAGACTATAAAAGAATTGAGCATTAATTGTATTGCTAAGATAATTTCTTAAGGAAAAAACTGAGAATAAGTTTAGAGAAAAATAGTTTGGGATACATTTTGATTACATTACAGTTGTGAAAAACTTTCTGAAGCATCTTAACCATAAAAAACAGCAAGTAAGCTATATTTAGGAGACCTTTAAAGTAATATAAGTGTTTAATTGTATAATTGTGCTTTGCTTAAACTGTCTACTTTTTAAGTATATGACTTTAGAAAAATCAGCCTCTTCTTGTATTTAAATTGTACATATACGAGTATGCTATTTCCCATTCAATAGTAAACAAAGTTTTTGTATAATGTATTATTTTTCACGAATATTTTAAACGGCTGTGATTTTCCTGTCTGTTATATATTCCATTCCGTGAGTCAACCATATGAGGGGTGGGGATATTTTGGCATTTGGAAAATGTATAATCTAACTGATAATCCTTGTCTAAACTATTTTAATTTTAAAGAATTTAATATTCCTTAATTTTACCATTTTTATTTCGAATTTTAAAAAAGCGCTACTTGGAAAAATGATGAAGTTCTAAATTTATCCTGGGGGTATAATAATATTAAAAGAAGATTTTTTCTTATAAATAAAGAATGTATCACTATGTGAGCGCTATTGTTAAAATTATCCCAGCTTCAAAATTTATCTTATTCCTGAAAACAAGCTTTAACAAAAAATATAAAAATTAACAAAACGTTTGGTCAAATATTTGAAATTTGGAGTAACATTTGTTAAAACCGTTTGTCGTAAATCTGTGAGTATATAAGTGATATTTAGGTACCACGAATTTCCATGTGGAGTACAGATTTGCAGCAATATGTTGTACCCAAAATTAAAATTAGACTGTTATTGATTGATTAATTGTTTCATTAATTTCTCTCTAAGAAACAATAAGACAGTATTTTGCAACGGATTTTGTAATTTTAAACTTTGATCAGGTAACGAAATTGACAATTTAATTTGGTCCCATTCACCAAAACTTCCACAGTGTACCAACTTGAGGACACTAAGCTTCGACAGATTTAACATACATCTGTCCAAAATCTGCAGGCCTTATGGGTAATGAGATTCTGTGATTTAAATTTCAGTTAACAAAGGAATTACAATAAATGCAATTCCTTTATTGCCAATGAAATAAATGGTAATTATTATTAATATTATTTATTAATAATATGATTAATGAAATAGATGGATTAAAAAAAACTTTTTTTTGGTTGGATAAAGAATCTAATAATAATATTGATATATTTAATAATTATTTCGATTTTGTTAATTCGCAGCAAGATTTAAACTTATTAAAATTAAATATAATTATTTTTCTCAACACTTACAATCTTTAAATAATAGTTTTGAAAGATATTTTCCATCTGAAAAATACCTCGTGGGAATAGAATGTGTTAAAAACAAATCTTTTTCAAATCACATGGAAATAGTAAATTAAATTTAAGTAATGGAAGAATATGGATCCCTCCTTAAGATTAGCTTAGAAATTATGTTAAAAACAAGTTTTTCAATAATGTATATAGATAAATTTTGGAGATTAAAATTAAAAATAAATATACTTCATTTCTTTTCGAAGAAACAATGAAAATGTTAGTCTCTTTCGCAACATCATATTTATGAGAAATGGGAATTTCATCTATGACAGTAATAAAAAGTAAATTTAGAAATTGACTATCGGTTGTTTCTCCACTCTGACCTAGCATGACTAATTTAGAACCCATAATTCAAGAGTTAATTGATGTTAATTAATGAATCTTATGATTATCATTATGTACCAAATAAATAAAATTTATAGGTATTTAATTTTGTATTAATCAGAGGACTGACTTTTTTTTGTATGGTAATGACTTTGTGATTTTTTGACATTAATTTCTGTGATTTTCTCAAAGGTTTATTTACTTATATAAAATAATGTTAACAATGATTTATTTTAACATTTGAATATATGAAATAAATGATAATAAAAGTAAATGACATGTAATGTAAGTGGATAATATAAAAGTGCTACAATTAACTTATGTAATTTTTCTTTAATATTTTTAATTTACAAAATTAAATCTTTATTTAATTATGTAATTTATTAATTAAGAATTATTAATTAATAATTCTTTAATTATTAATTTATATTTAATAATTTTTCTTTTTTCTTTAATCAGTAAAGTTTTTTTGTTAAAAAAAAACCACCGAACCGCAAAATTTTTTCACAAATTTTACTGGTTCGTAGGCTGAAAAAAGATTAATATGCTCTGGGCCTATGAGTATATTGACTTGTAGGCCCAGTCCTCCTATGTAAACAGCTAGACTGGGCAGTTTTGCCTCAGGACAAATTTAAACTATACCAGTGATTCTCAACTTATTCAAACCCTGGTACCCTTTGTGAACAAAGGTTTCCAACGATAACTTATCGCTTGTAAAATCAGGACTAATTCTAAGTAAGGAAAAAAAATGTGGATTTCCCAGCACTCCTATGAAGATGTTGAGGCACCCTGCTGTGCAGTGGCACACGCTTTGGGAACTACTGAACAAGACAATGAGAAAAATGTAAAAATTCCTAGATGTTCCCAAATAAGGGTTCACAGACTCAAGAACCGTGACAAACTTGAAATCTTAGGCAACTTACAACAAAGAAATCTGGACAATTTGAATCTCCCCCCACCTTCCATAATTTTTTAAAAAAATATTTATTCGATTTAGAGATAAATTAGGAATATCTTCATCGAATCTATATCTGGTTTGTACCTGTATTTTCATTCAGGTGATAAACTCTAATTTTTTTCAAACACATTAAATATTTACAAGAGAGATTTGGGCGTAGTTTTCATCTTTCAGCTTACAGCTAATTGATCGATTTTTTCCCCATTATCATTAAATAATAGTCATACTTTATAAACTAGTTATACGCCCAATAATAGCGTAGCTGCCTTCGTTCTGTGGACAGAAGCTCATTTTTACATGAAAAGTACAAGATGTTCAAAATAAGTTCTTACGACAAAAAAAATAGAGAGAGAGAGAGACCATGGTATTAATTCATAAAGATCTTAAAATAGCAACAGTTGATACTTTTATCACAGTACTAACTAGAAATGTTTTCACAACAATAGAAAAACACGAACATCCAATTATATAGCACAAACAATGTCCTAAAATCCATATTATAAACTTAGATTTGTCTATTTTACTACGAAAAGATCGTATCCTCTAAGCCATACTAATTATTTATATTTTTATGTCTCAGTACACTTAGTTAAAGTAAATAGAATTGCACTTCCTCATATAATTCTTTCAGATTTTTTTTTTCTCTTCTTATTTGCTTCTTCCCTTACCAGTTTTACCCTTATGGGTATGTCTTTTTCATTAATTTTCTTTAATATTTACGAGTATTAAGAAATTTGGAGAATAAGCGTTAGCTCGTTGTCGCTCATTTATAATCTAATTTTAGTAGTATTGACTGGTTAATTGTTTGATTAACGCTGCCTTGAATTGACAATAGTAATGGATCTCGTTATTTCGAACATCGGTCAAGTGACGAGAACGACACTTGAACTGGAATTCCACACCACACCAGTACAAGGACTGAGCCTCGTCAGATTTAAAGTGCAGTTGTCCAACTTAACAGTAGATATCTAAGAGAAATCTTTGCTAGAACCCATGATTCGAGGAAAACAACGCTGGTCACGAGCTTGCGATCAGGACCACTCAGAAACCGTGGCCAAATTTAGTAGTAATCGAGTCACGATTACATCAAAAATTCTTCTTATCGAAAGTGATGTCTACTTCATATTAATAGGAATTGAACCTGAAATTCCTAAAGCAATGTGATTCTGAAATTAAGAAAATGAGGTTCATTATAGCGTCATGTTTGTTACTGAACCGTGGTTCAGAAATACGACATCTGTACTCTACAGCTCCCGTGGGGCTTTTAGAGGTATGTTTAATTCGGAAACAACCATATAACTATTTTACAAAAATTATATAATCTTTAATAAATAGACTTAGTATATTGAAATTGATAAAAGTTCAGATATTTTTAAAAAATTCAAGTCTCTCTCTCAATATTTTGTGTTATAATTAGTTTATAGAAATGACAAATTGATACTTTCTTTCTAATAAATAAATGATTTTTTTTATTTGGTTTTATAAACGTCGCACTAGAAACAACACGAGGACTATTGGTGACGGACCTCATAATTTTGAACCTCGGTCAAATGACGAGGACGACACCTGAGCTGGCATCCCCTCTCCTAACTTCCACACTACGTCTACGTTAGGACTTTGGACCCCCAAAAGATTTGATGTGCATCAACTCCGGCTACACGGCGGGTCTTTAGAATGAAAAAGTGAAATATTCTATACAAAGTTATTAATCTAAATGATTATTATGTAAATTATTACAAATAGTTTCAAGGGTTTGTATACAAACAGCCATTTTGTGAAATCTTTAGGTTGTAAATTTAATTCAGTGAGTTGATTATATTTATTGATTCCTAAACACTCTACAGAAATAATAGTTAATTATTTAAACTAACTTAAGTGATACCATGATATTTAATATATACTCCCGATTCTTTTGCGCCCTTTAGAATCAAGATGATATTATTTGAAGAATACAAAATATCTATAGTATAGAATAAACTTTAATTTTATGGATAATTCGACTATGAGAATGAAAAAAGAGCAACGTTTTAAAATGTAAAAATTCATCACTTATTTATGTTTCGTTTCTTTTTATAAGTTAATTTTTCATAACAACATTTGAAAATTGATAAGTGTGTGTATCAATATTAATTTTGCCTCATTGGTCATTACGGAATACAATGCGCAAAACTGGTAAAGAAACTTTGTTAAGGTTATACATATGTTACATACTAAAAATTGAATTTAGTAAAAATCGTTCCATAACGACATAAACTTTAATATCATTTAATTTATAACAATGAAAAAATAAGAAAAATATAAATATTTTTTTTTAAATATTTTAAATAAGTTTATAGCTGTTAACTTGTAAGAACTGTTTATAATTAGGTAAGAAATAACTGAAAAGTGTTTGAACTTTATTGTTACAAATCACTCTACACATTATCTTTGTTCGATCAATCAACAAACCAAAACCTTGAAATATACCACTGAATTTCACAAATAGTTATGTTAAACAATTTTTTATTTCCATTTTTCTTATTTTTTCATTGTTTTATTTTAAATATAAGCATAAAAGAAAAGGAGGAAAGAGGATAGAAAAGAATGAATTATTAGTTGAGGGAAAACTCGGTTTAAAGAAAATATTTGACATTTATAAAATAAGTGTTTAATATTAATCAATTATATGTGTCTAGTTATTTGTTTACAACTGTGCCATCTTCTGGTAACCTTGTGAATTCCTGTTTCGTGAGTTCTCGTCCTTGAGTTAAAATAGTCAGCAACTGCCTTGAAACACTTTCTTAAAAGACTTGAATTTTTCCCGTTAGATAATTTTGCAGAGATCTGAACAGGTAATAATCAGATGCTGCAATGTAGAATACGGTGGGTGACTCATGATTCCATCCTACGCATTCAGTTTTTGTTGTCACCATTGCAGTATGCGGTCGAGACATCGTGGTGGAACACTATTCCTTTTGGACACCTTGGCTTTTCTTTGATATAGCCGATCTAATTTATCCATGCTGACAGTGTCAGATCCGCGTTAATTGTTTCCCTGTTTCATTAACTCGTAGTCACTGATCTTTCCTGTCCCACCACAAACAAAGCAGTACTTTTCGTTGATGGATACTTGTTTGGAACTGTTGCTGATGATGTCTCTGGTTTGCATTAAGATTTTTTCTCTTATATTCTCGAAAGAATCTACTTTTCATCTCCAGTAACCAGCCTGTCCAAAAACGGCTCCACGTTGTGTCTAATCAGATGAGATGAACACATTCTTACATCGATCAGAGCTTCGTTATTCATGTGGAACCCAAACACTTGCTTTAACCAAACCCAAGAGATTTAATGTGATTCCAACAGTTGTATGATGAATGCCAAACTCTTTCTGCAATTTCGACTTGTTAAATGTGATTATTTTCCAACATGGATCGCAAAAAACATCATTATCGATCTTGATTGTCCAGATCGATCACTTTGGAGTGCTCAGATCCTGAACGAAATTTGCTAAATAATCTTTGACAAGTACAACATTTCAATATCTTTCCAACACTGCACATAAATTTTACATGCAACCGATGCGTTGCTTCCTTTGGAATCTTAATAAAAATGCAGTGTCGTAAATGCACTTTATCTACCAACATGCTTTTCACTTTAAATATCACAAGTAAATGATGAACGGTAAAAAGGACTCCTTTTATATTATATAATCAAGAACAAAAAAAAAAAAAAAAAAAAAAAAAATCGAAATGACCTATTAAATAGGTGTTATTTTTTTATTTAGAAGAAAAATTACCTGCCTATTTAAAATACGACAGAACTTTCTCCAACCCAATATTACAATGAGGATGAGATTTTTAACAGATTTAGTTTTTTTCATAAATCTTATCTGTAAGATAAATATAAGAAAATATTTATACATTTATTGTCCCTCAATGCCTTCGATACGCTAGGGTGTATAAATTCAAAGCAAGAGGAGAGTATTATTTATATGATTATTTTAATTTATTTTTTTATTTTTATTATTGTAAAATTACAATAACAAAAATAATATTTAAATTTTTTAATGAGTGAAAGCCGAAGAAGGAAGAAAAGTAAAATGGTTCTTGTTTTTTGGGGCACAGCAAACAGTTCAAGAGAGAAGAGGTAGGATGGCGACAGGGTATCAAACAGCTAATGAAAGTCTGAATAGATGATGATGTAGGTCTTGGAGGAGATGGTTTGATTTGAAACAGGCTATTGATGGAGTATAAAGGAATTAATTAAAGGGTCTAGTTGGAATGTAGTGTTATGGGAATAGATGGAAATAATTATTGCAAGATTAGTCGGTAGGGCATGTTCTATCATTGTGAGCACATGGCCCTTATAAAAGGGTTAGTATGATTTGTTAGTTCATTATAGAATCTTCTAGAGAGATAGTCGATGTGTTTAATAATAGGAGGATATGAGGTCCTTGTGTATGACAAAAATTCTGACATACAAGGTGAGTTAGTAATCATTCGGAGGATTCATTTTGAATGACCTGAATTTTTTTAATGGGGGAAGGTGCGGTATGGCCCCAAGTAAGGGAAAGCCATACGAAGGATAGAGCGGATTACTTGTTTATAGAGAAGAACTTTGTTAGCAAGAGTTAGTACTGAATTTCTGCCTATTAAAGGTATACAGTTATAGATTTTTGCCCAGTATTTGTCATTATTGATTAGATATGAAGTTTGAAGGTGAGTTTGGAGTCCAGGATATATCCTAAGTATTTAACCTCAGAACCCCAAGAGATTTGATCATTAAAGAATTTGAGTTTTTTTATTAGGAGGGGGGCGTGACCTTTTCTAAAAATGGGATCTTTAGTCTTATTAGCGTTTACAGCAATCCTCCAAAGAGTCATCCAATCCTCTATTTATTTTAGATGATTTTGTAATTTAACTATTACAAATTGGACTATTTCCTTGGGTGAGGATTGCTGCGTCATCTGCGAATAAACAGAGACTATTGTAAGGACTCTGAGGGAAGTCATATGTAAACAAATTGGAGAAATTACCGATCCTTGAGGTTGACCGGCTTTTATGTAGCATATTGTAAAGAGAGTATTATTAAGCTTAACTTGGAATATTCTATCTTTAAGGTAGTTATTTAAGATAACTAATATATAGTCTTTGGTAGATGATTCAATATCCTTAATTGCTTCATCTCACAATAAGTAATTCAATAATTTTAAAATGCATTGAATGGCCATTCTGACATTTTTTAAAATTCCAGAACATTTAGCTCTGATTAATTCTATAATGTTGAGTTGGTGACAATTTTCCTGATGCTCAGTTTTGCTAGCACATGATGTTTCGTCTTCATCTGTTAGTACTTCCACTTATGCTACATTAGGCTGATATTTCTGAAACATTATATATATGTGTATATGTGTTACTTCAGCAATTTTTTTTTAAAATTAAAGTAAGCAATTTATTCAAAATATGCAGTGTTTTTCTGAACATATTCTTGTCAATGCCAATATCATAACTTTTAATCATCAAACTATTTTAGCAATGAAGTCATGAATGATAAGAAATCCAGCATTTCATTACATGATCTGATACAAAAAAATAATTCCACAGAAATATGCTTTTATAAATTTTAAATGCAAATTTATTTTGATTTAAAGAATCAATTTAATATATTTACTTGAATACTACTATAAAAGTAGCATATGCCTTTTCATATGGCAAAACTGATTTTTTAAATGTTTTTTACAGGCATTTTCTTTTCCAACTAAAATTCATGAAAGCAATTAATATTGGATCAACCTGGTATTGCATTAAATTAATTTGCTTTATGTTCTGAGAAATATTCAACATCCACACACATTACATATAAAACTTTATATGGCTTATTATTTAATCTTTTTGTAAAATTTCTAACAAAGTGATAAAATTTTGCAATTCTCTATACACGAGTGAGGATAAATATAAGGAAAATATTTTTTTGGGACAGAAGCTTACATCTGAAGAAGAAATTTCTTTATATTGAGTTGATTATAATAAATACACATATTTCTTAAGTCTTACATAATAAAAAATTATATTTGTAGATATTTTGAAAATGAAATGCTCACTTAAAACTGAATCTCTAAATTCTGACTATATCATTAAACTTACTTTCTTGCTAGCTTTATTCAACAGACAAGGCATAGATTTTGGTACTGGGTTCTCCTCCTTATTTGATATCTCTACAACAAACAATGCTGAAACTTAAGAACAAACTTCTCTCTAGTGTACAAGCATTCACTTTCTACTAGGTAGATACAATTATCTCCTAACTGGTTTGGAGGATATAACTTCTAATTAAAAGAAAATAAAAGGTTACTCCCTATCTGATCAAATAGATCAGGAAGTTTGTTCTCTTTATACATCAATTTTTCTTCATACTGGGCCTTTGATATTGTGTCCATCTCCATATATTTGCTCGATATGATCTACTAATTATATAAATCAGGAAATTAGCAAAAGCACACTACTGATGATTTTTTGGAACATGTTATGATTTATGAAATATAATACATGACGTTATGGATTTAATATAATAGTTGAATTTCAATAAATTATAATAATTTGGCAATTAAATATAGAAATTGGTTAAACTTAAATTAGCAAAAAATTAACAATATATGTATATAAGAATTTCTTAAATACTTGTCTTCTTTTTTTTAAATACAAGAAAATAATTTAGATTCAATATATAGACATAATTTGGCATATAAGTCAACTAATAAATTTAACACAACACAAAATTAATTAAGTACATAAAATAAAAAAATATTTTATAAGTATACATGAATACTTTTACTGATATTAAAAAATTTTGGATTTGAAATGTCAAACAATTCAGCAATTTTTGTGAATTAGCGTTAAAGTTAATAAAAGCATTTTATTTTGAATATTTGATATGTACAATCAATTCAGCATGTAAATACATTAGTTGTCCCTAATTAAGAATAAACAAAAATATAAAGCCTTTTCCAAAAACACTTATATTTACTTTCCTTTGATAAAGAAGAATAAACAAGAAATAAAATGTATATTTATACTGTAATTATATTCCTAATTCAGCACATTACAAGAAAAAATCAAATATGACACATCAAAGCAAATATGTTACCAAGCAAAACTGCTCCACATAAATATTGTATCGGTCGCCAAAAATCGCGATAAAGCAAGCAATTATGTTAACCTTTCCCAAAAAATATAAAATATTTTAGTATAAATATGATGCGAAATATGTCAAAGTCTTAGTGTGTGAGATCTATACGGCCCTTTATATTTACAGAGTTTAAAAAAAGTTTCTAGAATTTGAGTGAAAGGTATGAAAAACTTAGTTAAATTTCGTTCATTTCCCATTGATCAATAATCGATCGGAAGGTTTGCCCGCGGTTTCGGTTTATTGTTGTTGTTTACAAAGTCGAACTCCTCATTAAGCGACGGACTTAGTAATTTTGAACCTCGGTCAAGTTCAGAGATGATTTTTCCCATCCTGAAGCTGAACTCTGTCGTTGCCATTCAATTTTATTTGATTAAAAATATTGTTTTGCCTTACGTCATTTCCTTTAAATGTTTGAAATACGCAATGCACCTTTCACCACAGGATAATAGCATTTGTTGCTCCTTATCAATCATAAATCAATCAATCAATCTTTCACCACAGCTGGCTCTGATTTCAAAAAGTATATGTGCACGATGAGATAACAGGAGATTGGAGATTTGGGACATCTATGATTGTTAAGAATTAGGACATCATTACCATCGTGTAGAAATAATTCTTCTTTAAAAAGTTTAAATAAGAAATACTTTACATAATTTGATTTGTGGAATTCCTATAAAAATTATTACGTTGTCTTTCACTGATACAATTGATTATTCAATATGTTGGAAGCAATTTTGTACAAGAGAGGAAAATTAGAAATTCTTGATCAGTTACTTTTACCTACTAAAACTTCTTACGATAATATTACTAGTATTCAAGAAGGTTGGGAAGCAATAAAGTTAATGAAGGTAATTTCATGATGTAATCTCAAATTATTTTTCTGTGTTATATATATATATTTGAAATCATGGATTATTTTATTTGGAAAAAAAACATCCCCTTTTAAATAGATATTAAAGATCCCCATTTTATCACCTCTGCAGACGGACCGAATCTTGCCATTTAATTTCTCTATAAAAACAGAGAAATTAATTATAAACTTGACACTTAAAAGTGATTTTTTAAAGGTGTTTATTATACTTAAGTAAATTTATGAATGAAATTAAAATATTAATATTTAAAATTGTAAACACGAATCGTTTGATAAAATGATTGATTCACATTCCTCTTGAATTGTAAAGTAAATTTCTGTAATGATTAGTTGCTTATTATGATGTGCGACTTAAAGAAAATGTTTTTATTATTTATTCTGAAGATGGTTGTCAAGTGTATGCATTAATAAGCAACCACAAAAGTCAGTATGTTTATACATTTTTTGAATTATCTTAATTTAAAAATTTCTTTTGTTGTATTTGTTTAAATTCTGAAATATTGTTTTATGGTTTACAAGTTCTTTAGGTATATATGTTGTTCAGTAAATAATACCCAAGAGGGTTTTACAAAATCCTTAAACTTTTTTATAAACTGAAATAAAAATAAGATATTATTTTAAGGAAAATGGGATTTATATATGATCAGGTAGTTCTTCGATGTATTATCACTGAAAACTTAGGACTTAATTTATTCTTTCCAACAACATATAATTTAGTGTTATATCTATCATAAGTTTAATTTCTCTTAAGGATTAATGTATATGTTTCAATAAAATATTTCATTACTTAATGACATATGCTACTTGTTTTAAAAGGTAGAATTTTAAAAAAAATTAGATGAATGCATTCATAAAAAAAAATAATATAAACTGTGTAATGAAATAAAACAGATTTTATTTCATTACACAGTTTGATATATGCATAACTTTATTTTCTTTATTAGATTAAAACATATATGTTAAAAACAATCCTATGTAGATATTTAAACAATACAGATTTGAAATGTCACATTTATTTTAAAACAAGTATGTGTTTTATCAGATTTGCATGTTCTGCAGATTTACTTAGTATTCTTAAAGAAGATATATAAAGCATTTGAAGTAAAAGTTTGGGAAATAAATTTTTAAAAATAAATAAAAGTGGAAAAATGCTATCCACAAAATATTTTAAAATGTGTAATGTTAAGAATATTTCTAGTTTTTTTTTTTTTTAATATTTCATTATATAATGAATTTTACATTCTACAATTATATCATATTAAGAAAAATATTTGTGCTGATTAACACATAAAACAGTAACATTTGCTATTTAATAACTAAATTTTTTTTTCCTCTAAAAATATTTTTTTTTGAAATAACACTTTTAAATATTCATCATTTAAATATAAATTAATTCCACAAGATTTCAATTAATATATTAATTTTTTTTTTTAATATTATGAGAATTTGTCTCGATTTTTCCAAATGAAATCTTTTTTTCCATTTAAATTTTACTATGCCATTATGCTTTAAGTCTTTTTTTTTTTTTAAAAAAAAATATTTCATTCATTTTTAATATAAAGCTTTTTATTTTATTTCTTGAAGGTTAGAGGTGCTCCAGCTATTTCCATTGTAGCAGCTCTATGTTTGTCAGTGGAATTAACAAAAACAGATTTTGTTTCAAAAGATGATCTCCATAATTTTATAATTAAGAATTTGAATTATTTATCAACATCTCGTCCAACTGCTGTTAATCTTGGTCAAATTGTTAAACTGTTATCTAAATTGTCTGAAGACTATTTGCATGATGATAATTTGGCAATGAATTTAATGAAAGAGAGGTTTGTATTATATTTTGTTTTTAATATATGTGAAGGAAATGCATAAAAATTATTTGTCAGTTAACCGAATTTTAATTGTTGTTGGAATTAAAAATATTCTTTTGTAATCATTAAAAAATTGATTGACTGAAATTTAGAAAACAATTGTTGACAGCAAATTTGTGGTATCTTTTGGTGATATAAGTAAAAAAATGTCTACATCTTGTATTTGGCAAGTGAAGGCATTTACTGCTGTTAAATTTGTGAAATATTGTATGTGTGGAATAAGTTCAACACTAGAAATATATAAATATGTACTGTTTGGCTTGGATGCATTGTAATTAATTTATATGGCTTTATTTTAATAGACTGATCATTATTTATTTCATTAAATCTTTTTCACATATAACAAAAAAAAAAAATTGGTTTAGAGTTGAATTTTATTTTTTGTACTGATATTTAAAGCAGAAATAAAATAAATTTTGCTGTGAAGTTAAGAATTAAAATAAACTACTATTTTAAGAGTTAATTGATAACAAATTTCACGATTTTTTTCCCCACAAAAATTTAATCTAATGAATATCTTTATATATGGTTTAAATTACAACTATATACATATATATTTAGAATTACCTATAATAATATAAATCTTATTTACATGTGTATATTTTTCAAATATATCATTAAAAATACACACACATATATATGTAATTAACTTTCAATTTTATTTTACAGCTGTTTTTTCCCCCATCACATAATACAATCGTAATATTACTTTACATAATTATCAATAATTTCTTATTTAGAACGCTATTTTCAGATTATTGGCAGATACAGAAAAGCTCCTTGCTAGTGATATTCGAATCAATAAATCCATTGGAGAATATGGTGGTAAACATATTTTGGAAAATTGCTCAAAAATGCCAATTTCTATTTTAACTCACTGTAACACAGGCAGTTTAGCAACAGCTGGATATGGTACTGCACTTGGTAAGAAAATTATATGATTATGTGATAACTTTTTGGTGGTTCTCTTAATATTTGTATAATTTTAATATGAATATCTTTTTATATCTTAGAAATTTAAAGAGTTTTCCTCCCTCTAATTTCGATGTTTTAATCTGTTATTTCAGTAAAAAATATATAATTCTATTTGTGTTTTATTAGGAGTTATTCGATGGTTATATGAAAATAACCATCTTCATCATACATATTGTACAGAAACCAGGCCATATAATCAAGGTGCAAGGCTTACTGCCTATGAATTGGTGCATGATAACATACCATCTACGTTAATATGTGACAGTATGGTTGCTTCTCTAATGCAGTCAGGAAAAGTATCTGCTGTTATTGTAGGGGCTGATAGAGTTGTTTGCAATGGAGACACTGCTAATAAAATTGGTACATATCAAATAGCTGTATGTGCTAAGTATCATAACATTCCATTTTATGTAGCATGTCCTAGAAGTACTCTAGACTTTACACTAGAATCTGGAAATTTGATTCCCATTGAGGAAAGACCTCCAAAAGAAATGCTTACAATTAACTCAATTCGAATAGCTGCAGAAGGTAAGTTTTCTCAACAATAATACATATTTATTCTGAAAAAAAATTAGTTTTACTATTTGTTAATATAATTTTTATTTCTTGAGCTGTCTTTCTTCACAAACTCTGCATTATGCATTGTATAAATTAATATTACTCTCCCATGTGAATTAAAGAAACAAGAAATGATTAATGATATTTTTAATTGCACCTGTCTTTGAATTGACAAACAGATTAAAAAATACGCTTATAAATGTTTAAATTGAAATATTAGAAAATGTTTAAAACGTTCTGCTTTTACAGATGGATGGATTGAATAAATTGTAAATATCTGTATAGAACCTGATCTCTAAAATCCAAAATTAATTATAAATTTCTTCCAAAAAAGTTCTATGACATATAATTTTGTTTCATTTCTGGTATAGAAACATCTATTCTGAAACTGATAATATCTGAAATTTAATTTTTTCAACTACTTTTAATGATGATATTTCCCCCCCTAGGAATCAAATGTTGGAATCCTGCCTTTGATATAACTCCAGCTTCTTTAATTACTGGAGGTATTGTCACAGAAATAGGAGTGTTTCACCCTTCGGTTCTAAAGGATAATATTGATCAATTATCAGCTGTTGAGCTTTTTAAATAATGTTTTCTATGGAAATTGCTAAAATATTATTTCTATTTTCCAAAAGAAAAATTGTTAGAGTATAAATAAAATATATTTTGAAATCAATTTATAACTCCAAGATCTAAACAAATGTTACAACAGGATGTTTAGAGCAAGAATTCGATATTCCATGTATGAGAGAGAAATTTTGATATGAATTAAAACAAATTAAACTATTGTACCTGAATAAATTTTCTTCTATACATGAATCATTTTTACATTTTATATATTAATAGAACATGTTTTTTAAAAATTACTTTAATTTGAAAATAATGCAACTTGTGAAAATTTACAATCACATTAATTTTATTGGAATTGATATAAGTTGACAATATGTAATCAACTAAGATATCTATGGAATTTCCATATCCAATAACAAGGAAAAAATATTGAATAGAATTTTATAAATAGCTGAATTTATTGAAAAACTCAATTAGTTTAATTATTTTGATTCTAAAAAAGTTTTTCCAGTTTTCTGTAAGCAATTTCTCTAAAAAAAATATAACAACTTTTATAATTGTTTAATTCACAACACGTACTGTAATCAAAACAATATTTTACATTTGATGCACATGAATACTTTTTCTTTTGCAATTTCATTAATAACATAATTTCATCATAACTTTTACATCAGCTACAGTTGTAAAGCATTAAACCAAAACACCAAGGAAATTAAATAAAAAGACAACCTTGAGTTACTCATGAAAAGTAGACACTCATTTTTATATTAACTTTATAACTTAATTCAAAAGGATCTCCAGTTTAATTTCATGATATTTACAATGAGTAACAGATCTATACAGGATGCACTACTTTCAACATCAGTGAAGACATGGAGAGTTGATAAGTCCCAAGATATACAGAAAATAATGGACCAATGATTCCTTAATTTTTTTTCAACTCATTGTAGTTACCAGAATCTCCGAAAGAACTCGTACCCTCCTGGAAATAAATTATTTGGACGAAACCGGGAACGCATGAGAGGAAAAGCTTGTTGAAGAGCAGGGTCCATATCTGGAAAATATAAATACATTTTCAGAAAAAAATTCACAAATGTAACTTGGTTTAGTTTTATTAACGTCGCACTAGAAGAAACACGAGGGCTATTGGCGACAGACCTCGTGATTTTGAACCTCTGTCAAGTGACGAGGAAGACTCCTAAGCTGGTACCCCTCTCTCCTAACTTCCATGCCAATGGGAGGATTTTAGACCCCGACAGATTTAACCGTGCATCAGTCGCGCTATACGCCGGGTCTTTTGTGGCATCAGGGCTCGAAACCACGACTATACGTAAACCGCCGGTCGCGAGTCCGATGCCTTAACCACTAGGCTACAAATATAACTAGGAGAAAATAATAATTTGTGTGAAGTACATTAATAAATTATGTATATTATTGAATATTGACAAGAAATAAGGATGTATGTCTATGAGTATTACTTTAATAATTTTGAAATTAAAATTTAATCCAAAAATGATGTGACTAATTTCAAGCACTGTCAAAGAATATATATTTGAGAGAAATGCAATTGTGTATTAAAAATTTTAAGAAAAAAGCTTAATGTATAGCACATCAAAGTACATTCATGTGTATCTTTTAAATTTTAGTGTACTGAGATTTTAAAGAAATCCTGTCTGCTATATCTAACTATTGTGCTGGAGTTTGATTTCAGATGTGGATATGTAAATCCCAATAAAACACTACAAAAGATATTCAAATATAAATTCAATAAATGAAATGGATTTGTTTAAAAATTTGTTGGAAACAGGTAAAAAAAAAAAAACATGTGAGCAATTTTTGAAATATTACAGCTCTTATATTTTCAGAAATTATTCCCTTATACAATTTAACATTAATAGTAGTTTTTGTAACAAATCAAAAAATATTTTATTCTTACATATTTACAAACACATACTTAATCCTCTAAAAATATTCATATATATGTTTTTACAATTTTTTTTTAAATATTCAGGTTGAAATAAATATTTCACTGCTGCTTGACTTAAAAAGAAAAATGTTTTAAATATTAAAAAGTTTTAAACCATGATAACTTAAAATTCTTACCAAAATTCCTTTTATATGATTTCTTTACATATTGTATAATATTTATAAGGTATTTTATAGGGTAAATTTAAAAACCTTATATCTTCTATTTTTGCTTTTAATCAAAATTTGAAGCAGATAAAAAACTGATACATCTGGATATTAATACGAATTTTACAATTAGTTTCATGTCCCATAAAAAAAATTCTATAGAATTTTGTTGATTATTCTGTCAATCTTCATTAGCAGTTTTTAATCGTTTTTGAAAAAAAAAAAAATCACTTATGCGAGTAATACCCAAATTTTAAGGATAAATGAATAAAAATAAAGTAAAAATATGACTGAAACAAAAATTTTCTTAGGATACTAAACAGATAAATTAATTACAAATAAAATATTACCTAATCTAAAGTCCACATCAACATTAGGACCAACTGGGTAAACATGAGGAAAATGACAAGGATTGTACATTGGTAGAGGTCTGAAACTTTGTCTGTTTTTTCTTTTCAAGTATTCAATTTTATACATCTACAAAAATAATTTTTTTCAAAGGGGGTGGGAGGTTTATATTGTAAGTTATTTTATATGCATGAATGACATAATTTCACAAAATCTAAAATTTTGTTGAGAAATTAAATACAAGATAGCTCAAATTACAATAAAAGTGTTAGTAGATTCTAATACTTTATGATGAAAGTATACTCAAACAGAGGTAATACAAAAATTAATTTTAAAAATATCTACACATTCTGCAATTCATTTAAAAATTAAAATCATGTAAAATTTCTCACATTAATAGTTTGATTTAAGCATTTTTTTTTTTTTTAAAGAAAGACAGAATATATATTGTTTACATTGAAATTTATAAGTTTATAACCAAAAAAAGAAATATAGAAAGAAAAATTACTTCTTTCCAATCTTCGTCACTAACAGAGTCAAGAACACCTAAATAAAAAGTTTGAAATGTAAAAGAAGACACTAAAAATATAATGCTAAAGAGAATCATATAAATAAAAGCCTTTTAGTATAAATCTTCATTATTATCATAAATATGTAATTTATTGTACATTATATTTTTTGTCATTTACGCAATATCAAAATGAAAAACTTTAATTCAGTTAAAATAACTTGCACAGATAATAATTTAGCTTGAGATATAACTAAAACTACCATCTATTTTAATATGAGAATTATTTTGGTTATTTTTTTTTTATAATCCTTTAATAGACAAAATACCACATAATTTCGGTTTTGAAATTAAAGATGAAGATGAATAATATTGCCACGACGCTCGCAAGCACCGATGGCGCTGAGTAGACGCGAGGGATCCCGGGTGCATTAGTTTAGTTTTTCTTTACGTCGCACTAGAAGCAACACGAAGCTATTGGCGACGGACCTCGTAATTTTGAACTTCGGTTAAGTGACGAGGACGACACCAGAGCTGGCACCCCCTCTCCTAACTTCCCCACTACGCCAACGGGAGGACTTTGGGCCCCGACAGATTTAATGTGCATCAGCCCCGGCTACACGGTGGGTCTTTAGCGGCCTAGTATCAAACCCACGACTGAACGAAAACCGCCGGCCACGAATTTGAAACCATGACCACTAGGCTACCGCGGCCACCGATCACGGGTGCAAACCCCAGAGCTGATAACATGGAAAACTTATATAATAGTTTTATTTTATTGCTCTCTGTTTTTAATAATTTCTAAAACCTTCTAGAATATATCTCTACGTTTTCTGAGCAATGATCTGAAATATTCCATTGTAATATAGAAAGCCATGTATTTTCACTCAAAGAGAATTCTCAGCCAAGCTGATCTCAGTTCGTGTCTTCAATTCAACCTGCTTCTACATCAAGCGATAATGTGTTAAATAATATTTATCAATTAAAAACTCTCTTCCAACTGTGTGTTCATAAATAACACAAGTAATACAGAATTATTAAATACACGAATCTCATAATGAAGTATGCTTTCAAAGAATTTAGCTATGCATAGAAGGAAGTTTAAAAAAATTATGTAAAATGTATAAAATAAACAATTATAAATAAAGACAACGTTAATAATTATTCAAAAATTAATTTCTTTTAAATGCAGTTTCAAAGAAAAGTGTAAAATTATGATTCTTACTTTTAAATACAAAATGAAAGAGGAAAAGACAGCTTCTTTTCTTTTAGCTCTTTTATTAATAAATGTACTTTTAACTAGAAATTCTCTTAAAGTTATCCTAAAAATACATGTTTTTATATTTTTACCAGATACAAATAAATATTACTCTCTGTAAAGTTCAGTAAGAAGTATTATTTTTAGTTCTAAGAAAACACTAAAATATGTAGCATCACCTGTATCTTTTGATACAGATGTCATTGGTTAGATTGAAATATGACAGTTAAGAGGTAAACACAATGCATACCAGTACTTTAAAAAATGTCATATTCAAGAAGAACACGAACTTTTATTTTTCCAATGGTGATATCCTAATACACATTCATGAAATTATACTCTTTCTACAAAAAAAATCTCAATCAAGCTATTTTACTTTTGATTTATAAAATATGACAAAAACCAGACATTAAAAACAAACTTTTTAAAAATTTATAATAATTGAAATGTCTTCATACACAACATCTTTAAATTTAATATTTATTTTAACATTTTAATTTTGAAATTCTTTAATATAAAACGAATTTAAAGTTAGAAAAAATTAAATAATAAAGCTTACAAAATTGTAAATCACAAGAAATATTTTTTCACAACTATACATTTAATTATTAAATATTTACAGAAATAAATATGATAACCCATCGTTATCATGACTATCCATCATTAATATTACTATTATTTTTTTTACAAACATGTGTCATAGAAGATAACTGAATATGATTACAGGTAAAATATATGACCTACTCAAAATACATGATAAACAACCAAAACATCCAACATCTCAAAAGTCATATACCGTTATAATAGGTAACAATAAAACTAGCATCCATTTCTCATTCTTCCAAAATCTCGAGATGTTTGTCACTGAAAAACGTGAAATATCTCTTATTCACCGGTCAACAGATGTCTGTTTTCTCTAAATGAAGCTGACAATAAGAACACCTACTAACTAACCCACTTGAATATTTTGGACACCCTTGGTTAGGTAGTTGGCACTGGCTGTTAACTTACAGGTATAACATTATATTTCCCATAGACTTCAAAATTAGTATTGTATAATTTTTTTTTTATCGAATATAAATGTAATTCTATATCAAGTTTGTATCTAAATAATTAAAATTAATATACATAAAAATTATGTTTAATCTGATAATTTACAAAAGAACAGTTAGTATTAATCAGAGTAATGCCATGTATTCTGTTGTGCTGCTAAAAAAAGTACCTACAGTAGAGTCACAAATAGAATTATGTTAAAATTTCTGTATTATTTTTGTTCCACAAAATGTTTTACAAATGCATTTAAGTACTCCTACTTAAATAGATTCATTGGTTTTATAAATGTCGCACTAGAAGCAAAAAGAGGGCTATTGTCGAAGGACCTCGTAATTTTGAACCTCGGTTAAGTGATAAGGACGATATCTGAGTTGGTACTTCCCTCTCCTAATTTCCACACCACACCAAAGGGAGGACTTTGAGCCTCAATAAATTTAACGTGCATCCTTCCCGGTCGCGAATGCGCGACCATGACCATTGGTCACACTTGACAAAGTGGACCAATATACTGGATTGTAAAAAAAAAGCAAAGAAAGAAATATTTATCACATGATTGTTCACTACAATTAACAACACTAAATTGTTAAAACTATAGAATATTCAAAGTTTCAAAAACAACTTATTCCCATTTTTCAGTTTGAAATGTTATATATATTTTTTATCACTACATTATGGTATTTACTTTCGAGTAATATTTCGAGTATTCAAAAGTTCCCAACTGAGCCTATACTGTAAAAAAATATTAATTAAAATGCTGAAACACATCATCCTTCGAAATAAGATCCTTGCACAACAAAACACTTTTGTCATCGCTTTTAATGGTCATTGAAATTCTTATGGAATCCACTTTTAGCCATGACAGCCTGCCAAGAAGTTTTAACATCAGTGGATTCAAATCGACCAGTTCAGGAAATAGGTTGAAGTCACAGGAGATCAAAGGGAGTAAGGAGGATATGGCAAACAATTGTTTGCGTTTTCAGAAGAAAATCAGATGAGGAGCGATCAGTGAGCAGGGACACTGTCATGCAAAAGCATCCATGACTGCTGAGCCCACATTTTTTTTTTTTATCTCTTCTTCCAAATCGACTCGCACAAATGACGCAAGATGTCTACATAGAGTTCCTTGTTCACAGTGCGATCTTCAAGGATAAATTCGAGATGCACAATGCCCTGGATATATCAAAGAACATCTTTATCACGATCTTCTCTTTAGATAATTCACGGCGGAATTTCTTCTCATATGGAGATTGTGGCGATTTCCACATTGTAGATGAACACACACCCTTGGATTGCGGGTCACATAAAAACACTATTGCTTATTTTCAGTAATAATTATGCCCGGTAAAGAAGTATCTTCATCAACTGCCGAAATTGTCTCCAGCCATTTCTATTAGAATCGTCTTTTGGATTTCAGTTAACAAGGGATGAATGATGCTTTGACATACTATACATATGTTACGATACTTAAGTCACACGTTGACGTATGGCTTTGGATATCTCAACTGATTATGCTATTGTTTAATGCCTGTTCTTGTGTATGATTGATGTTTTCAACAGTTCAGGAAGTTTGTGAACTTACAGGGAGTTCGTCGACATCAATATTTTTCCTGCTTGCTCTAAAATAAGGATGCCATTAAAAAGCTTGCATTTGCAAAAGTGTATCACTATCGTAATATGCTTCATCACTTTTTAAGTTTCCATAGCACTCTTTCCCGGAGGAACACAAAACTCGATATTAATTATCGGCTCAATAAATGCAATTTTTTCAATCACCAGTTACATATACACCCATCTACAAAATACAATGCTTTGACCACAAGATTTGGATCAAATCCTTTTTAGAAGAGGGGAGAATAGAGTAAACTGAGAAACGTTATCCAAGTTGCCAACTGCAATTTTTTTTAAATTTCTAGGCTTAATCAGGGAGCTTTTCAACCAAACATCATCTTTTTCATTTATAATGCAAAATTAAAATAATTTTAGAACAATGTAGCAAGACTATTTGAATTTTCTCATAATGAGATTTTTTAATTTTACAATCTATAACATATTTAAAAAAAGAAGAATTACACAAGGTTGAATGATGTAATTCACTAAAAAGTAACCGAATAAATATTTTTTTAGTTTTAATTATTGGCACTGAATCCAATTGTGATATACTATGCCAAACACAAGATTCAAGAGAATACAAAATGTTTTCTAAATTAAAACAATTTCTAAGTTGAAAACCAAGATAGAGAACAAAATAAAATTTAGTAAAATTATTTGTATGCAGAAAACCAATGTCATTTAAAAATAAAAATAAATTTGGTTGGAGATTTTTAAAAAAAAAGTGTATGAGAATTAAAATGTTTAAACAGAGTTATACGAACAGAGCATTCAATTAAAATGTGTCTCATTGTTAGAGGACAAACACAATAGTTAAAAATTGGAAGAGTTTCCCTCAGAAAGAGGTGCCTGTGTGTCAATCTTGTATGTCCGATACATAGATGTGTTAAAATTACATCCTGTTTACTACATGAAAATAGATATCAATGAGAAATAATGGGTTTAATATACAATTTATTTTCAATTTCCAAATACAGTCGATCCTACCAGTATTCATGAATTGCTGATTCAATGTATTTCTTGATGTCACAATATGGAATGGTAGGAGAGTTTTTACTGATTGCAGATTTAGCTGCAGTATTGAATATCTCGTTTCTTTTGATACCCAACAGAAAATCAACTGGATGTTATCAGATTTCAGTTATTTTCAATATATGAAGGATCAATGGGCAAGATGAATAAGGAGGAAGATTTAGAGATTCTAATTCACTCATAGAATCCATTAACACTATGAAATTCTCATTGGGTTGGTTGAGGATATTATCTAATGCTTTATAAACAGCAGAAATCTCCACTGTAAAAATAGAACATAAAGGATGAAGTATAAAATGCAGATAAAATCACAATATTGCTATATATATGTATGTGTATATTTTGTGACATGTCTGATTTCTTAAAATTGCGAAAGGGATTTTTAAAATTAAAACTCTGTTCGTACCAGCATGAAAACCCCTTGTCTACTTTCACGACATAGACATGAGATAACCCACCTCGATTAAAGTACATACTTTACCATGAAATGGAGGCAAAGATCATATTTTGATTCAGTAAAGTCTGTATAAAAGTAAACCTTTGGCTGAAAATGATAATACTCTTGAACATGAAAAAGTTCTAAAATAATATTGAAGGGAAAAATTTTGTTTCCTTAAGTCTAAGGAGAGTTTAAAAAAATCCACATATAAACTTTGAATTGGTAATGTATGGGAGGCTCTGCGAACAAAATCTAAGTGAAGGGTGGGTATAGTGTTTAATTTACAGAAAACTGATTTTCTGGCTGAACCATACACCATGCAACCTTAATCTAATTTCGAATGAATGATAGCATGATAGATTCATAAAGGACAAATGTAGTCAGAACCCTATGATTTATGAGCTGAAACCTTTAAAATGTTCATTTTCACATAATTTTCAAAGCTGTAAAATGTGAGAGTGAGACATTATTTATCAAAAACGAGTTCTAAGAATTTTATTTTGTCCACAATACAAATAAAAATATTCTTGCAATACATTTCTGTATCAGGATGGAGTCTCATTTGTGAACAAAAGTGAATGTAAGCAGTTTTTGTGAAAGAGAAGCAAAGGCATCGAACTTGTAATTTTATTTATAGTTTGTTGTAATTGTCTTACTATGCTATTCATTTCCTTTTCTGAAGGAAAAAGAAATGAATAGAATAAAAAAAATTTGCAGGCCATCAACATAAATAAGAGGTTTAACAGATGGTGGGATATTTGAAATATTATAGATATATTATAATGAAAAGTGTGACGCTTAAAATATTCCCCTGAGACGCTCCTTATTCCCGCATAAAAACATCCGCTAAGGTAGAACCCACTTTCACATTAAAGTACCTATTCTCTAAACACTTTTGAATAAATATTGGCAGGCTATCCTTTAAATCGTAATTATATAAATCTCTGAGAACACCATAACTTTAGATGCCAAAATATGACTTCTCGATGTTGGGGAAAAAAAAAAAACAGATTCAAGATGTTTGTTTTGAATGAGGGCATCTCTTATCTGAGTCTCCAAAGCGACTAAATTATCCATAGTAAAAATCTTTTTCACTGAAAGCCATTTTGAATAGGTGAGAAAATTATATTTTGTCCAGAAAAGTACATGAGCCTGGCATTAACTGTTAAGATTTTACACATGTTTCTAAGATTTTACACAGGCAGCTTATGAAAGCTATAAGTCAATAATTTGTAGGATCTTTGCCCTGTTTTGAAATTGGAATTAAAAAAAAAAATACTTTCTAGAATGAGGAGAAGTATGATTTCTCCAGATTCTACAGTAAAATTTTAAAGGACTGGTTGATGAATTCTTACACTAATGCTTAAAGAGATTATATGTGATATTATCTGGTTTTGGAGATGATTTATGAGTATGAGAAAGAGCATTTTTAAGTTAATTAAAATTCACTAATATAAGTGAAATCGAGTCTCATGGTAAAATTTATTTCCTTTCTTTTTCAGCTGCAATTTTTATTTTTTGAAAGTTTTAAGAACTGGAAACACAAGAGAGTGATAAGGCTATTGCATTAGTTATGTCTTTTGGAGATGAGATGGTATGGTTATTGAAATTTAAAAATTGGAATTTGTCTATTAATTTAAACTCCATTAACATATTTGATTCTGTTCCACAGTTGTTTGCTTACTACTAATGTTTTCAATATATTTGTTTTCAATATATTTCTTCCGGGATTCTTTTTGACTTTGTCTTTGAATTTTTCTAAAAAATTCTTTAATGTCATTAATAAGAAATAAAATTTGTGAGAGTAGGATATCTTTCAAAAACATTAAATGACATTCTTTGATTTTTATATGCGTCTTTGCAATTGTCATTCCACTACAGTTTTGATTGTTTTCAAGGTTTTCAAGGAAGTTATTTTAATAGATGCATTTCCACTTTCAATTGACATGTTAGTGATGCCCTTTGCAACTTCAATGTTTTGAGAGTGTTATATTTCTTCTGAAATATTGACAAGGAAGGAAAAGAGTGACCAGTTAATCCTTTCATAAATGTATCTATTGCAGTAAGAGAAGTTTTGTCAGATAGAATTAGACCAATCCAATATAATTGGAAAGTGATCACTATTGTAAAGTTATGCATCTGCTTTAAAAGTAAAATTGAAGGAGAAAAAATTGCTAAATCTATTGAGTGAAAGATTCTAATGGATGAATAGAAATATGTTGACTGTTTCTTGTTTAAAATGCATAGGTTCTTATCGGAAATTATTTTCTCTATTTGTGTTCCTCTTTGGTTGTTTTTTCTATTCCCCAAAAGAGAACTAAGGCCATTAAAATGCCCCAGCAAAATAAAAGGCTGACCTAGCTGACAGATGAGGTTATTGATAAGCATGATATTAATGTCAGCATTTGAAGGCATGTATATAGAGTAATGTAATTAAAGTTTGAATCAGGATTCTGACTGCAACAGTTTGAAGTTTAGTTTGTAAATTACATTGAGTGATTACGAAAGCACGGGAAATTAGCAAAGCAAAGCCTCCACTCAATTTTCTATTACAATCTTTTTAAAAATGCTAAAATGGTGGATGTTAATTGTGTCTTTGTTAAACACATCTCTTGGAGGGCAACTACAAACAGGTTATATTTATTGATGATATCTTATTTTTATACCCTCAACAATTCCAAGAAATCCAAGAGGCCATTAAAGAGAAAAAAGGGGAAAAAAACCTTCTTATTTTAACATGACTGGGAGCTTCTGTTTCGATTGCTATTATTTGGGTATCGGTATTTAATGTTTTGATTTTTGGTCAAATAGAAATGCGTGTGGCCCCATAATTCTTATTTAGAGCAGCTGAATATGATAAGCCAACAGTGGAGATTTCAACCAGTAATCTAATTGTGGGACAGTAATAAATTTTTCTGGCATCAAGAAACGAAATATTTTGATTTATTTTTACAGTTGGAATTCCTTTTTTGGTGATTCATTGAAGGCAAAAGCAGGATGGTCCCCTTAACAGTTCAAGCATATAGGCTCTTAATTGCAGTCTCTGCTTTCACGCCCTATGACAGAACTTTAGGCACACACTTGTTGACCACAGCAGGATTGAACTGAATCCTCTAACCTTTGGCATTTAAAGCAGTACAAAGGGTTGGGGATGTACAGTCAGATAGGACACCTTAAATAAGATATTTTGATGGATTTTGGAAATGTAGGGCTATTGAATGTGAGGATTAAGTATTTTGTAGAAATTATTTGACCTTCGTGAAGGATTGGCATTCGTCAGATGGCAACAAACATTCTGATCTATTAAAATATTTAAGGCATCATCTTCTTTAACCTAGAGGAATTCCGGTTTGGATATTACTTCACTTTATACATTTAAAGAGAAATGAAGTATTACCATTACTAAATTAGATCCTATATTTTTTTTAAATTTAAAATTATTTTGGTCAGTTTAACATTAGAAACTTCTACTAAGATATTGCCAGTGTTTTGGTTTTTAATTGATTTTAGCTCTCCAACCTTTCCAAATAAAGTCTTGTGAATCAGGATTGCTGAAACACTCTTTGGAGAAATGTCACCCCCCACTTTTGATAACAAAAAAAATCTGCAGTTCTAATGTTGTTCAATAAATTATAGTTTTTAATATTGTTCAATGACAATTTTTCATTATCAATATTATGGTGCTTCAACTTCTCAGAAGGAGAGGAGGTTGATGGAATCAGGCCTTCATCAGGGCACGACGAAGAGTTATTTGGATCCATAGTGATTTCTTAACATTTACTCTAGTGTGCTCCCACCCACCTAGGAGCCTAACAAGGGGAAGCAGCTTGGCAATTACCAGGCTTGGCCTTTACCCCAGAGGTGATACTAAGTATAGTATTACAGCTCCAGGGTGAGGATCTGTCAATTTGTCTGAGGCACTCCTAACTGCAATGCTAACCCTAAAGCAATATGTCTTTGGGTTCAAGAAGAACCTATCAGAATTGATTACCAGCTGATTGACAATAGCAAGCTGACTCATGACACTCATCTAAGAAGAAGCATGGGCCAAAGAGAATGCAACTCAGGCTCCACTTTTCCCTGGCATGGGTCACCGCATACAGAAAACATACAAGTCATGTAAAAAAAATTTGAACCAACATTATTGTCACAAAATTAAAATTTTATTTTTAAATCCCCCCCCCCCCCCCCAAAAAAAAAAAAAAATCAAAATAAATAATAATTAATACAAAAATAAATAATAACTAATATTTAAAAATAGCCACAAAAAATCAATCTCACACAGAAATAAAAAGAACTGTAAATGAAACTTGCAACAAAAATTAGAACAAAACAAACATTTTTTTGGTCTTTTTTTAACAAGGGTTTTTTCACTCAGGGACACAGGCCCTCCTTACTCACCCAAAGATGTGCTCCTAAGAGAAAAAATGAAAAAAGATGACAATTGTGACAAGTAGGAGGGTTGAAAAAGTTTGCTAAAGTACCTCAGAGGCCCATCACCCATGTTTATTAGACAGTAAACTCAACGGGGGAGAAAAAGATCACTAGGGTCCCTCGGGTTTATGAAACCAATACCTTAGTGATCTTTAAAGTAGGTAAGCCCCAGAAGGCAAATAAATGAAATTACTTTAATTTACAAAAATGTATCATACTTGTATCATAACCATATAGATTATATACAGAGCAGCTTTTTCAGTCATTCTTCATGATACTTCAACTGCATCATTTCTAATTAAGTCTTTCTTTGATCAATGAATAATAAATAAAATTATTTTTTATACATTTAGCCCCAAATTTAATACACATAACTAAGATATTATAATTTTCTACCTTACTTAGGAATTTTATTCAATAAAGATAATTAAAACAAAATTCTGATCTTCATAATTTTCCTGAACATATAGAAAACATAACATCACAATTTTAAAAACAGTAACTAAAATTGTATCACTTAGTTTAAATATACTGAAAGAAAATATTAAAAAATAACCTTGTCCATAATCTCTTAAGTACATGAACTTCCACAAATATGAATTTTTTGTTTGATTATAAAAATCCTTATTCACACGTGATAATGATACAACAGATTCAACAGGCAGCAATTTCAAAATCAATAACTGAAAAATAATAATAATAATATGCTATGTTATACACACACATATATATTAATTATAATAATATAGCAAAAATAATACAAAGAAATAATTCACAAAAATCATCCTAATAAGAAAAATATTGACAGTCAGATAATATGAAAAATCGAATGCATTAAATATTTACAGAAAAAAAAGCATACCCAAAAAGTCAAATTGCAAATTCAGGACTGAAAAGCAGAGTTCAAAAATTTTTTATGATATACCAACCATTACCTTTTGGAACTTTCTGGGCATTGGAACTATATAATGGACTTATCCAGATAAAATAAAATAAAAAAAGTACATATTCTAAATATGTGAAAAAGAAAGATCCTAAAACCACAATGTTGATAGTAAAAAATAGTGAAATGTTATGTGTAAATATAATAAATATACAAGTTTAAAGAGCTTAAATATTACATAAAATATGCAATGTTGAAAAAAGAGCAACAAAGCAGAACTGATTAACATACAAACTAATAATATTATAAAAGAAAATGCAATCTCCTACAAAAATGTTTTGTTGAATGTTAAAATTTTGAGAAAGTGAAGAAATAATAATAAAATGTCACTACCTTCATACCCCAGATAGTAAAATCATTATATGTGATTTTATAAGAAAAATGATATAAATTGCTTCATTTTTTAATAATAAAGCTAACAATGTTGAAATCTGTTTAAAATTTTAAGAAAATTATTGGAATTTGTAGTTTTTAAATGTTTAGAAAGTTATAAAAGTATACCTGCAACAACAATGTAATTTAGGAATTATATGATTTCTTCAGAGTTGAATCAATCACAGCCTTTTGTAAACCTGTAGTTGCATTGTAGATTTGAAAATGTATGTTGTTCAATAAATTGATGATGTATATCAAGTTTTAAAAAGATTGAAGGGATATTCCTGTTCTACACAACATAAATGGATGACAAATATTGGTATACTCACATCTCCCCCTTTCTCCTCCCATTTCAGAAAATTTTTTATGTAACTTTTTGATACTGAGCATTGTAAAAATTCAAATGAATAAAAGTTTTCAAATTTCTTTGCATGTAACAGCTGTTACATCAGAATATTAAAAAGTTCCTTCTGAAAATTATATTTAAGTTTACTTTAGCTGGTATGATTGTTTTTTTCTAGTAAAATTTATTTGGTGTATTAATTTAGAGGTGAATGTATAACATTCTATTGTATTTGCACCCATGTGTTTAAAAAATTATGAAGTCCATAAAATATAGAAATATATGTATTTTCATGAGATAAGTTATGTTTTGGGTAAGTTTGTATTTAACTAAAGATGTAATTTTTAATTAATGGTTTATATATGAATTTATCAAAATTATCAAGCATAATTTGTATTACAGTCAAGTTACATTTTTTTTCTTTATAATATTTTGTATGTTTTTAATGTAGAATAATTTTGTATTTAATTAACATTAATAATTATTTACATCCATATATATATATATATATATATATATATATATAAATAAATATTCGAGAGAGAGAGAAAGTTAAAGAAAAATTTATGTCACATGAGGAAATCTGGCATGTTGCCCCATACATTTGTTCAAATTGTTATCTAAAAAGTAAAAGGAAGAAAAAGGTTAAAACCGGTTGATAAGAAAGAAGAGTCAAGTATAGAGAAGAATCAATAGGATATCACCCATGTTTATCAAAGACAGTAAATCCCATAGTAAAAAAAGAAAAGATCACTGAGGTACCTTGGAGTCCTGAATTCCATACTTACCAAAAATAGAGAGAGATAAATAACTACCATACAGTAAAGGGAATGATACTTCCAATTTTTTTCTCTTCTATATTCTATTAAAAATGCTTTTTAAGAAGTATTTCAGCATATGCTCAAATTTTTTTTTTAGTTCCTCCCATATATTTTTATGATTACATATAAAATCAAAAACTATAATTTCTAGTTTATAGCAAATATACAGTAGAATGCACATTTCACCCTATTTAGCAACAAATCTTCAACCAAAAAGAATTTTTTTTTTTTGCATAGCATACAAAATGTAAATGCAACAGATTTTCAAGCAAAAAAAAAAAAAAAAGAGCATATAATAAAAATTAATACTGAGATAAAGGATAATTTTACCTTTAATTCATCAATCAAACCACTGAATCCAAAGGATGGTTTATTATCAACACCTACAACAAAAATGCTTCAAACATTAAAATGCGATTGGATGAAAGAAAAAAAAAATCCCTAAAATTGAATAATTTGGGGTAAAAACATTAAAAAATTCAATAAAAAAGTCTAAAAAATTAATTGTGTTTAAATGAATGTCTAATATTCATTAACAGAAAAGCATTCTAACTTTTCAAGAAAAATGAAAAAAACATTAAATAAATTAGCAATTGATAGATTATGGAAAAAAACATTTTAAAATAAATTGCTATTACTTATTAAATTCATTAATTATAAAATGTTTTGATTTGGTGAAAAAACTTTGTACATTAATATCTAGCCCATTGCATAAAAAGTGAGAATCAGACTTTATTTTCAAATTCAGATATTTGTTTTATTATAATTAAGTCACAAAAAGAGAATTAGTTTGTTTAGTTTTATTACCGTGGAACTAGAAGCAACACGAGGGCTATTGGCGATGGACCTCGTAATTTTGAACTTCAGTCGAGTGACGAGGATGACACCCCTCACCTAACTTCCACACCCCACCATTGGGAAGACTTTGGGCCCCATCAGATTTAATGTGCATCAGCCCTGGCTACAAGGCAGGTCTTAGTGGCCAAGGATAGAACCCGCGACTGAACGAAAATCTCCGGTCAAAAATCCAAAACCATGACCACCAGGCTGCCATGGCCACTCACAAAAAGAAAAATAATTTAAAACAATATTATTTAGTGCAAAAAAAAAAGTTTCTTTTTACAAACCCTCTATTATGAATACAGGTCAATGCAGGGCATTAAAAGTTTTGGGGAGCAGATTTAGAAAAATAAAAATCTAAGGAAATAAGTTTGATACAAAAAAAATATGTATAAGATGAGGTGAAATACATGCAGATAGAAATAAGTCATAAGTACCAATCTTGCATCAAAAATATGTGGTATCAAAATAATATCTGAATTTCTAAATTTATTAGAAAACTAAATATGTTGTTTGTTTCAGAATTATCTGATAAAAATTTATATACAATGATGATGCATAATAATTGTAAATAAACCTTCTTGGTTATTACATAGTTAATTTGCACATATGAAATATTTTACAATTTTTAGAAAAATGATATTTTAATTAATCTCTAATGCATGAGAGATAGAATAGCAGTCCCCCCCCCCAATTTCTCAATCATTTCATTCACACACAAACATACATCAACATGTAAACTTCCTCCGGTCTATTCAAGCATGATAACATGGAAATAATTATATTATAAGGATCTAACAAAAATATAATTAAATTTTTGGTACTTTTCCGTTAAAAGGGGATGTAAAAAATCCCAAAATCACATTGTGCAAATTTACCTTTCTCCCGTCACAATACAATTGAGGTTGCCATTGTGATTGCTCCCGTTTGGTGAAAAAAACATCACCAACGGTCTCCTTTCATGGAAAAGTACCAAATTTTTTTAATAATACAACATTTACACTTACTTCCTTCCAACAGGGCAAGCAAAGTATAGCAAAACCCATCTTTGAACACTTTGGACAATTCTTTAGTTTTGCAAAAAATATCATGAGGATCTGAAATAAAAATTTTTGAGAATTTTAAACTAATATCTATATTTATTGAGTCTCATAAATATATGGACAGGTAAATTTTTGAAACAATAGCTTAATTAAAAGTCAATGAATGGAAGAAAAATTATCCATAGAAAATCACAAAAACAATTTATTACAGTACTAATACATCGTATAAAGTTCATAATTTTTCATGGAAAAGTTAAAACAAAAAATAAAGACCAAAAATATATTGACAAATAGAGTTTTACCTCTTATATATAGTTCACATTTTGAAACCATATTAGTTCTAATTAATTTGAACATCCTATCAGGTATGGTTTGTATTAAGGTTTGCAGTAAATCTGGTTTTAAAGGTAACCAAACTTGGTCTATTTGCTGTTTTCAGTCTAACAGGTGAAAATTGACATTCATCAGCACACACATTTCATGCTAATGCCCCTCAAAATTTTTCAATATGTATTAAGATCTGAGGCAATAGCTGGCAAATCCAGAATGGTAATTTGATTTTGTAAAAAGCAAGTTTTAGTTGATGTAGAGGTATGGATTGAAGCATCGTTCTTCTGGAATATATAGTTATCATCTTCCAGATTTTTTCAAAATGGAAGCAAATGAGTCTTACGCACATTCTGATAATGAGCATTGACAATTTGGAAGCATGTATTGGTTGAGCTGTTGTAAACAAAAGCACCCCACACAATGACAAAATGACCTCCTTGTAACTGACTAAAGAAACAGAGAGGCTTGTATTGGAGGTCAATGCCTGTTATAGATCCAAATATCTAGCCTTCCATATTGAATTATTTTTCATCACTGAAGAGAATAGTTAATCATTCATAATTCCAATACAAGTTTCCAAATCCAAAATAGTCATGCCACTCTATGACATTCTTTGAAGTGTTGGTGTTTGCTGCATACTATGATATACATGAAATTTGTTAGCTTGTAAACAATGATTAACTGTAGATCTGGACACTGAGATGGCTATGTTATTAGCAATTTGATATGATAGTTATTTTTTTATTGGAAGCAGCTCACAAAAGCTGTCTATCTTATATTCAAACAGTTTTTTTTTTCGTTTTCTTGATCACTTCCTCACTGTATATATGTCATGTTGCAGCACGCACACAAGATATCATATATAGCAGTTTTTCTCAGCAAATTTCAGTTTTATCAAATTGTGAGAACTCAAAAGTTGTCTGGCGTACTATAACAAACTTCAAATTGAAAAATAGATTAATCTTTTATATTTAAGAGCAATTATGTAACAGGTAGAAGGTTTGGATTATGAAATTTTTTTTGATTTGGTACTTGTAATTCCGATTTTTATAGTTGTCCATATATTTTTGAGATGACATATTTTTTGTGTGTTTATAAAATTCATATTTATTTTTATAGAATAAATGCAAACAAAATTTTTAATATTTCAATTTTTTTTTCTCAAATTACATATATCATCTCTTATTTTTACAAACACTAATTTTAATTTAAAAAAACACCAGTCCATGCATTTATGAGATGCACTATATTTTAAATAAATCAATGTTTTTAAAAAGTAAAAGTAGATTTAAAATTGTTGAAGTAACAGAGATATACACAAAAATGATTGAGAATAATTAAATAAATATATAGATGCTTCATTAAAAAAAATAAATAAATACCCACTTTACGTAATGGGAAAAATAATTCAATGGAAAAAAATCAAACTTTGTTACAACTATTAAAATGGTTATTCAAATCAAGAAAAATAAACCATTAAATAATACAAAACCATTATCATTAGGTAAAACAAAATATTTTTGATAAGGTATTTTAGACTAAGAAACCTAAAAAGTTTAATTTTAACTAATTAACTTGATATAAATTCATCATAGTAACTTCTTAGGATAATATACCAGGAATGCACTAACTTTATAAGGCACCAAGGGTTTTGCATAGATATTGATTAACAGAAAGGTCACATTCAATTATTATTACTTATTCAAAAACTACTTAGATTATTTGTGACTTATAATAATCAATAAAAACATGGAATCTATATCATGCTTATTTTTATGCACATAACATACATTGTTATGAAGGAAATATAAAAAAATAATTTGAGAATTTTAAATGATGTATAATAATCTAGAGTATTTATAATATTTGGAATGATATGACTCAGAGACAAGGTTCATTTTAGGTCTTCAAAAAGAGATAAATGTATGACAAAAAAAGTATAATAGTAATAAAAAGGAGCATAATTTATGAGAAAGAAAATATGTTGCAAATTCTATATTTATTCTAACTTAAAAAATTACTAAATAAATTATCTCTAATATAGTGTTAAAGTAAAACAGTTTTTACAAAAATAATTAAGTTAAAAGTAATTAATAAACATGGTTCCTGCTAGCAGAGTTTTATGAGACAGTCTAACCTTCCCACATTTTGAGAACTTATAAAATAAGCATCATTTGTCTTTTCAAGCCATTACTTATATTCCAATGTCCCTATGTTTTCTGAAAATAAGTTCTCTGCTCTGCAGATAATTTTCTTTACAATTCCTCAAATCATACTTCTCAGAGAATGAAACTGCCATTACCAAATTGGCTCTTCTAAAAGCTGACGAGAAAAATTACCCTTATTATTTTACTAATATTTAGGTATCTCTTAACATTGTTCTATCTGCCATGAAGACCACAGAAAAGTCATTTAAAGAAATGGCTTTTCCCAAGTTAATTCCTATTCTTCTTCACAAAGTGATTTGATGAAACATTATGATGGTTCATTCTGTCAAGGTGTCTTAAAAGGTGATAAATGAAAATTTTTTTACAATAGTTAAGAGAATGTTGCATTGGACTTTCCGGGGGAGGGGGGCTCAAGATAGCAATTATTTTCAGGGATACATGCAAATGGATTGTTTCTGCATCTTTCAAGGTCATATATTAAATGTTTTTGTCTAGTTCATAGAAATGCCAACATAAATCAATGGCAGCATATCAGGTAATGCTTTCCTATTTATGATTTTGATATGAGAAGTTTGAAAGTAATCTTGAAGCTTTTGAGAGAAGAAATAGGCAACAAAATACATATCCTTTTTTTAATACTTATACTTGAAGAGCTTTTCTCTTTAACTATGCTATTAAATTTTAATTTCAATTGACTGTCAGGTGATATATCAATTTGTTGCTTTCTTTTATTGGGAATTTGGAGGTGGTCATAGTCTGGAAAAGGGTTTTGGATCAAAGAATTTTTCTTTTTGAACAGAGAAATATTAAAGAAATGTTTTTTGCAGATGTTGGACCAAATTATTTTTTACATTTTTATCAAGATCGGCATTGCAGTCAACTAAAATATCATGTAAATTAGGAAAGCATTCAATATTATCTTTCAAAATGCAATTTGCCAAAAATATCAGTTTCAAAAGAGTAGATCCAATTTTACTTTATACTTCGAAAATAGTGGAATAATTGGCCAAATATGTTGGCAATTCTTCACCTGTGCTAAAGAATAGAGACTAAATGTGCCTGGATTAAAGGAAGGATGTGATTTTTAAGAAATTTAAGATCTTATTTTATCTATAAAATATTTATTTATATTTATTTTTACAAGCAAACTGCCTTTAAGAATTTAGTCTTTTATAAAATTAAAATTTTACAAAAATTTTGGCACTTTGATTAAGCAAATAGTGATCACTTGCGGAACCCTGTCAAAGTTCCAGCGAACCCAGGTTGATGACCTCTGGTCTAAATGATGACAAATTAAACTTTATATATATATAGAAAACCAACTCAGAAGTGAATCAGGAAGAATAATACTGAAAAAGAAAGATCAAGGACTTGTTCAGCTGTTGTATGCATACTTGACTAAAACTTTAGCTCCTATTAAAGTCAAGCAGAAGGAAGCAAATATTCATCACAGTGGAACGTAATGGACTCTCAGTACAGATATTCTCGGAAATCATCTACAATGCAGCCTTGTTTTTTATTGCAGCAAAAAAAAAGTCTTTTCATAAAAGATTGTTTCAAGACAAAGAGTTAGATAGAGAAAGCTATAAAGGATGTAACTGCATGGAAAGTGAATATGTCAGAAGAAAATTTGAAGTTCAAGCATCACAGAGAATAACCATGTTAAACAAAACCAATGCTAACAATGTCAGATGATGCAAACTTCAATTTTGAAATTCTGAATTCAGATTTAGCTGAGTGGTTAATCAATTCGACAACTGCAATATATTTTTGTAAAGGTAGGGGCAGGTTTGAGAACTTCTGATTGAAGCTGTTATTGGTCATAAAAACTGTAGCATGGAAATACAGAATAGGGTAGATGATATATTTTATTCTAGGGTCCATAATGGTTTTGTACACATATGTTCAAAACATGTTTAGTACTCTCCATATATGCAATGTAATTTAATTTATGGTGCTAACAAAGATTTAGCAAAGAATAAAATTCCTATACTTCCTATTGAATATAAACTGTTCCTATATAATATAAATTTTATATTCATTACAGTTACTCAGTATAAAAGCATTTTGAATCTTCTGTTATTTTTAAATGTAATAGTTCAAATGTTGAATTAGCTCATAGGTGATTTGGACTTATAAATTTTGATTTATTCACTAAAATGAGTAAAAATTCTAGCATAAATGGTTTAGAAAACTTATAGTGTAATTAACTGTAAAAAACGAGTTTTTTGAACATGGGTTGTCTTTCAAACTTCACACTTTGCGTAATATAATTTTTTTTTATACCTTAAATTTTTAGAGCAAAAGAGAATGTTGAATCAAATTGTATTTATTCAAAAATTAAATTTAATAATTAATTTTATTATTTGATGTTTATTAAATTTATCATCTAAAATAAATACATGTAATTTTTTAGTTCAATTAAGCATTATACTAATCAATTAAGCTACATGTAATTAAAATTAAAGCAAACGATAAATTATTAAACGATGGATTTGGCGAGAAATTTAGCGTAAAATTTAATTCTTTAAATAATTAGTTTTGATCAATTTTCATTAATTATAATTAAATTATCATATTGTCATCCAAAACAATCATGTATAGAAAATTTCAGCTCAATTGAGTGTTTTAAAATGTGAGAAAAAAGCTTTTAAAGGTTTGAACCAAAGTTACAAGTGAGTTAAAGAAAACTTACCAATAAACCTGAATCTTGTACCAAGTTGTGATATCACTAAATGAAATTGAGTTATAATCAAATCTCAGGCTCTTATATTTACAAAAAAAAATGTAAGATAAAGTACATTTGGATATGTTGGATCCTTCCATGACAATATTATTAAATAGAAAGTCATACTTTTTGTTTTCAATTGATATTTACTTTAGATATGTTATTGTGTATATTATTTAAAGGAAATATGTTGTTTTTACATGTTTTATAGAGTACTTGATTTTACAAAAAAAACCCAGTCAGATAAAAGATAAATTTTAGAGAACTGACAATGTTACTTGACAATGTTTGTTAGAACTGATAATGAGTAAAAATTTTGTCGAAAAGAATTTGAATCTTTTCATCAAGAATTGAGTATAAAAGCTGAGAGAATGTCTATTTTCCAGAAAAGAATGGAGTCGCAGAATAATTCAATGGGACTAATGTAGAAGGGATCCGAGTAATACAGCAGGACAGTGAATTACAATTACGATTTTGGGGTGAATTATTACAAGCATCTGTTTACATATATAATCAATGCTAATATCAACTGAAAAAAGTGTGACAGTTTATTATACATGAAGGGGTAGAGCCACAGGCAAACATTTCAAGATTTTAGGATTGTCACATCCCCACGTCGCTTATTGTCACATCCCCAGAGAGCAAAGAAATAAATTGTAAAAGAAAGCTGACGAAGGAATTGTGGTTGGATATACAGTAAGTACTTAGGGTTATCGAGTTTGGCTACCAGATAAGCAACGTGTAATTAAAAACATATATATATATATAATAGGCAAAACTAAAAATGGGGATTTATGTTTATTTGGCCAGAAATCATTGGAATGTGTTCATTTGTTAGGAATCCAGGAATATGTGGAAAATGATAAAATTAAAATGGAGGTAGTGAAATATGAAAATGAATCTGAATTAAATCTTAGATCAGCAATAAATATTTTATAATGGACAAGAAAACAAACACCTCAGAGGTAAAGCTTGTGTATTGATGTTTATTATTCCTCTAAAGAAAAATCATGTTTGAGGTTCAGAAATAATGTTATAAATTACAGTAAAAAAGAAAATTTAATACTTAACTCAGAATTATTGAATTTCATACCTATTTCTCAAAGTGGGCATTCAGATAGATAGAGATATAATTGATAATTCAAGCATTGAAAATTCTAATTAATTAGATCAATCAAACTTTGAAGATCTCTTTCAGAGAGTAGTTCCTAACACTGAAATTTCTCAGTCATTCAAACAATTCCAGGAACTTTCAAAAAAACATAATTAGCTCTAAGTAATTAATGACATAGAATTTAAATTAGAATTTATAGAAAATAAACTGAATTTACCAGATTTATTGACAAAACCTCTAAAGACAGATGACATTTTTAACTGAAAGGCTATTAGGATACCTATTTAGTCTACTGTTGAAAGATGATAATGCAAATTGCTATAGCTCTGTCTCCCTAATGTCATTTTTTATGTACATACGTTAATCAAATTACATGCCACAGAGTGACAACATAAGAAGGAGAGATTTCTTAAATTTTAATGAATGAATGAGAGTGAGAAGAGTTAAACCAAGTTGTTGTTCTTTTGATATTGTTTTCTTGGTTATGAGTTTATATTCTGTTGTTTGAATATTTTTTTTTTATTTAGAAGAATTTGCACTCTTTTTGAAAGATTTTATTGCTATATTTATATTACTATATTTTATTGCTATATTATAACTCTATGAAAGATTTAATTGTTATATTTGTGTGTGTTTGATATACTTTAAAACATATAACAACATACTACACATCTCTATGCTGGTTCTTTCTTTTTTATAGATAGAATATAATTTGGAAAGTAGCATGCTGATAGTCTTGAAATGTTAGTATCTGAATCGACGATTCGACAATTTTTTTTCTACTAATTCATCTGAATTCCAAATTCAATTTTCTGTTATATTTTCTTTTCCATAACTGAAAAGTGTTAAAAATTGTAAAATCCAATAAATAATTAAATATATATATATATATATATATTAAATATTTTCATTAATGAGATCAAGATATTCAAGCTGCTTACTATTCCTTGCACTCTACAACACTCATCATATTATTATTATAGTCTAATCTAGGGCTTTTCATTTTCTGCATTTTTCAATTTATTTGAGATTTTTACCTTTATAGGATAGTAAACTAGCTCACTAGATGGACATATTTCTTATTTCTACATTTCACAAACAGCATCTTCCCTCTTTGGTAAGTAAATAATTCTTCCTTAATCAACTTTTCCGTTTTCAATTCTTTTGAAAGATTTCTTCTTAGCCTTCATGTTTTAAAAATAGCTGTTTTAGGTTTTAATAACTCATCCTCTAATTCAGGAGAGTTATAGTAATTATTCATAGTAATGCAATACCTTTTGCCTAACAGCAACTCAAATAATGTCAAAATAATCTGAGTAGAAAATGGATATCCTTTATAATCCTTGGATATTTCTGTGTCTTTACCATCATAAATTATTATGAATTATACATATCCAGTATGATATTTCCACAATTATTTGACTCCTAAGCTATCTCTTTTAAATGTTAAATATTATGTCCAAGAAAGTGTGCCTTTATACAATAACAGACTTTTATTTGTTATGTAACTTTCATCTGTCTAAGATATCTTGCTTGGGTGTATAAACTTCCGAATTTTTTTTCTGAAAGCAAGTAAATACAATTCACATTTTTTAAAGCTTAGGTTGTGAATAGTCTATGTTTTCATTCTCATTAAAATGAAGGAATTGATAATGCAAGTCAAATCTTTTCAAATTAAAGAGGTTTGAATACCTACATGTTTCAATCAATTTTTCCCTTGACCAATACCATCATACTCTTTGGGCTTCACAATAATTCTTCAAAATTAGTGCAGCAAAAAGTATTTTCAATTCACTCACAGTAATGTCATATTAATTATGAGTACATGAATGCTGTTTGCTCTTAAATTTATCTAAACTTTCAACAGGAAAAAAATTAATTTTCTGTAACAATACTATTAACAAGTTCAGCAGTAAAGAATAACTACGTATTCTAATGGATCAGACATGTTTGTCCCATTTGCTATTATACCAATGTCTCTTGTAAAACTGAATTAACTCAGAATTTGCAAACTTGCATTACGTTTACTCAACGTCTTGTGCTTGAAAAATCATTGTCATTCGATTCTTTTTTTCAGCTAGGAAAACTATCACCGAACTCTTCATTAGACTCAAAACTTGAAAAACTGATAATCATTTTTGAAAACATATTTATCACAAGAATTATCTAGCTTTCACTTTGAATCATTTCCGTAACAAACTTCCTCCAAATTACACAAGAAAAGTAGCTAGACCAACTAGATTGGTAACATTTCCCCTCCTTATGCAAAATACTTCATAAGTACCCATACCGCCATCTGTATGCCAATAAAATAACTAAATTTTGCAAGTAGGTATTGTTTGTAACACAAGCAAGGGAGGATAATATATGAAAATGAACTCAGCTTGTAAGTGCCATTTTTTTAAAAGTTTTGCTTGCAAGTAAGGCTTAGTTGCAAAAAGTTTGGTAAAAATCCTTCAAATGAGCTGAATCTATATGCCTGCATGCATTATGATGCAGTATTTGAAAGTGAGTTGGACTTGTTCATAATGGTCAAATGGTTAATATATAATCTAAGATATAAAAAAATCAATGCACCACATAAATGAGTTGTGATGCCCTATTGTGGTGCAATAGCATTTACAGGATCCCTAAGCTACTCTGAATGTCTCCAGACAAGTCTGCTCTGGCTATCAGGACATAGCTGGAAACGGAATAAATAATTTAAGAATTTTTGTCCCCACTTAGCAAAATTCCAAGCTGATAGAGCACAGCATCATGAAATTCAAATTTGCCAGCATACAATCAAAAGAGTTAAGTATCATAACAATTGACACATGTGAAGATTCCTGGCTTACAACAGGGTGGTATGGTCCAGAGGGCCAATTCCTTTGATAGCTGGACTCTTTCTAGTTATTCATGGCATACTTATAGTGCAGTCCTAAGCAGACAATACTCCACACTCTGTTATTTTTTTTACAACCCAGGACTGATTGACTTTTGAACAAGATCTGGAGACATCAGGGTATAGTTGAAATCATGCCCTTATCAAATGCCTCACAGAACAATATGGACAGGATTTCAATTTAATTGAACAGATGGACCACTTCACTAACAATCTTATAGCACAGTGTAGATTGACGAGATCCCAAGATCCATTGTATTTCTTTTAAGTAAGTTATGACTTGCTTTTTACCTTGTGAGCCTTATTTCTTGCTTTTACACAAGAAATAAGGCACACAAGGTAAATTCATAAGTCTAAAGGACAGTAAAGAAGCATCCCATAAAATTCCCTTGCAACAAAACCTACATAAGAAAACCAAGCCATTTTTTCACAATTTCCATTTATGAAACAGCTTATAATTTTTGATTTATGGCTATGAAAAATTGAGTGGAAAAAAAATTACAATTACACACTCAAGTGTAAAAAAATTCGTATAAAAGATAAATGATTGGTAGGTCCAACATGACAGCAGAAGGTTGTAGAAACATGACGGGGCATGAATTTCAAGGAAAATATACTTCAGGGAATGCAATACAAACTTCCAGTAGAGCATTCCTCAATTAAGATATCATTTCAAAGTCTATGATTTCCTCATTTAATAGCAAGTTGCCTGGTATTTATAAATGTATTGCATCATTTCTGTCTCCAAAACACAAGGTAAATTCATAACCAATTATGTTGAGTTTTGAAGTAGAGTCACTCTACTCATCCTCAGAGAAGAGTGAATAAGAACATCTTAGCTCTCAAAGTCATATTGGTAACTATGCAGTTTCCGGGACAATTGCCATTTGCATTCATCTTGTGTCTGCTTCATGTAACATTTTGTGGTAATTAAAAGCATGTATTATAAGCTTTATCTTTTCATTTTTATCTTGTCATGATAAATCAATTGAGGTCTTAAGAAGTTTTTAAGTAGTCCCATTTTGTTTGTTAACCTAAAAACTTAAGTGTTATAATGCAATTGAGAAGGACAATAACCCCACATTGAAATCAATACTGTTTGTCATTCTTATTCTATAAAAACAGCTCCAACAACTTACAGGGATGTTTATCGCTTCATATACACACTAGCAGACACAATAGAATATGCACATAAGTAACATTTGCATATGCTCCTTAGGAAGGAGCATATGCAATCCTTACAATCCTTAATTACATATCCTCCTTACAATCCTTAATTACATATCCTCCTTACAATCAGTTTAACACTTGATTGTAAGGTAATCTCAAAAAGACTCATGCTGCATTATTCAGCAATAATAAATAGCTTTTGATGATACACAATGAGATAAAAGCTTAATAAATATGAATTAAATTCTTTAAACTGTTTAATGTTTTGCATGATGAAAAATTCAGGCTGTTTCATAAGCCATTTTCAGCAAACAAAAGCATAAAAAATAGTTGTATGCTTTAGCAATACTTTTAATTTCAGAATATTGATATTTTCTGCACATCTTTAAGATTGTCAAAAAATTTCTTAGAGTTACAAAAAAAACCCTTCGGAAACTTTTTTTTATTTTAAACAATTGAAATAAAATTGACATTCATGAAACTACAGGTAAAGTAATGCTGTCCATGAAAAACTATATGGTGAACAGCTGCGATTTTGATTTATGTATGTTTTGGATCATACATTTGTCTTGCTTCACTTAAAACTTCAGATGTACACAAAATTAGGATGTTTTCTATTAACCTTTAAAAGACAAAGGTTAGATATATGTACTTAAGTTACCAAGTGAGTGAGTGTGGATTTTAATGGCACAAGAACCACATATGGCTAAGTTGCACCAGCCAAGGTGAAGGGAGAACGTAAAAACATAAAATACACATACTGCATTGAAAAAACTATTGCATAAAATCAAGTTGCAAAAAAAGTAAAGAAAGTCAAAAGCAAGTTACAGGGATGAACATACATTATATATCATATATACAACATGAGATTTTAAGTTAGATCCTCACAAACTACCTTAAGAAAAAAAAAAATATTACGAGAATTCATTCAATATTCAATACACATTCAGAATCTTGAAGAATTGTTGATGATTTCACCAATTTGTAGTGCGATACTGTTGAGAAAATAAAAGAGAGGGAAAATATTTTTAACAGCAATTAAAACTTAGTTGCAAGAGTAATAAGATGTTTTACCATTTTTTCTAAAAAAGGAGTAGCCTCATATTATTGGATTTTTAAATTCTGAACATCGCCAAGAAGTAATACAATATCAACAACATATCAAATGAGATTAGATAGTTTTCAACAATGATGCAAATCATTAAGAAAGTTCATGTTTATTATGTGTTAGGAAAGATAAGTTAGTGTCAACCTACAAAATTTATGATTTTATTAACACATCATCTTGAAAGATAGGTGACTTGAGACTCAGGAAATTGAAAAGATTTTGATGGAGATTTGACTTTGGTCTTTGTATAGTGGACTGTTTTGAGAAGTGACACACATGCATGAAATTGTGAATGACTTAGTATCAAACCTCAATACCTCAAACTGAGGTATTAGACTCAGTAAAAAGGTATTTATAAAAATTCATTGAAAATTTATAATGTATATATAGAGCAAAGTGTCACAACATTATCACTTTCCAGTTTGCAGAGTAATGCAGAGTTATTCATTATATAATTACATTCAGTTATACAATTTAGAATATGTTTTTTGATATCATCACAAACTGTTCTAAATTATTTTCATCCCTAAAAATTTAGGTGTATTTTCAACATATAGAAAACTTTAATACCTTCCTGTCAGTTTTTATTTAATTTTCTATCATCAGTAGAGCAAAAGATATTGATATTATTACTAAGTCTGTCATTAAAAACTTTTATGGCCATTTAAAGCCTAGTCACCAGGAAGTTGGTTGGGTGAAAAGTCCATATATTAAAGGTTAACTCCCCCACTAGAGGTTTTTGACATATTTCCTTGGTGTTATATGACCTTAGTTTAGCAATAATTATAGAAATTCCTTGCTAATTTAAGGAATTCGTTAAAGCAAATAAGAGTTTGAGAAAAACATAATGGCCAGAATTGAGCAGAAGGTGTTACAAATAAAAAAAAAAGTCATTTGTGACAATTTGACAGTGTAAATATATGGAACGAGTGTAAAGGAAAAGTACCTGAAATTGGTGTCCGAGAAAAACTTTTTTGATATACATTTGATGAATACAATTTAATTTACTTTTTAAAAATATGTTTCAAGGCTTGTGCAACAGATTACGATCTAGAATAATAGACCTAAGGATATGTTACACTTTTTAAAGTGAGAAACAACAAATTGCAAGTAGTCAAATGACACTAAATCATCATTACTAATCTATAAATATCATTATTATTTTATAGAGGACACATGTTAATATAATAAGAATGCATAAAAAATACAATAGGTACTAATCATACTTTGCATTGAACACACTTAAGTTATAATTCTTTAAATTATCATACTTAGTTACTTAAACACCTCATGATTTATTTTTTAAATATATATATACTACAAATCAGAAGAATTTTTCTAATTAAGAGAAATAATTATTTAATGAAATAATATTCATTACACCAAATTCATTAACATAAAAATATCAATAAAACAAAATTTTTGTGAATTATGAAATAGTTCATATCTGCATATTTAATTCAAAACAACTAAGAATCTAATTTATAGTTGCAACTTCTTAAAAATTCAAAAAACAAATATTTGATATGTTTTTTTAAAAATAAATTAGTAAAATCTTTCTTAAATAGAACAACTTGAGATAAAGTATTAATTGAAACATGTATACGATATCAGTACATGAAGCATATTTTTATATTAAAGATTGCAAAACTTACCAGCCAAATTGGCTTTTGCATTGACATACAAATTTGTTTGCAATTTTATATATACATTGTCCTCTAGTTCTTGATTTTCAAATGTTCCATGTACAGCAAGCTTATCATACAAAGGGATCCATGTGACCCAACAATATATATCAGGTAGATTTAGATGAAAATATTGGATTTTAAAAATGCCATTGGACTTCCAATTTTCCGGCATACATTTGTAAATATCTGATTGCACATCCTAATAGAAGAAAGATTTTTTGTTAAAAAAAAAGAAAACAAAATTATGTAATGTAAATAGCTAAAAAAAAGCATTGTTAATGCATTGGAGTAATGGTAACAGTTAAATATTCATAACACACTACGTACATATCTAAAATTTTATGTAGTGAATATACTTAAGAAAAATGATGTTTATATATATAATTAATGCTGACATTTAAGTTCCAGTAGATACTACACAAAGAAATCAAATTGAAATACAAATTTTTGTTTAAATAATCATATTTTTTAACATTATGGAGAAAAGTCTCAGTTTCCAAATATGTGGGGAAAAAAATTAGTACAACCTTATAGGCGAGATATTTTGATGTTTACTGGTGTATTGCTTACAAGTGAGATTAATTGATATCAAGGAAACCATGTCATCTCTAATATAAATAAATTAAAATATTCAGAAATAAAATTCCTCCCTTCTCCTGTGTATTTAATTAATGCACAAATAAAGTTCTGATATGCTTTATTATTAATTAATTATATATGTGCATTATTAAACTATTGTTAAACTAAGCAAAACAGAGATGAGCTTTAAAAGATTAACAGAAAATTTAATTAGGTTGAAAATAACAAATTAAAAATATATATTTTAGAAATACATTTAAGAAATGTCTTAGTTAAACAAAAAATTAGAGTTTAGTGAAAATTTTAATCATTTTCAGCTTAATTTCATCAAATAGAATTAAAATTACAATACTTTTGAGTTTGCTATATTGGTAAAAATGAACAACATAAAAAGATAAACATTATTAATAGATATAAACAGTGAACAAATGTATTGGTACATATGTGAAATATGATAGATACACTTTAAATTTAATTAAGCTTTATTAAGTATACCTGGCTTTAGAGTATATTAATATTTGAAGATGTCAAGATTTTGTCATAAGTTATATAATGATTCCATACATATAAATAGACAGAGAGACTAATAATAGTTATAAATATTCACTCATAATTTCAGTCAAATAGATTTCATAATAAATCTACTAATAAATAATCTGTTTATCAAGCAAACTCTTCACTTAATTTTCTTTTAAATCCAAACTGCATACTTTTGACTTCCAATCAGAACATTTTTTGTGTATTTCTTTCCCTGTCATTGATTATTATATATACTAGAAATTTTCACCACTTTACTTTTTTTTTTTTTCTCATTTTCTTCCATATGCTAAATTTCCAATAATATTATACTTGAAACTATTCAATTAAATAACTATCTATATATTCTCACAAAATCCTGTCAACCATTTTCACGAAACCAGAAAAATTACAATCTAACGATGATTAAATTGGAAATTATTGATTGAAGTTTCACAGAAATTGAAAAAATTTTCATGGTTGATTGAATATTATATTTGTACATTTTATGACATTTATTGCATTACTTCACAAATGCTCAACTGATGAATACAATATTCACTATCAAGATCAGAGAAATAAGAAGGATTTATTGTGAAACACTTATATCCAGTAGCTTGCAAAATAAAAATATACATCTAACATAACATCAGAAAAAAAATGTACCAGATGTCCTAGGACATAGTCATCAGTTATCATAAAAGTAAGTGAGGGATGATTGAAAAAATTCATTTTCAAAATATGATTCTATAAAAATTCACTGTGGGAAAAAATTTAGCTATGTTACTTTTTTCTTTTCTGTGAATAAGCCTCCTTTTTCTTGAGCTCACAATATTAACATTAGGAGGAGAAAGTAAGGAAATTACAAAAATATCAATATGAATGACACCAAACAAATTATATCTGGTGTTGAAGAAACATTAAAAAAACATAAAATGACAGGGCTTTAAAGTGAAAAAAAAAATTCATATCATAGGGTGGAGGAGGAGAGAATTACTTCAGTTGCAATAGATAAGGAATAAAAATTTGATACAATATAGTGTCAAAATCGATCAGTATAATAAAAACCAAATGTTTAAATACGATACATTAAAAAAAGGATCAGTCTACATAATAAACTTACGTTGGGTATAAATCCAATTCCCAGTAAATATGAATGCAATAATATAATCAAGCCATCAGTAGAATTTTCAATATTAGCAGAAGAGAATAACTGTAAAAATCCTTTTGGAAAAACATCTTCCAGGCAACCTAATTCATTCTTAGTCATCTGACTCATTAAACTATGAAAAAAGTTTCAAGAAAGCAATATTACTATAAGTGACATGAAAACATTATAAAACAGTTTACAATTCGTTAAAGCATATCAATTCGAAGATAATGCACATTTTTTTCTTACACCTTAGACAAAAATTATACATATTCATTATGTAAAATCAAATTGGTAATATTAAATGTAATTTGAAAAAATAGTATTTTTTTTTGTCATTTTTAGTAATTATCTTCGATTTAAATAACCTGAAATTCTCATTTCATATTTTATTTGTAAGTCATTAAAATGAAATGGCAATAAATAAACATTTCCATTAGTCATTTAAGTTTTACATTGTCTTTCCAAACTATTTTTTTACCTTGAATATTCTGTAAACAAAATTTTAATAAAAATTAGAAAAAATATGATATTACAATTCAATCTAAATTTAACAGCTGCTTCACGTTATATGCATTGAGTAATAGAATCAATTGTATCAGTAAACTAATTTTAGGACGAGAAAATTTTTCGGGATAATTTTTAAATTTTTTTCTACACGAGCTAACACAATCGGAAGCACATTTACAGGATAGGTATTATATAAAAGGTAACGAATGACAACGCATTTTTGAAAATTATTTATGTAACACGTTTAAAATGAAGGAAATGAAATTTGCCCCTTTACAATGTTTTGTGTTATTGTCTCACAAACAAAATTTCTAAATTTACTGAAAATAGTATAAACATACTCTCAATTAAAACTCGAGCTTTTTATCGAGTAGCATAAGTTACTCTTGTCCATCTTTATTTAGTAAATAATACGTCACTTGCCATGACAACATTGACAAGGTTAATTTCATTTTTGTTTTACTTTGATTTTACATATCACAAGCAGTGAACATATTTTATTACATTTTTATGGGATAAAATGTTTTAAATACATTCAAACAGAACAAAAATAAAATTTTCATAATTTAATCGAAGATTTATCAATTATCACAATAAATGTTGCAAACATTTATTGCGTAAAAAAATTGTGACTTCTTTAAATTAGTACTAACTAACTAAAATCTGCTCTAATAAAAATCCTTCAGGGTCTTAAAAAATGAAATAAATATGTTATCAATTATTCGTCATTTTAAATTAACAACTTCTGATGTAAAGTTTTAAATAATTAAGCAGAAATTTTTACAGATTTCTCTATAATTAAGTTACCTGTTATTGGCAATCGCTTATGTAGCAATTTCGGGCGGACGACTGTAGAAAATAGTTTCTAACTCTCCAATTCTTTTTTATTTTAATAAAACACAACTTTTTAAAAATTTGATGATTTGCTTATATTTATGATGGGAATGCTTCCTTCACCTTCTCAGGTACCTACAAATGAGAATAGTTTTATAATTTAAGAAAGACAAATTATTGAATTATTTGAGATGTCAGATTTTGTCAATATTTGTAAATATTTTTATTTAAATTTTCTATTTACAAAACATGTAAATCGTGAGCGGATATTTTTAATACTTAAGTTTTAAATTTTAGTTCAATTATGTTGTAAATAAGGATATTTTATAAATATATCGTGAATTAGAATTGTTATATACTTTTGATGATCGGGTTTTTGTTCCTGTTTTAATTTAATTTAATTTTTAAAATTGTAAATTTTTGAAAATCTTTTAAATATATTGGTGGCTTTTCTTGAATAATAGGCGATTTCTTTTTTCTCCTTCTCTTTTGTTTGGTAATAAAGTTGAACTTGTTGCAGTACTTTGACCTACTACTCATTTGATTTGATAATGCTTCAGTGAATTATGCTCTTATAGAATTTCTTTCTAGAACTGAAAATTTTAGAACTCTATTGAAATTATTACTATTTCCTGATTGGAGATATATATGGATATTGTATGAGTTTAGCAATAAATATGCATGTCAACTTTAAATCTTATTACATTTCTGAGAATAATGAATTTATACAGAAGTTATTTTTGGAGAAAAACGTAAGATGTGAATTTTTTTACTGTATAGTAACACTTTTGAGATGGAAGAATTCTTGTGTACTTTTGAATGTTACCATCTTTGGTATTACTAGTTGTATAAATATATAAAAATTACATAAATGCTATGTTTGTTTGTTTTTTTAAAAAAAAGGTGAAGGCATGAAAATTAATTTATCTCTTATTTCTTGTTAATAGCTTTCAAATTATTTTTTATATTTTACTCTTGACTTCATTTATTTTTAGGATTTTTTTAAGATTCTGCTTATCAGTTTAAGACATTTGCATTTGTTATAAATGTTGCAACAACTTGAAATGGTTTGAAAGTGTTATTTTTTCCCCAAAAAATGTTTGTGTGGTCTTTGATATCATTCTAATGAATATTGACTATTGCAACAAACATCAACTTTGGAGATTTTTTTAGCAGCATGCTTGTAAGTGAATGAAAAAGGATAATGCATGTTTTAGTTTTTCTAAATAATATGAAGTTACATATATTTAGTAGATTAAAGATGTCTAAAAAATAAATCTAGTGTCATTTGATTAATTACTTAATTCATTTGTTCTATATTAAGCAATTTTCGATTTCTTTTTATGTAATATTAAATGGCAGTATTAGTATACTATTTATGATTGTATATAAAAGAAATTTTTTTGGAGGTTGACGTGTATAGGTTAAGTGTAGGTTTATATTTAAATTATTTTTCTTTTATGTTATATTTACTGTCTTCAAATTAATATACTTGCTGTAGTAAATTACTAGTGAATTTTTTTAAGTATTCCATATAGTCTATAAATAGTGAAGAAAGTTATCGCTAATCTGCTTAAGTATATATAATTTTAAATAATTTATTATTTAATCAGTGGAATATAAAATTAAGTAACATTTTTCAGTTAAATTCGAGAATAGGGTGTCCCCTATAGTGATGGTGACGAAACTTGTCAACTTCCTAGATAGGTCGCCAAACATGCGTGACTTAAGCATCGAGTATGGAAAATGAGAAGGCAATCAGAAAGGACTGAAGTCGTTCGAACAATAACCCATTAATGTTAGGATTGAAAGAATAATTTATAAATATCAGTTTTAAATAAAAAATCATTAATTATAAACAATTATTAATAATTACTTATAAATAAATTATTGGAAAGAAGAAAGGCTTGTTTATGAGTAGTTTTTTCATAATTATAATTTATAAACAATTTATAAATATTTATTTGTAAATAATAATTTATGAATACTTTTTTACAAGCAATTATTGTTTATATATAATTATTCTAAGAACTTAGTGTTGTTGACAAATATTAATTATTTATAAATTTAAAACTTTTTAAAGCTATAATGTATGACATTTTGGATGAATTCGTAAAAAAAACCCCAACCTATCTCTTCTGAAATCTTGGTTATAAGCTATAGTATAGTAGGCCAAATATATCCATCTTACAATTAATTTTTTTTTTACCAAGCGTATATCTTTCTTGTAGACCAAACATTCAATATTTCGCACAATTAAACTTTTATCCATACACCACATTATAACATTCATTTTACCCTTTCTTTCCAAATCATAAAAAAAAAACCCGTAAATTATATTTTTCCTACATGCATCAGTCTTTGACTACACTTCACCAAAGAAACAAATAGAAATTCTTGCTCTAATGAAGAAATATTGTATGTTATTCTAAAAATATCGTCTCCTATTTATTAAAAATCGGGTGCCGTTTTTTCAAATAACAATCAAGAATAGAGAAAATATGACATATGCAAATTTCTTTTCAAATTATATGCATCAGGGTTACCATAACCAAAATCGCCACATTTAAATCATTATCGCTCCCAAAAGTCATCAATCGCCAAGTGATGACTTTTGTTAGAATTTGTTCCTTTTGTTAGAATTCCATTTGTTTTTCTTTTCTTATTATGAATTGTAGGAAATAATTTAATTGCAGTATTTATTCTAGTTGTGTTAAGTAGGGCTACAGAAAAGTTGTTGAGGTGTATAAAATAAGGGTAATTATTACGAATGTCATGCTTTAGTAATATGTATTGCATTTCTGTTATTTTATACGTTAGGAATTTTGGGACTGAATTGCTTGCTTATTTTATGAAATGAAGAATACTATTTATTCATTAGTGATATGTGTTATAGAAAAGTGTTTGTTAATTTCAAAATAAGATGTATTTAATTACCTATATGTACAAAATATATAGTTTGTTGTTCCTGCATATCATGTTTATATTTGTGATTCAGAAGTTTCTAACATTTTTATACATTACCAATATATGAGGACTACTCTGAAAATTTTTTATTGTGTGTATGGGCAACAAAAGCAGAAAATTGGCTATTAAAAAATTTCAGTCAAATATGTGAATTTGAATACTTTTATGTTTGCAAACAATAATTTCTGATAACAGTCATGATTAATCTAATCTGAAATAAATTTTGAAAGAAACAATAATGTAGTTGATGCAAGATCATTATCATACTAAGAATTTCTATTATTTTTAAGTGGGGCTGAAGCAAGGAGAATGTCTTCAATGCCTTCAAGTAGCATATGGAAACAAAGTCTATTTTATGCCATTGTAATTGGTTGATTCACAGAATTTTGCAGGGGTTAAAATTCTCTCCTATATTAAGAACACACAGGAAGAACTTTGTTAGCTGTCAGAGTATAAAATGTATTGGATATACAAGAAACATTAATCGCTCTACCTACCAAATGATACAATAGGAACTAAAAATTTGATCTGCAACTATACATAAAATTATTTATGAAAAACTCCATATGAAAAAATTTGCTTGTCGTGTTGTTTCTTAAAATTTAATAGAATGCCGAAAAGCAAAACATTGTAGAGAATCAGTCAAGAAACCCTAAATTTTTTTAATGATTGTGGACACCACATTATATTTAAAATCATAACTGGTAATGAAATGTACATACCTTTTTTCTGTTGTTCCAATATATCAAGGAAGTAAAATATGGGTCTTAGAAGGTGACCCTAAGCCAGGGGTCGCCAAACTTTTTTGATCATCGCCCCCTATATAATTTTTCGAAATCTCCATAGACCCCCACAAAAGTAATTTTCAGGTAATTAAAATAAAACTATATATTAGTCTAAACATTTAATAAATCAGAAACAGTAAGTAAAGTAGCTACAGATTTTTTACTTCTTAATGAGATGAGTGTGCCTGGTGTTTCTTGGCAAGGTTCGCTATCTTGGGTTCGAAATTAATCAATTTTAACCATAAATCCCCTCGAAGCTCCACATTTAATTTATTTTTGTTTTTAGTTAAAATTGAATTAACGTGACTGAAACCGGCTTCAACCATATACGAACTTGGAAACGCCAGCATAAATGGCTGAGCCATTTCGTAAAGTTTCACATATTTTTGCTTTATATTTATATTAGTCCAAAATTTATGTATTGTCAAATTTTTAATAAGCGTTTTTGCTTCAAGATCGGACAATAGTTCAGCAGGCTCATCTTGTATGTTGATGTCGACGTTATCAATTTGCGCCGAAAATGGCGCAATAATCCAATCAGGGATGTCGATGTTTTCCAAATCAACAAAGCGCAGTTTAAAATCGTCGCTTAATTTTTGAAGATGATTTGTATATATTTCCATGTCTTCTTCTTTTATTTTTAATTGTTGCAGATTTGAAAAATACTTATAATCCTTACGTAGCAATGAAGATCTAAATAAGTTTAATTTTACTTGGAAGCCTAACAGTATTGTCCGAGTTTGGATAATTGTTACATCTTTTCCTTGCAGTTTTGCTTGAACATCATTAAATTTTCCAAATAAGTCTGCTAAATAAAAAATATGGTTCTTATTGTTTTGGAGTTCATTGCTTAGAACAGGATTTATTTCGTTCAGAAATTCTGTCGTGGAGTCAAATAAATTGACGAGCCGTTGCAAGCATACACCTCTAGACAACCATCTAACCATTATTTTATTTTCTATAAAAAATATAATATTAAGTCAATTATAAAAATATTTTAAATTTTTACGTACGCAGTTAGATATGTGTGATTTGCGTATTAAGAACTGTTTTTCCTTCGAGTCCCAATAGACCCACATTCGACCCCTTGGGTCAGATAGACCCCCTACTGTTGTTAAATAGACCCCTAGGGGTCTATATAGACCACTTTGGCGACCCCTGCCCTAAGCCAACCATAATAAAAATACAGTGAATAATGAAAATTTATGTACGTCATTTTTTTAAGGGCTGGTCAATGCCATAAAGACTGAAGGACAGAAAAGTGTTACATCTACATAGTACACTACTCATTTGATTCAGCTAGACTGACATTTGAATTTCTTGAATGAAAGTACATCATAGTGTTTGAACATCTACCTTATTCTTTTAATCTTGTTATGTGTTACTTTTGGCTTTTTTTTAATATAAATAAAAGTTTAATTTATTTAATATATTAAAAATATTAAAATTCAGTTTTTTTCTGAAGATGAGATTGGTGAGGCTTTAAATACATCTTTTCCCTCGATTTCAAGAAATGAATGCTTGAAATGTTTGCTTACAAAAGTGCATTGAATCTGGAGGAAATTATTTCAAACACTTCAAAAATTTAGGAACTTAAAACTTGAATTATTAAGTCATATCTAAAGAGTTTCAGAGTGACCCTCATATTTATATATAAGGAATCGTTTTAGGTTTGAAAAGATCATTCAAAGTACACATTTGGGAAATTGCTCCTTGATCTTTTTTTTTTGTGTGTGTGTTGATAAAGAACCTAAATCGAACCGAACAGAGCTCGAAAAAATTCATTTTGATTGCACAATAGAAATTTTTTTTGCAAATTCAATTAATAATTTTGTAATAGAAATTTTTTGCATGGTTGCTGATTTAAGTTTAAAAAAGAGATAGTCTTAAAAGCCTTACTAGAATTAATTTTGCATACATAAAACAATAATTAATTTCAAAGCAATTTTCTGAAACATTGTTCACGCCTCCAAATTCCCCCCCCCCGCCCGCCCCCCCCTTAAAATTTTTTAATATATTTTAGTAGTATATTTGCTGAAATTTTTGTAGTGAATCATTCTGGCTAATTTTTTTGAAAATCACTTCCTATAAACTATATTACCAAGTTCATAAATGATCTGTGTTCGAAAATATTATGTCTCATTAGTCGCTTGTTATCCATTTATTTTGATATGCTATAGAAACTAAGTAATTTTGAAATTTTTTTGAAAAAAGTATGATTAAAAATAATATTGAATTATAGAATTGAGTAAAATATGAATGCAGTTTATTTTGTTTCATTGTTCATTTTCTTAACGTTTGATTATAGGTTGCAAGGTCTCATACAGCACTTTATGAAGCATTCTATCGGCAGGTATATATTATTTTTGGACTTTATTTCAGTTTTTGAACAGTAAATTGGTTAAAACTGTTATAAATATTTATTTTGTGTATATATATATATATAGGGTGATTGTTAAAAAGTACCAATAGAAAACCAGTATAAAAACTTAACTGATGCATTCAATGAGACTTGGTAATACCATAAAAACGAGTTTTGTAAACATTGTTTTCTTTCAAATTTCTCACTTTGTGTAACATAATTTTTTTATACCTTAAATTTTAAGAGCAAAATGGAACATTTAGCCAAATTTAATTCTTTAAATAATTAGTTTTGATCAATAAATTTTTATAAATTGTAATTAAGTTATTGTATTGTCATCCAAAACAATCTTGTGTAGAAAATTTCAGCTTTGTTGAGCACTTTAAATTGTGAGAAAAAAAAAATCTTTCAAAGTTTTGACCCAGACAAAGTTACAATGTGAATTAAAGAAAACCCATTAATAAGCATCCCTTCATATTCTCACAAGTACAAATTTTAAAACAGAAGTTTTATTTGTTCACATCACACCTGTAAAAGATAATTATAAGTAAAGTATGGCTATACATATATAGTAAAACAATTTCAAACAGTCAAGTGATTTTTATTCAATTACTTGGAAGTAATATTACTTATTTAGTAATAGAATGAGGGTGCTGGAAAGTTCTGCAAAAATTTCCCTCAAAATGAATTTCAGGAAGGAAATATTTGATGAGATATTTAACAAAACACTCATGTCATGAGAAGCAAATTTTTTAAAGCAGTTTTGAAAATTCTGTTGAATATTCCAGAACCCCCCTATAAATCAATCCAGTGATGATTATAAGTGCAATCATAGCTGTTAGTTTTAACTACTTTTAAAACAATTTAAATAAAATTAGAGATCCAGGTTTTATGGTTGGAATAGCTAAAATTTGAGCTTAGAAAATATCATCGACAGCATAAATTAAGCAAGTTTTTTCATTTTTGATCTTGTGAGGAGAATTTAGTCCAGAAAGATTTGCTTGGTTCCAATTGACTAAAGAAATGAGGACACAGTGAAACAGTTATTTTTTGAAAATACTGAATATTGTGATAGGAACTTATTACGCATTTAGTTTAAATATCAATGCCAGTGATTCTTCATCTTCTCACAATGACTGATCACTTGAAATTTTACAAGATCGCAACAATCATAAAACAAAGTAAAATACATATTTATTACAAACTGAAAACTATGATTTACTTTGTAATTTTCAAATTTTTGTTCAACACTTTATCCAAGTCCGTGGTTGCAGTGCTCCACAGAAAACCAGTTAAGAACCACTGTGATCAATAATCTTCATAGAATTTCAGAAACATATTTAAATGTCTTTATAAAGTTTTTAGTAAGCAAGATTTTCATATTAATATAAAAAAATTAGTGATATTTTATTCTTGTATTGCTTCAATTCTAAGATAAAAAATTAAATTTATAATGCATTTACTATGAAACATTTTCTACATATTGAAAATTAGTTTTAAATGTGCTTTGTAATTTATAGAAACTCTAAGTCATAGAAATATGCTTGATAGTGCTTTTAATTATACTTTATTATATAACAGAACAATATATTAAAGTAATTATTATATACTTAATCATCCATTAAAATTTTGCATTGGTATCAGAAAAAGTTTTCAGAACATTTGAAGGAAAATTTTGTTTTGAGGTAAAATGATCTAATTTTCTTTTAAAATTTTTTGGATTAAAATATTTTTTTCCTAAAATGTTTCCTTAAAATGCTTCCTTTAAATTCCTTTGAATTGTAAGAAAGACAACATTGCAATTAAGCTATATTCTCTAGTATGTAATCCTTGCAGTTTACGAATTATATTAGTATATATTTTACAAGAATGTTGCAATGTATTTAAAAATTATGTATATAGTTTTTAGCTTACATAATTAAATATCAGATTTCATTAAATTGTCTTTTAAACTGCCAAAATATATATAACATGTCAGAAAAAGAATTTATGCATTTTTTTCAAGTTTAGTCTTATGTATTTAAGTCTTGGAATACTATAGAAAAAATATGTGTTTGTTATTACACATTTATTATTTCATATGATAAAGAGAAAAAATATTTTTGTAGTAAAAAATAAAAATCTTTAAAATAATGAGGAAAATGTAAATTTTTTTTCCATTTGTCTTAAAGTTCTTTAGCTGTTTAATATTAATTAAGTATTTGACAGTTACAGAGTTGTTCATTTACATCTAATCACTAGGTAAAATTTTCATAGTAAAAGTAATTAATTTTATTTCTATTTCAAACTTAGTTTTTGTTATTAAAATTATAACTCTTTATAGTAAAGCAATTATTGAATATATTATAAAGCTGGATAATAATTCATGTGAATCTGTAAGTAACAAATATTTTGTTAAAATTTTTAAATGAATTGCTTTCAGAAATATTTATAATTGACTAAAGTAATTTTTTTTTTAACATGAGAAGTAAATAAAAAATTAGTCTTGGAAGGACAATGCTAATTGAAAATGCTTTTCGGAGATTGTGGTGCATTCAAGCAAAGAAAACACATTATTATACATATTGATGTAAAAAATATTAGAATTTAATGTTATATATATGTATGTAAGTGTGTATATATGTGTGTGTGGATATATATATATATATGTGTGTGTGTGTGTGTATAATGAAAAAAGTAAAAATTAATACATTTTTCAGAAAAAATAAAATATTTCACAAAATAAAATATTTTCACTTTATCTTGCTATGATCCTTATACTTATGAACTTAAATCTTAAGATACCATAAAAAAAAAAGAAACTTAAAATGAAACAGAATGTATTGATTATACTCTTTTCCTCAGTTGCTCTGTTTCTTTAGATACAGAAGGCTAAATAAATAACATGGATGTAAAATTTCCATAAGTTTTTCCCATACTGTTTTTTTGGACAGGGATAATTTCTTCAGGGTCATTCAACCTCTCCTTTTCATTTTGTGTGTCATAAAATTATTGAGCTGGAATCTTTGCTTAGTTGTATCTCTCCTGAATGCTTAAGAGTGGCTGACTGGTGCAAATTTATTCTAATAAATATAACGTTTTAGAAGTGTTGCACCATTTGGCTACATGTAGTTTCTATTTTGCCCCCTTCCTTGTGATCCCATTGAATGTGCTTATCTTGCTTTCTAGTTAAGCCTATCCTACTTTTAATAACATCTTTTGTAAAAACAAACACTGAATGATTTAAAATTTTTGGATTGATGCACTTCCTACTATGCCACAGTTCTCATGTTCTGATTTGCCCCTTTTTCTTCGAAATTTGCTTAGGAAAGACAAGCTGTGAGCCGAATGTTCATTTTGATGAGTACTGCCTCAATCACCTTCATGTACGAACATTTTGCATATGATTGCCCCTGTATGTGTATGCATATAAATACATATACAGACATTTATATAAATTATATATGTGTGTGTGTGTAATTTATATAAATGTGTGCAGATATATTCACACACACATTTATATAAATTACAACATTCTTTTTTAAAATAATTTCATCTGTCTAGTTGTGTAATAAAAATACAAGGTATTTTTTTTAAAAATTTTTAATATTTCACATGCTGTATGTATATGCTATTCACATGTTGTATGTATTTATATATGGTTTGAAATTATTTTGAAAGATAATCCATTATAAGATATTTATAATAATAAATCTTTATTTAATTTTAAGTAAGGACTTTAACAATTTAAAAAAATATATTATGTTAAAGTTCAATTTAATTAGTGTGTATTGCATAACTTTTGAAAATAATATTTGTTGTAATGTGTGAAAAACCATGCTTATATAATTAATGTAAATTATGCATTTTTTTTGTTTCATATATTAGAAACTTGTATGTATGTATGTATGTATAATTTCTGATAACAGTAATATAAATTTACATTTAAAATTACAAGATTTTCAAGTAATATTTTAATGTATTCTAATAAATCTAACAAAACATAAATATTATTACAATTACAAAAATATTAATCCATGAAACACCTGAAGATTAAATAAAATTAGAAATCTTATCCTTTTGTGTATATGCAATAACTGATTTTTTATTGTAAAATATTTATTTGAAATATTAAAACATTTTTCTCCATAGGTCGATCCTGCTGAAACGGATCGAGTTTCGGCTGTTGAGGCAGCAGCTTTTCTTAAGCGCTCAGGGCTTCCAGATACAATATTAAGCAAAGTAATAAATTAATTTATACTCTCCCCTAAATATTTAAACTTAATAATTTAGTATATTATAAATCACTGGTTGGAGATTATGATTTTTTCCACTTGTCAATACTTTGCTTAGTTTCTTAATTTTATATTATTGCAGTAACTTTCTTTCTCAATTATGGATATATATATATATATACACATACTGTATATTCTGGCATATAATGTGTACTTTTAACACAAAAATAATATTGAATTATATGGATATACATGCTTGGATATAAAAATGATGTATTTAAAAAAGGAAAATGATAGGAATTAAAAAAATTAGATTTATACATTTACCTAAATGATGTTTACTTAAAGGAAATTATATACTTTTTGAACTTAAAATTTTTCATTATCAAGACATTTTGTCATATTAGTCTTCTGTTAAACCTTCAGGCTGTTTCATCTTCACCATTACTATTACTCTGACCCATGAATAAATAATTATCTTCTGTTCCATCTAGATTGTTAGATATAATACATTTTATTTAAAAAAAAAATGATTATTGAATTATGGTAGATTTAATTTCATTCTATGCTTTTATTATTCACTCTCATGTTATTTTTAGACTGGCATGGCATCTCCTTTTAGTGTCTTATTGTAAACATTTTTATCATTTTCTAACATCAAAGTATTCCACTGTTGTTTTAAATTTCCTTTGAATATCCAATTCACACACACATCTAAAGACTGAATTAATAGCCTTAATTCACCTGGAAGGAATACTATGTCTGTGTTACACACTTTAATTAATTTCTTCATATTTTCCTTTAAATGGGATTTGAACATGTCCTGAACTGGAAGACTTTTTGGATTGTTTAAGGCACCTTGATGCTTTTCTAAATGTTTCATATTCACAGTTTTACCCCATTTTTGTCCATGTATCCTTTCTTGTGAACATAAATGAAAAAACATCATTTCGAAATTCACATTTTGGTATCATCTTTCTTTTAAAAATAATCATGAGTTTTAATTTTGTGCTATCCTCTAAGCAAGAAAGCATAAAGGGGGAAGTGAGATTTTTAGTGACATGTTTTTATGTGAACCATTTTTGTTCTTTCGTGATCAATTGTTTTCTTTCCTATCATATTAAACATTACTGAGTTTCATCTATGTTTCTAATATGTGACAGTAAATATTTTTTTTTTGTTTTCATAGGTGAATAACATATATCTGAAAACTCTTATCAATTTGGTATCCAAAACCCTTTTTTTTTTATCTCGTAGAACTAAATTATTCCAAGCTATAAATTAACTGCACCGATTCAAAGTTTCTGTAAAGTTTTCACTTTAATTTGCATTTTATTTCTGTCTTTTTTAAGGCAAAGGAAACTTATGCTGTTTTTGGTTAAAATTTATTAATTCTGGCGATTTTCTAAGACCCAATTGAAAACTCCTTCTTTTAGTATAGGCCATTTTGTTACTTCTTTATGCAAAGAGTATTTATTCTTTGGCGTATTAATTATTGTGATCTCATTTTTTTTCACTCATGTATGGAGCTTTCACTAACATTGAACATCCTTGCTGCAGCACGATTTGCATTTTCTTTTGTAAATTAATTGATTTTTTATTTCAAATCAGCAGTGTTTGTTTTCCTTCATAGGACCCATTTTTACTATTAAAAGGAATATTAGATCAACTGTATTTCAGTACTAACATAAATGTGATTTACTGAAGCTTGTGTTGTTCACTTCAGAATCACACCTTCAAATGCCTAGAGAAAGAAAAAGCATCTGATTCCTATTTCTGTGAATTCATTTGGGTTGTAAGTGCTTTCTAACCTCAAATTGGGTCCCCCTAACTCGCAATTCTTGAATAACATTCATGTGCATATCTGCATTGAATACATGTGATTGTTTAACATCACACTGAAGAACAACAGAAGGTATATTGGTGATGAAGATGATACCTGACTTGGCCAAACTTCCAAACCACACCAACAGGCGGAATTGGAACCTTAACCAGATTTATCATGCATCAACTCCACTACATGGCAGATTTTTTGTGGTGCATTGGATATAATTCACCCTGTTTTCAAAATTACTTAATTCTCTCAATCAAATTCCCTGTACATAATGTTCCTTTTATTACTTGTCAATTCATTGTACTATTGTTCCAAATGTTTCGAAAATCCTTCAAATGAATGTATTCAAATGATAAGAGCTTCTTACATGTACATTTCAGATTTTTTCGTAAAGAAAAGGGGGGGGGGGGGGGTTATGTGGCAACTATACCTAAAAATTAAATGTAGATAGAAATTATAGGTTACACATTATACACTGGAATATACAGTATGTATAGATATATATATATATTATTTATTATATAAGTTATTTATGTAGATTAATTTTTTTTAATTATCATTATATTGAAATATAAATTAGTCTTCTTTAATGCTTTCAAGTCAGAAAATTAAAGACTATCCATTAAAATCTGATTTGTATATTTTTATTACATAAATGCATTCTCTTTATATGTATGAAAATGGTATTCAATAGATATGGGACATGTCAGATCCCCAAGGAAAAGGCTTCTTAGATAAACAAGGATTTTATGTAGCTCTCAAATTGATTGCACTTCATCAAAATGGGAAAGATCTCACCTTAGCAAATATGAATCTTGATTTACCACCTCCACAAATGGTAAGTAAGAAATACATTTTTTTTTAATTGTATGAAGTGTACACATAACCGAGGATTTACTTTAAAATGTTGTTTTTACTTTAATAATGAAATGATCAAGAATTTTCTTTGACTTTTTGGTAGTTTTCCCATTTAGAATGTAAACTGGAAAACAGTGACTTTTTTCCTTTAAAAAAGCTATTAGCAATAAAAAAAAAATATGCTAAAAAGTGCAATAATTAAAATAAATGATATTTGCTTTGTGCTGTGAATGGAAGGTTTGTATTTTTTTTTATATTATTGTTACAAAAAAGAAATCTAATTTCATGTAGTAAAGTTTTAATTGATTTTAGCATATTATCCAATTTTAAATATACCTGAAATGCCTGATAATGTTTTTAATGACTTTTCAAAATGCTTTTTTAATGTTAAGTTAGAATCCATTGTAATATTTGATGAAGCAAGTTTTCCTGCATGATTATTAAAAAATCTAAACAAGTTAAGTTATTTATGAAATATTATAATGTTATTTACCTGAACTGTAATTTTAATTTTTAAATTATGTTAGGTGATTTTTTCCCCCTCTAGTTTTGAATAAATAAAGAGATGTTGGATTTTAGGGAGGGGAAAAAAGTATATTCACATGAATGCTTATTGAGTGTTGTATTCTTGTTTTAAATATGTAAAAATAAAAATTTATAAAATATATTTTATGCAGACTATGTGATTGTATGCTTGAGTAGTATGTGTGATATTTCAAGAATGTTGCAAGAAATTGATGCTGATACTGTTGTGAAAATATAATAGTAGCAGATTTTTTTGTTAAAAAAAAATTAGAATTTTATTTTTTTGTTACTATTTTGTTATGAACTACTTATTTTTGATAATATTTATTTATTCTTTAAATAGCAAACTCCAAGTGGCAGGAATTCACCTGCTGTTGACTGGAACATAAAGGTTTGTGTGTTGTAATAATGAATTGCTTTGACTTCTATTGCTTCATAGATGTTTCTTAATTGTAAAATATGTCTTATTTTTTTAATGAAAATTTATAGGCAGTAGAAAGAAAAAAATATGAAGAAATGTTTTATTCAATGGGTCCAGTAGCTGGAAAATTACCTGGAGATAAAGTGAAACCGGTATGAGAATATGTTTTCTTTTAAGAATTAAAAATGAAAACACAAAAAATTAGTTCTAAAACTTTTATATTTCTGCTTATAGGTTATGTTGAATTCAAAACTTCCTTTGGATGTATTAGGAAAAGTAAGTATATAAGTACATTTTAGCTCTTTTAAAATGATCTCATTTTAAAATGGCAAGTAAATTTATTTTAATTTTCATTTCAATTTTTTGTTAATCACTGAAACAAAAGTATTTTTGAATCTGATAAGTGATGGAATTTGTTTTGGAATCATAGAATAATATGTATATCATTATATCAATTTTTATAATTATCTTTGTATTAATTTAGTAATATCTGAATTCTCTATAAGAGGTTGCTTGGCATATTTTAAAAAGCTTTTATTTGATCAATCTAAAAATTTTTAACCTTAATATGTGTCAATTTTTATAATTAAAAAAAAAAAAAAAAAAAGGGTAGTTCTAAAAAATTCTTTGCCAACGAATATATGCAGCTTTTTCTTAATGAATAGTAAAACATTAAAAAAAAAAAAATCAAATTGCTCCTAGAAGAATTAATTAAAAAATTAAGTAGACTAGGATAATTGAAACTAAAAAATTCGAATTATCACAGATAAGATGAATTCTTAGTTAAATCAATATTTTTTTTTAAAAAAACAATATTTTAATAAGTAGTTCTATGCAAAAATTTATTTCAGATATAATTTTAGTCAATTATAAAAGGCAAATTCAATTTTAGATATATGTTCTTAAAATGCACATTTGAAATTGTTGCACCATTATATGAATTGTGTTCTTGTTATGTGTTATTTTACTGTTGATTATTGATTTTATAAAATTGTTTCATTAAACTCCTTTGTGTTCAGCCACTCATATACTAAATAGGAATAATCTAAAAAAATGTTGGAATAATCACAAAATTGATTAGTTTGTAAAATTAATCTTAACATGGTAAGAAATTCTTAAAATTTGTGATTTCAGAAATATTTTTAAAGGTGACGAATACATATTGCTTCCTTTAATTTAAATTTAACTTATCTGAGTATCATAAATTTTGAAGTTTAAATTTCTTTAGGCTTGATTCATATCAATGAATTAAAATCAAGTGGTATTAATAAAGTTTAAAGTTGTAATTAAAAATTAAAATCTGAAATGTCGCAGCATTAACCATCTACTCATAATTTTGTAAACGTAATTTTTTTTTTATGTACATGAAAAATATATCTCAATTGCAGGCCCTAAATTTTAAACATTAAAATTAAATTGATGTTAAGTAGCAGAAGTTACATGAATTAAAATCTTCAGCTTAACTGATATCTGAAGCAACAATTTTTGAAATAAAAATATTACAAACTTAAAAGTCTTAATATCATCTGTTGAGCCAGAAAGACCATAATTTGCTTGCATCATTTATAATATAAAGAACTTGAGGGGGTTATTAGAATTTACAGGAGCTTTAAAATTAATTATTTAAATATAGCTATGTTTGTTTTAGATTTGGGATCTTAGTGATACAGATCAAGATGGTTTCTTAAGTAAAGAAGAATTTATATTAGTAAGTATACTGTTTTGTGTGTCTATTCTAGTTACGAATATATTATCTTTAATATTGAAGAGTCATTTATTTCATTTTTAATTTTCTGTAGGCTATGCATTTAGTTTATAAAGCCTTGGAAAATATACCTGTCCCTTCTGTTTTACCACCTGAATTAATTTCTATTTTAAAACGAAAGCACAGTATACCAGGAATGGTACAAGTACTTCCTGATGTATTACCTCAAGGCATTGATAATATGATGACTGGTCGAATTAGAAGATCAAGCACACCTTCATCTGATGTAAGAAATTTTAAATTTTTTAAGATATTTCATGATGTATGAATTAAAGGAATTTTTGACTTGACTTTTTTTTTATTCTTAAAATTTATAAATCTCTCAAAGTTTTTTTTTTTTTTTTTTATATGCTGGCTCTTTAAAATGAAAATAAAAATATATTTAAGAGAAATAGAATCAATTTGAATGCAGATTGTTTTGATTCTATCATGTCTAGCATTTTATCTGAGTTAAAAGTATGTGAAGCGTACATTTATTTTCATTTTTTTCTCATTTATATGAGAAAATTTCTGTACTCATGACAAGTTTACAATACACAAATTTTACTGAAGCAGTTTGTATTTTCTGTTTTACTCAAATAGTATTTCATTTTAATGCTTTCTCTTCTGAAGGTTTATTTTTGTCTTATCGTTGATATTTTATGTGTATAATTACCTTGTGATTGATAATATGTTAAACTATAGAAGGTATATATTTTGGGAATTTGTATACATTTCATATTTTTAATTTAAAAATAAGTGTCAGAATCTTGTCAAACAATATTATGGCAAAATAAAAAATAATTTATCAGTTTCATGTACATTTTAAAAATGTGCCCTTGCAAAACAATGAATATTCTAATGAAGTTTCCATTCATTTTGATTATGGAAATTTTTACTTATGAATTCTTTATTTTGCCATTTCATTATATATATTTGCAGATTATTAATCGAGGGTCGCCATGGATAGTCAATGCTGTAGATAAGGCTAAGTTTGATGAAATGTTTCACACACTAGATACTGACAAAGATGGATTTGTAACAGGATTGGATGTAAAAGACACATTTTTGAAGTCTGGGTTGCCTCAAACAGTACTTGCTCATATCTGGTATATTTCATTTGGTTTTTGGTCTTTATAAAATATTATTTAATCATTTAAGTAATTTGCTATGTAGATTCCGTTAATATATTATTAAACTTTAAATTTATGTCCTTATTTTATTTTTTATCCTTTGAAAATTTTTTTGAAGCTCCATAATGAGACCATCAGTGGTATTATTAAGCATTTTTATACTTTACAATTCAGTACATATTTTACATTAGTATGACAAACCTTTCTCTTATGTATAGTTAAGATATATTTGTTGAGATAATTAGCTTGAATTCTTATTATAATGCTTAAAACTGACTTAAGCATTATTTATTTTAAATGTTTTTAAAGAACTCATTGCATAGCTTACTTTAACAAACATTACTTTGGGTTCATAAAAGTAAAATTTAATAATACAGTGTTTAGTATGTATAGACATATATGAAATTTTCTCTTTCTAATGAAATCATTTTCATTTATGCGAATATGGAATATATTTCCAGGAATTTATGTGATATTAAACAAAATGGAAAGCTAAACTCGGAACAATTTGCCCTTGCAATGTATTTAGTGCAACAGAAAATTCAAGGCATAGAAGCTCCTGCAACCCTATATTCTGAAATGATTCCTCCAACCCTGAGGCCTAAACCTTCATCTGATATTTCGCAGGTAAGATTTATTCTCTGAAAGGAAATTTTAAATAGCTACAACTTACTAATACTGTTATTTTATACTTTCTTCAATGCAATGTGATTTTTTTTTTGTATGGTTTTTTTTGGAAAATATGAATCTGATATTTTATTTCTATTTGAAATTTATGTAAATGGTTTTTTTTTTTTTTGCTTCTGCCATAACAATTGACTTATGTAATCATAACTTATAATAAAAAGGAATTAAAATGTTGTCTATTTATAGTTATTAAAATTATATAATAACACTAAATAATAAATACTTTTTGAATTTCTAAGATATTGTGTAATATCTGCAAATAGAATTTTAATTGTTTTGTTCAAACTTTTCATATATATATATATATATATATATATATATATATATGAAAAAATTTAATGAAATTTTTTAAAATAAAATATTTTGAGAAAAATATGATACCTATAAATGGGGTTTGCCTTGGTGAATTTCAATGAACCATACTTATAAGAGGAAGAATAGTTTATGAATTGAAGGATAGTTAAAAAGAAAAAAGTCAAAATGCACATTTCTACATCCTTACACTTCAAGATCTTACATGCTAATCTATGTTGTAGGTGTAGCGGGTCACAAATGGTCATCTGATAACCTCAGATAAGCCGGTAAAAGTATACAGTAACACATGCATACATATTAAAATAGACATTAAGAAAATAATAAAAAAAATTGAAGTAGGAGCATACTGTCTTAAAATATGATTATTAATGGTTGAAAATTAATTATTATGATAAATCAAAATATATCCTACTTCACAATATTTGATAAATTGAAAAGGAAAATTAATTGACAAGAAATACAAGTTATGTAAAATAATAAAAATTACTCTATGAGATAAAAAGTTTTTTTGGAAAAAAAGGAAAAAAAATTGTCTCTTAGAGTTCGGACAAAAATGTCATTGCATCAGTTCATCGGGTTAAAGCTTCATTAATCCACAGTTTGACATAATCAGCACAGGTACTAGATTTGTCTGGTCCTTCAAAAAAGCCTCTTTTTTGAATGCCACAAGTGTTTAGTTTTATTTTCCTAATCTTGTATGGGCCAAAATATTTGGATTTCAGTTTGAATCCTGGTTCAATTGAGTATGCTTGATGATAACAAGATCATTAAATTTTAAAATAGATGGTGGCCACCAAAGGTTGTAATTTCTTCTGTTTTCATGTTGTTGTTTTGCTTTTCCCTTAATTTGTCATGATTGTTTACAAAGCCAGCTTGGATCTCTTTATGAAGTAAATTTTTGGTATTGAGATCTAGTGGCGACTTTGTTTTGGTACCAAACAGCAATTAAAAAGGAGTTGTTTGAATTCTTCATTGGAGTTGTGAGGACAACAACAATTCAGTATTTTGTCACTAGAGTGCTGTGCCTGTCAAGCTGCTTTCAGAAAATCAGCTGAAGCCTGCTTGGCACAGTTTTGACGAAATTAAATTAATTCTATTTGAATAAATAATAAATATTAAACTTATTTTATTTAAATGCACTTAATTAGTGTTAATTTTTAAAATGATTCTTATAATTTATATTTCAATTTTTGTATTTTTAATATATCTCTATTAATATATCTATGTTAACTGTAAACCAAACTGTAGTTTTGTTTAAAAAGTTGTGTTCTAAAAAAACCCTTTTTCACTTGCTGTACTGACTTGCTATATGATGCATGCTTAATAAAGATCCAGTAAATGCAGAAAAGGCTCAACTTCGGTATATGCCCGACCGCCAACCTTCGTTTTTTTCGCCAAATGGGGCAATTAGGCCTAAAATGACAACCAGTCAACCTGCTATTTGGCGAGAAATGACTGGTCACCAAAAAAAGAAAACAAAATGGCGGCTTTCGGGCATATACCGAAATAGTTCCGCAGAAAATTTGGTGAAATTATTTAAAATTATGCAACCTTATTTACGCTAAATTAATTCAACTGAGTGCTAGTCAAAAGCACATAACAATTGGTGACCCTGAACCACCTGAATTTCATTGACTTGCTCATATCATTTTTCTGGATTTGCTACAGAAAGTTTGGATATAACTGTTTCTATTGTAGATTGTAAATACTCTACTTGTCCATTTGCTCTTGGTAATCTGGTGGTGATTGGGAAATGTATTGATATTTTTTTTGTACTGTCATAATCTTGGAAATTGTATGGAAATGAATATGGTACTTGGATCAGAAATCATATAAGTTGGATTGATTTTTTGCTATAACTTCTGCAGCATTTGTTGACTTCATAGGGTAAAGCCATATGAATTTTATGAAGGAGTCAATGATAGCAAAAATACATTTATAGTTTTTATTTGTGGTAGGGAATAGGCCTAAATGGTCAACACTCATGATTTGTCTGTAGATGATCTGCTTCTTTTCCGATAGGGTGTAGTAGATCATCTTGTTTGCCACTCTTATGATTAATTGAAGTACATGAAACACAATTCCCCCCCCCTTTAACTTTAGGGATTTAAAACTAAGGTCTATTGTTTCTTTTGTTCCTTTGAAAGCATACTGTCTATATTCATGAGCATTCTATGTAATGTCATTCTGCACATTTTTAGGATCAACAAATAGTTCTTCACCATCAACAAACTTGTAGAGTATGTCATATTTCACAAGCAAATCATTATAAGGTTTAATTTTTGAAAATTCTTTAATTGTTTGAATTTCATTTTCTTGTTCTTGATTTGTTTTGATTTTTGTAATGAGATAGTCTTGTATGATCATAAATGGGTATCTATTTAACATTCTATGTGATTTATTTTGAAGTCTGAACAATGCTTCATCTTATAATTGAAATTGTAATTGTGATGTCTATCACACTATTTGAGTGCATAATTTTTTTTTCTTTAGTGTCATCACGAACACACTGCAATTAGTATTTTGTTAGCATTGTTAGCCTAACAAGTGTATTCTGAACTTATTTAATTCTTGGATAATAGCTAAAACTTAGGGTTTATAGCTGCTGTATTTTATTTTGGCATCTTGACACTTTCTTACTCATAAAATATACTTGGTGATGCGCATTATCTGTCATTGATTTTGAAATAAATTACATCCATAACCGTGAATACTAGCATCACAATGAATTTTGGTATCAATTTTTTTTTATTATTATAAATGCTAAGAGCAAGTGTAGAAGACAAACTTCGTTATAAATTTCCAAAAATATCTAGCAAGACTAATAGATTATTGCAATACCTTTGGGGATTTTGGTTCAGTCAAATTAAGAACTACTTTAATATTTAGCTGTGATGGTTACAGTTTACTACTTTTGTTAACATAGTGAACAAACTATTTGTTTATTAAAAAATTTATATTTTTCAAAATTTATGTTTAAGCCACAAGAAGAAGCTTGGAAAAAACACTAATCCAAGCCTTTTCAATAACCTTGTCTATATTTTTGGATTTTATAATCTATATAAATTAAAACATGACCTTTGATAATCAAATCCTTAAATATGTTAATTTAATGTTGAAAAACTGCTTGTGATGTTCAAAGACCGAAAAGTGTGCATAGAAATTGATGATGACCATTTATGAGTTACAAATTATGTATATTGATGGCTATTTTTGAATGGAAAAAAAAAAGCACTGCGTAATTCTGTTGTACTGAACTTATTTGCATTTTGATGATTACTAAGCAAAACTCCTATTAGAGGTAAGGGATAGTTATCTTTTACTACATTTTTATTAAGGTGCTTAAAATCAATACAAACTCTTAGGGTTCTATCATGTTTTTTGTTAAATACTAAGTTTCACTTTCAATTCGGAAGTAGATTTAGCACTATATAAAATAACTTTATTTGATGGATAATCCTTTATGTCATGAATGCAATATTCGAATAATAAAGGATCATTAATAGTTCCATAGGAAGTACTTCTGAGTTTTTCAATTGGAATAAAATATTTGTAAAGGGGTTCATTTTGGCCTAATTTACTTTATATATTATTTTACCTAATTTACTTTATATATTATTTTACCTAATTTACCTTATATATTTAATAATTATTTTGTCGTCCATAAGATTTACAGAAAATTCATTGCCTGACCCTTGATCAAAATTTTTGCAAATATATATATTTTTTCATTTGCTGTTCATTCAATGATGGGGAAAAAGAACTGATATTTCTCAGTCACATTAAACTCTTTATGCCATATGTATCAGAATTATTAAATTTTTGTTGTGCATTTCTGAGATCTTCCAAAACTAAATTAAATAAAGAGTTGAAAGCATCAATAGATGTATTGCGATTTAATATTGGTGTGATTGAAGTAAGGCAAAATGTGGAAGCAGAATTATTTTTGTTTCATCAGAAAATTCATCCTCTTTGTTTAGTGGCTTCTATTCATTTGAATTCAATAAAGGCTGTAAAAATATTTTAGGGAGTTCTTTGTTATTACCAATAGTATCCATTCTTAACCTATTAAAAATGCAAACTAAATGGTTTAGAAAAAAAAAATGTGATATTAATTTCTTTTGTCTTTGATATTTAAATCTATGGGAAATTAGGAAAAATTCCTCAATTTCGCCTTTGTATTATGATCAAATTGATCATTGAATAATGTAATGTTTACAACTTAATTGTTAAAATCTATCCTTTTTAAAGAAAGTTTGAAATAAAAAGAATATTATTAAGGTTGGTCATTTTTATGTTAATGCAGCATAGTCACTGAATAAAACTTATTTTCATATACAACTTGGAAAGTTAAATGAAGGTGGGTATTTACTCTTTTTAGCAGTGATGTATCCAAAACACTTAAATAGTCACAACATATCTCTATTGTTATACTTGATTACAAGTACCAGCTGTTCTTACCAAGTGATCACAAGTTTTCGATAACAAACATCGTGTACATAATTAAGAAATTAAGTGTTCATGTTGCTTCATTTAGTTACATTTTCGTTTCATTCATATTCATTGGCCTGAGCCCCCATGTTGATCTTGGTATGTTTCAAGGAGCCATGTTTGTGTTAAGAGGAAAAATAATTTATTAATTGAGGATAAATTTAAAAGAAATATGAAAATTTTATTTCTGCATGCTTACATCTCAAGATCTAAATGCTAATCTGCATTGTAGGTAGTGCTGCTGTACTGCTGTGGGACAATTCCCATTTATATACATATGCTCGTGTTGACCTTTAATAGAATGCAACTGTAATCATGTAATTATTTATTCAGTTTCATCCAAATGTTTTTATGGTAAAAAATATGCCTTTCATATCAGATATGTGTATTTTCATTGTATTTTTATTAAATAAATAAAAAAAAAAAAATTTATACAAAGATGCAGATTTTTTTTTTCCTGTTTTGTGACATTTGTTACAGTTTTAACGAACAAAAATATCTTTAGTAGTTTTTTTAGCAGCAGGTTTTAAAAAAGAAAATATTTAAAATCTTGAAGAAATAATAGTTTCATTTTATTAATTTTGAAATATTCTGCTTCAAGCAGCCTTATTGTATTCTCTGTATCAATAATTTATTGCTAAATTTATTATACAAATACTAAGTGCAGAAATTTTAGGAATTTTTTTTATATGTTTATATCTATATATTGTTGACAATTATAATTATGTGTTAAAATGTTTTGGAGGAAATAATGATATAGTTTTTATGTTTTGTCTTAGATCTTTGAATAATAATTAATTGGTGAGCATTTTTTATCTTCAGTAATTTTTTTTTTTTTTTTTTGCTGAGTGTGTAAAGCATGTATATGTATATGTGTATGTATATATGTATGTGTATATATATATATGCAAAAACTGTTTTAAGTTAGTTACAGTTTAATATATGTTTGAATTTCTCTTTAGGATGTTCCTTTACCAATAGCTGCAGATTTGGATTCTTCGGGAAGCAAAGAATTGGATATGATAAGTACTGAAATTAAAGAACTTCAAATGTAAGATGATTTTTTTTCTTAATTTATGTAATTGGAATATATGAACTGGATATTCTTGTAAGTACTTTATCGTATAATTAACCTTTAACTATCTTTTTAGGGAAAAAATGACATTAGAAAAAGATCTTGCTCAAAAAGAAGCGGATGTGAAAATTAAAAATGGTGAACTGAAAAACTTGCAAAATGAATTAGATGCCTTAGAAACCATGCTAAAACAATTAGATATTCAAAAAGGAGAAGCTCGTAAAAGGCTAAATGATTTAGATAAGCAGGTATTAAAATATTCTTTTTGAGATGGACTAAGTAAAGCTGTGCAGCTTATTTTGAAGCAACATATTTTTATATAAATCTGAAAAAATGGCTTTATATGCTTTATTTTTTTTTATCAAAATTTATTTTAAGTAGTTTAAATTTTAGAAATTAATGTTTTAGTTTTCTTTTAGTATATGCTGTCGTGTTAATTTTTTAAAAAAATTTTCCCCCTGTAATTTGCAACGATGTACCATAACCATTTAATTGACTTCAGTGTGACCTTATGCATGAATTGATCTAGAAAATGTAAAATGCTAACATGGTTTTATTTCTGAATTTTTTAGATATATTTTATTTAATTTGTTATTTTTGCATGAATTAGAAAAACTCCTTAGACCTTACCCTTTGTGATTTGCTGGCACAAACAGAAGATGATGTGAATCAGGTAGAAAAACTTTTGACTTTTTTTTTTTTGGCTTTTATATAGTAATATTTTTTTTGAAGAAATTTCTCTCTTAAGGTGTTCATCATTTCTCTGAAGATGTCGTAAACTTTCTGAAATTTTAATCTATTTCATTTTATCATTGCAGCTACCTTATTACATCTCATTGCCAATCATAAACTTTCATCTGTTAGTTATGAATAATGTGCAAAATTTTTTTTTTTCTTTCTCTCATTTTTACAGTTTTAAATTAAATGCATTCATATCTTTCTGTTGTATTTTAGTCTTATTTTTTATAATTCATTATTAAATACTAACTTTTTCTAAAAGTATAATAAATATAATAAAATTATGTACAGCTTTTTAGGGGCTAATTTTATTTTTATGAACATGTTTTTTGGTTATAAAACTAAACAAAATTGTTTATTATATATGAAATATATTCCTTCAATTTTTTGTTAATGAGTTTGATGAATTTTCAGAAAATACAGTGTGTAAATATTCATCCTTATAAGTAAAATTTCTATAAACCATTCAGAGATTTTAACAACATAATTTACATGAACAACAACATTTAAAATTTCGCAGTTCCAAATTCTTTTATCATTTGTTATATATATATATATTTCCTCTACTGATTCCCCTCCCCCCATTTTTTTAGATTGATGCAATGAAGAAGCAGAAAGAGGAGCAAGAATTGGAATTAGAGGTTATTAATCTCAATTAATAATAATGTTCTTGCTTGCTTATTGTAAATTTAGAAATTAAATCAAAACATTGACATATTTCTATTCTAGGCACAAGAAAAGGAGCTTAATGAAAAACGCAAAGAACTGAATGAATTAAGACAAGAAGAAACAAAGCTTGAAAGTCAAATAAGTTCTGGTAAAACTCAACTTGATGCCTTAACTAGTTCGTTACAAAGTACCATACTGCAAATAAGTCAAGTGAGTTTTTTGTTTTTTTTTAAATTTTAAAAACATTTTTCTTAAATTTTAATTAATAATTAAAAAAAAATAATTTTTCTACTTATAAAGAGTATAATGTAATGAAAATTATTAGTATAATGTAATAAAAAAAAAGACTTAAAATTAACTAGGCTTGCTTTTAATTTTTTAAAAATTCAAACTTTGAAAAGTTAATTATAATTCATTAAGGCATGGAATTAAACAGATTTATTTTAAAATTTTAAAACATTCTTTGTCTCATTTCAGATGAAAATAAAAATTGATCAACTTCAAGAACAACATAGATTAATGAGTGAAGCAATCAAAGATATGGATAATGCAATATCATTTGGAGATTTCCGTAATGTATCTGAATTTACATTGACTGGATTTGCTCCTCTTAAAGATGAAGATTTTACTGTTGCTTCTCCTAAAGTAAGTTTGAATATTAAATATATTTTTATATACTGTATAGAAAAAAAAAAAACTGTTATTTTATTTCACACTTCTTTAAATTTTTTCAACATATGTATTAATTTATCTGAATTTTCTTTCAAAAAATGTTCCAGGTTGTTTTTATAAATTTAGTTTGATGGAGATTTAGTATCATACATTTGTTTAAGAATTGTAAATTCCTATTTATTTTCATTGTGTTTGTATTATATAAATTTAATGTTACTTTTGTCCTATCATCTTAATTAAAAGTATATTTTTTTGTAGAACTCCTTTCATGATGTGCCTTTGTTATTTACAGTTTATTTTGCTGAGCTTTGTTTTATACTAATTGTTGTTCAATGTAATGTTAAATCCATCCTCCTCCTCCCTGTTTTCTTATCTGTTGGTCTTGAAGGATTAAAATTAATAAATTTTATGAGATGCAGTGGTTCTTGCATATAATCCAAAAACTTAAATTTTCCAAATATTTTTTATAATGAAAGTTATCTTATGGATATGTACCATATGTTTTTTTGTAATGCAATCAAATTATATTTTGTTGCTTTATAATAACTTTTCAAATGACTATGTTAATTTCTAATATTCTTAAAAATAATGAGCATTACTTTTTTAGAAAAAAAAAATTAATGTAAAATAATATCAGTATTCTTGTTCCCTTTTGTGCCATTTTTCACTTAATGAATTGTAAGAATATATTGGGAGAGAGACTTTTTTTTTCACTCTGATTCTAAGGTACTTAAAATAGAAGTTAAAGAAAATACTATAATTTAAACAATAGTTCAAATTAATTGAAAAATTAAATTTATATATATATATATATATAGGAGCTCATTTCTTAAAAAAAAAAAAAAAAAAGACAGAAGGTTTTTGAATTTACAAATTATACATGAATTTGCAGAGCCTCGTTAAATTACCTTTTCGACTTGAATTTTTGTATAAGCCTTTTCAGTCTGTACTAAGACTTGTTTTAAAAAAAAATTATGAAATGACATGCAAATTTCTATAATAATTTTTGCTTCATCCAGTATTTTGAAAAATTATTTTTATTGAATGTCTGAAAGGAAAGGGGAGATGGACTTGATAAATATTTTGTATAAAATCAAAGAAATCTTAGTTACATGTTTTATCACCAATGACAAATGGCAGAGAATACTACATTGTGTTAATGGAAAATTCAACAAAACAATTTAAGGTGCTCTTTTATTGTTCACATAGTGGATGTTTATATCTTCAGTAAATATCTATCTTCAGTAAATTTTTTTCAGTATAAAGATGATTTTATGTAAGCATGTTTTATTGTATTTCATTTCTTCAATATTTTCTGGTTAATCTGAATTTTCAATATCCTGAACTGGCTCTGGTTTAATTTAATTCGATTTAACGAAGTTTTACTCTACTTACATTTACTAACAACTGCATACAAATATATGCATTACAATATTGGATAACATGAAAAAGTACATGATAAAAATAAATATATTGATAAAGTAAATTTTATTATTTTTTTTCATTGATTATTGAATTTCAACTGACATGTTCCCCCAGAATGTTGCTGTGTATGTTATCAATACCTCTAAAAATTAAACCATATATAGCAGAGAATTTCCCTAAGGAATTTCCCAACCTTCAGGTTGGTGTAATTTTTATAGTTCCAGCATACACCACATTACATTCAATGGAATTCAGTTATGTTGACTTCCTCATGTGTTTTATGTTGACTCTTGGATAGTGGCGCAGTATTTATGCATAATTAATTTAATCTTTATTATCCGAAAAATGAGTTCCTTTACTCCAAGAATGAGAAAACAAATCTGGTGTGACAGATCAGTCTTTGCTTCTTAATCATATTATCTTATTCTCTCTGTACAAATTAAGTCTCCCTGTATTGTTTCTGCCGTACCATAAATTAAATTTAATATTTTATTTAGGAGGGGTTAAATATTTTAATTGAAAAGGCTCATTTGAATTATAAGCACACCTTACATTCATAAAATATATGCAGTCCCCCAAAAAATATGTGTAGGACACACTTAAATTCTGTAATTTTTCTTACAGCTACATAAAATTAACAGTTAATGGCTCAAAAGAAGTTAAATTATGTATTTAATGTATTAACATATTTGATTCCTAAAGAAGATGTTTTACTATTGCAGTTGTTGTTCTCCTTATAATTAATGGATTTCTTATGAAATTAGAAAATTTCAATCTCAAATTTTGTGAAATTCTACTTAAACATTTCTAATTATAAGAATTTTAAAAGTGATTAATATTGAAAGAGTGTCAAATTGGACAAAATAAAATTTTATATTTTTTCCATTATAAATTATTTTTGAAAAATAAGAATATATATATATATTTGCATTAATAGTGTTCTAATAAAAAGTGAATTGTTTAATATATGTATATATTAATATAGGTATTTACATTTTTTTATGCTCTGAAATCTCCAAATCCAAAATTTCATGTGATTGTTATTAATTCAAGAATATTGTAAAATTAAGTCGGGATACTGGAACAAATTTAACTTGAGATCATCAATAAGTGTGTAATTTTTAACTATTTATCTTTTTGTGCTGTGTTTGAAAATGTGGGTGGGACACTATGAGCCCTCTTTGATTAAAAAACATACACTTTTATTTATTTCTAGATAAAGTAACCATTCTCAGTGCAGAAGAAATTTGTTGAATCTACTATTAAAGTTACTAATATTTTAGTTAAGTGTGTAAGTTCACAACTGCAGAGCAAGAATTTAACAAAAAACTTATTTAAAATTCAGAATTTTTAACTTAAGTAATACTTCCTAGTCATAATATATGTAAAGTTACCGAAATGCTGAGAAAATTAGTCTAAATTATTTTGGAGATTCATAATTTGAACAAAGTTAGCGTATAATGTGAGCAATGTAGACTATGGAGTAATCTATACCTATTCAGGAAAAATAAATTAAACCATCTAATGGTTGATTATGTTAATCAATTTAATACATTTTCACGTAATTAAGTTCCCTTTGAGCTGTACACAACTGTACTAATTTTGTCCTGCTGTGATGTGAATTGCAGAAATTAAGGATTTTTTTAACAATGTGTAACAATTGAAAATTAAGTTGTTGAGAATCATCTTTATCAGTATTAGATATTCAAATTGGAACAGAATGGCTTGTATCTCATCACAGTTAAATTAACATGTTTTAAAATAAATATCTTGATATGTGAAATAGAATAAACTGAGTGAAGTTGGCTTTTCCCTTTAACTTTGTTTTAAGAATGATCCAAGATTTTCTCTTTTTGAAAGAAAATTGAGTTAATCATGAGAAAATGTTTGAGATCTGAGTTATATTGAATAGATTTTAATATGATTTTCTTGTGTATGTACCTATGCAAGAAAATGAAGTGCATGTACAAATTGAAGTAAACTTGGTTCAGTATATTTTGATTGATTTGTTCCAGTTCTTCTATGATCAATAATCAACTTAAACAGGTCCTGTTGTGCATACATACTTATGTGCAACATATATAAGTAATAGGAATTTAGTTTAAACTTACATATTGAATCTCCAATAACAATATGTTGTAACTTTAATTTTTGTTAACAGTCTGTCTTTAGTTTCGTCATTCATCTTATAAAGAAATGTAGTATATAAATATTTAAAAATTATGAATTGATATATCTATTGCAATAAAGGACTTCTTGTGAAATGTTACCTGACAGGTCTTGAAAGAATATCTGTAACTTGCAGATTTAGAATGAGAGAAAATTTGCAGTGTGGACTTATGGTAGTGAATTGATGCAGAACAAGTTGTTTCAGCTGTATTTGTGTTTACTCTCAACTACTCATACCACCTGTCAAGCTGATAACTCAGATGCTATGAAAAATTATTCTGTTTCTATTTTTTGTACAGTAAAGCATTAAGAATTATTTTAGTCATTTTCAAACTTCTGGATTACAATAAATTTAGCATTTAAACAAAGTGTTTCCCCCTTTTTAAGAATTTATAAGATTTACTACTTTTGCTGTGAAAGTATTATTATTGGTGAGGTTTGAAGTGTTATATTCTTGCAAGTATTTAGATATCTAGAAAATTTTCTTTATGCTTTTGATGCTCAGTACATTTATTCTTGTTAAATGTTTTTGAAAGAATATTTTATAAAAGAGATCATGTTAAAATGAATTGGTAATTTTTAAATATGCAGTAGATTACTTTGTCGTTCTTAATTCACATCTACCTTATTTTAAAAAATAAATTATTCTGTTATATGTGTAGGCTTAATAGTATGTTTGAATATGTATTCCATTAAAAATTTGTAATTCTAGCATTCTTTGAGATATAATAGCTCTAGAAAAGTAATTTTTACCATGATTTTTTTTTTTTTTTTTTTGTGTGTATGCTTAAAATGCTATATGATATATCTAAATTTTTGATTCATGTTAAATTATTTGATTATGATAAATATTAACATTGAAGAACCTGTAAAAAATCCCCCAAAAAAATTGTGTTTAGTTATAAATAATCCAATACTGTGTTAACTTTTTAATTTTTCAAAGCATTGATTCACACAAATGATAAGATAATGTTTTTTTTTTTTAATATAAAGTCATTGATTTCAATAATATTTTACAGTTTTCCCCATCTGAAGAAAAGAATATGGAGCCTGTTGCTCCAATTAATGATTTTCAAGTAATTATAATATTTTTAATTTCAATTGTGTTATTTATCCTATTGCTTTTATTTTGTAATTAATTAATAAAATTTCAATAATTTTTATTTTTATATAGGAGGATCCATTTGGTAGCAAGGATCCATTTGAAGGTAAAATCAATGGATTTAGTAGTGATCCATTTGCTGGAGAAGATCCTTTCAAAGGAGGTAAGTTATGTCTTCTTATACGTAAAGAAGTCATTGGATGTAATTAAATAACTATAAATGTGCAGAATTTTTAACTAAATATTTTAGGCTATTTTTTTTTTTAAGTTCAAATTATAATGAATAATTCTTGATGAAGAAGTACATAGCTTATGTAGCTTTTTAAATTTTTTTTTTTTTTTAAAAAAAAAACACTCTATAGATTGTTTTTTGAAATATGTTTTGAAGTTGAGTCATATATTAGGCTGAATTATTTGATTGTGTATGCATTTTATTTAATATTTTTCCCAATTCAATCAGATCCATTCCAGGCTGATTTAGATAATGATGTTACAAGATTTATTTTAAAGATTTTTAATTAATTAGATGATAGAAAAGTTTTTAAAAAAATTTCCACTTAGTTCTTAATCAGGCTAGGTATTTATTTTTCTTGGTAAATATTTGCTCATTAACATCCAAAATTTAATGTTTATGAAAAGTATAGATTTCTTTTTATTACAAAGTGTGCTGATATCGATCATTACTGAAATAGACAGTGATGTTTGACACTGATTTAAATATAAATTTGATGTCAAAACTCTCGATAATATTTGTCTTTCAGTAATATGTTTACATTAAATTATTTTGGAATAGGGTTATAATTAGGTAATTGTCTAATTTTATTGAATGCCATTCTTAAAATTTATAGAAATTTATATTTGTGTTTTTATAGATCCATTTAAAGATACTAGTGTTACATCAGCTGGTGATCCCTTTGGAGGTGACCCCTTTGAGAATGTTTTCAATGTAACAGCAGCTCAAACAACTAAGGTGATTATCTATCATTTTATCAAAAATTTATATGCAGGTTATGAGGGATTTGAAATTATTTCATTATTCAAATGACTATCAAAGAATAAGGTGTAAATTTGACTAGAATTCATAAACCATTTTTGAAAAATGTGAAATTCCTGTATATTTCATGTGAAATCATATTTAAAACAACCCTGATCAAATAAAGATAAATTTTAATTTATTTTAATATCTTATTTTTGAAGTTTTATTGCTTTTCATTCTAATATTTTTAAAGGAGTTTTGTGATAGTAATTAATACACCTTATATAATCTTATTTTTTAAAACTTTTTATTGTTTAAAGAATGATTATCAGATAAAAGATTTTAAAAATATGACAAAATTTAGGTTTAGAGTGAAAGATTTTCTCTTTTTATTCTATTAATTTTTAATTGTTATTATTGTAATATATCTCTTATTGCTTTTTATAAAGGTCTTATTATTAATTTTAGCTGTTTCCATTTCAAATTTATATTTGATTTTTTTTTTGTGGAGAATTTTAATTGAGTTGAAAGTTTTTACAAATTTTTTAATTTATAAACTAAATGAATTAAAAAGTAATGTGTGTGCATTTGCAGGATGACCCTTTTCTTGGAAATGATCCATTTGGAGGATTTTCTGCTCCTTCAAATCCTGGTATGATATTTTGCAGTTAATTTTTTTCAATTCTTTGAATACTTGTGAAAAATAAATTAATATTCTTTGATAAGACCAGTTAATTAATTTCACAGTTGGTGTAATCTATTCAGATAATGTTTTTAATGTTCTTATGTTTCATAAGAACAAATTCTAAATTATTCTTTTTAAAACCAAGTTTACTGTAAATTGTTATCCTTTACTATGGTTTAATTTTGTTTTGTAAATTGTTTTCTCTTTTTTCAATTTAATTGTGTCTAGTAAATTGTTATATCTTAACATGATTTTATTTTTGTGTTTTGTATACCTATGTACTTTGTATTGAAAAATAGCCATGCAATTTATTCTTCACTCTCCTAGATATGAAAATCATATTTATTTGATTTGTATTATTAATTAAATATTATTATTTATAAATCTCTTTAAATTAGTATTTAAAGCCATTTTATGTTTATGATCTTCAATTTTTAAGTTCTTTTAAAATTCTTTGATACTTATACTGTGAATTTTAGTTATAAATTATTAATATGAAGTTTTTTTTTAAAATATATATTTGAAATAAAAAAAAATTGAATGAAAAATATTTCAAACAACTTACATTTTTTTTTCTCAACAGATAAAGATCCATTTGATCCTTTTGGACTATCAAAATCTAATTCTGTTCAATCTCCTGTGGGGGTATGAAATTAAAATTTCTTTATAAGTGTATTAAATATCCATCATATTAATTGTATGCTGATATGCTTTATAAAATGTTGGAATTAGTAGAAGATTGTTTTTTTCTGTCATTAGATTTATTCATCTTTAACATATTTTTTGATGTGTTATTATTGTTTATTGTGATTTTTGTATTTTAAAACTTATATTTATCTTAAAGGAATGAGAAATTAATCTGGATTAAAATACATGTTAACTTGTAATGTATCAGCTTAATATTTGGTAATTTATTTTTAATTGTCATATATATATATATATATATATATATATATAATAAGTAGTAACTGTAACTCTTCATTTCTGTGGACTGTTTTTTGAACCAGAAATAACATACATACGACCAAAAGTTATATAAAAATTCAATTTCATCCACTATTCTTTTATTTTTAAAATTAAGGGACTCTGGCATTTTCTATCGTATACTGTAGATCAGTTAAGGTTGTAATTTCTTTTCTATAAGTAATGTGTCATTCCTTTCATTTGTTTGTATGACCGTGTGTGAAAAAATGGTTCCACTATAGCAAATGCATGTCAAAAGAGGCAACAAAATTGGTCCTTTGATCTCTGGTGGTATAACCAGGCACCCTGCCTCTGGGGATTATATCAAAGGACTGGCATTCAAGTTGAGATACCTCAGGGACTTGCCTTCTTTTGGTAGGTACAGGCATCATGACCTCAAGGCACTCTAGTTATCTGTTTCTTTTCCATGGGGTTTATTGTTTTGGTTAATACAGGTGACACACCCGCGGGATACCTAGCAATCTTCTCTTTTTTCATCCTTCCTTGTCAACCATATTTCTATCTTTTTTTTTCCAATTTTTTCACATAACTAGATCACAGCTTTACACTTAACTAGCTGTACACTCAATCATTTATTTGTTCTGCACATCATGGCCATGTCTGGCTTTTGCACCATTAAAAATACCATCACTCACTCATTCAAATGTCTAGATCACAGTTACACTTTTTTTTTGGAGCAGAATGCACCACATTTGGCTCTTGCACCATTAAACTTCACCAGATCACATGTTTGTTTGTATTAAAAATTGATGTTTTTACTGTTCTGTGACACTTGTTTTGAAAACATTTTAAAACTTTTGTATTTAATACTGATGATAAATATTTTTTAACTTTCCTGTTTATCAATGGCAAATTGTAAGTAAAAAAAAAATATCTCCAAATGTAGTAGGTTTCCTGGTTCTTCAACACATCAAATTTGCTTTAGTTTTAGTGCAATGCAGAATGCCAGTAGTAAAAAAATAGAACTTTTTAATGAAATTAAGAACAACACTTAATATACTTAATAAAAATAGAATAATTAATTTAATTCTGTATTCTATAAAATATTTAAAATTTTTATTGTGCTGAAACTTTTCTGTAAAAGGTAAATTTAAGAAATTTAAAACCATAATTATTGGCAAAAAACTGCAAAATTGTTTTGAAATTTTTATCTGTGCCAATGTTAGATATTTGAAGTATACAAAAAGCTGTTGTAATTGCAATCTTTTATTGTCACTCAACATTAAAAAAAGAAAACTGATGCTCTTAGCTGAAGTTCTCAAGAAAAAGCAATTGATGTGAAAAGGAGAAAAAGCACTGGAAAAAAAATTCAGATAAATTAATTAATAAAGTATGAGAATAATGTACTTAGTTATTTTAAGTATTGTCTAGAAATTGTGTTATTAGATGAGAATGCTTTGCAAGAGCACATGCCATTATCTGTTCTTCATTCATTTGCACAACTCTGCAACTTTCGATTATTATTATTATTTTGCTGCATTTAATGAAGAGTCAAAAGGAGGAATTAAAATGAGTAATTATTAATGTTTGAATATGGAATGAATTCCTAATCATCAGGAGACTTGAGGCAGGATAGTCACAAGTGCAGATTGCTAACATGTTCAATGTTGGCTGCAGTGTTTGAAAAAGATTTGAGAGATCTAGGCAGGGTTGTGTAAGAGCCCCAGCAACCAGTACAAATTTATAATTGTCCATTTCAGTAAGAGACAGCTACCTGCTATTTATTGAACATGAGGCCTCAGGAACCCATGTTTCGAGGGTTGTTGTTTCCAAAAAGGTATACAATAGAGGTCATAATCTTTATGGATGTCTTAATATTTTTTACTTAGACTCATCTGGTCCACAAATTTCTGGAAAGCAAGGATATTTGTTGAATGGATATATAGGCCAGTCATATCTCAAAACCATAATTTTGTGGAATATATTTGGGATGCTCTAGGCAGGGCAATCACACTTGTCTTCCCCCACGTAGAACTATCTGGGGCCTGAAAATAGTGTTCTTAGAGGAGTGGGATTGACTGTTGTAACTCTTATAAAGGCTTTTTTTTAATTCCATCTTGTAATCTCTCTATTAGACTTTTGTGCCAGTACTTCATATGTATATATATATATATATATATAATCTATTCAATACTCATAGTCAACCTGACCCGTGTGGTGACCGGGGATGACAGAATAGTCTCACTGTAGC
>BMAW01129247.1:155452-179560 GCA_019974015.1 Nephila pilipes | reverse complement strand
CGTCCTGGAAACATTGGTCAAACTGGACGATCGCAGTCATCCTGTCGTGGTTAACATTGCAGACATTGTTTGTAATCTGTATAGTAGGGGTTATCTTATTAAATTCTGTTGGATACCTAGTCATGTAGGTATTTTAGGTAATGAACAAGTGGACTCGGCTGCACGTTCGGCAATAAATCCTCTGCAGCTCGCAGTCCCACCTGAGGACATACGACGTCACATTTTAAATTCCATTATCAGGCATGGCAGGAATATTAGAATCTTCAACAAAATAACAAGCTACACTCGATGAAGCTGATCATTGGAGAATGTCCTGTTTGTCCAATGCGAAGAGCGAATGTCAGATTGATCCGCCTTCGCGTTGGATACACTCGATTTACCCATCGACATCTTTTATTTGGGGACGGTGCTCCTGAGTGTCCTTCCTGCCATGTCCCTTACACGATTCAATTATGTGTCCTGTTTTTAATAATCATCGTCGTATTTTTTTTCATTCATCTATTTAAAACCTATCTGACTTGGTGGGGGAATTCCCCCACCATAACTTATTTGCTTTTTTTAAGACATATTGGCCTTTTACACCAAATTTGAATTTTTAATTTTTAACGTGTATTTCTATTTTCTATGAATTTCTGCTTAAGAATTATAAATTTTAATCCATTTTAACAAATGTTTGGCACAGCATAGCGTACCTTGGCTCTTGCGCCATAAAACCCACGGTCACTCACTCACTCATCTGATATGGCTATACCTTCTTCCAACGTACATTTAACGTTGATGTTTTTAGTTCTTTCAGCGACAAAAATATGATGTCGATGCAGTGCTTAATTGAAAATTGGATTCCATTAATTGATTTCAACACATAATCTAATAGTGATAACTCGTTGAGACTCAAATTTTTCTTAAAATAATTTTCAATATTTTGTTCAAAACAATTTAAAAACTAATCTTTAAATAAATTTCCAGTTTCCCGATCTCTTGAATTTGATTTCTAGTATACTGGTAAGGTGTTTTTATTTACACCTTTATATTTATATATCGTCGGTATTGATAACTTGATCTACTGTGTATCCTTGCTCTTATATAACATTCCGAATTTTTTTTTTTCTGAATACGTCTTGGCTGCTAATACTCGGACGACGCAAATTCTCCTTGAATTCTAATGCTATAAATCTCAAAACGCTTTTTAATTTTTCAATCCAACCTTTTCTTACTATAAAATCTGGGTTGACAGATGGTTCTAAATGTTCTTTTCAGGTGTTTACAAATTTTTTGTGCTTTTTATTTAATAATATCACCATCCAATGGAATTCTTTTTTGGATCATTTATCCAAATGCCGAGTGCCTTTCTACTTTCTCAATAATTGGCGACTGGAGACCAACTGCATATTTTGTGGATATCGAAGGTCCAACAACAACTGTTCTTCTTATTCATTTCTTTTTTTAAAATTTTTTTCTTAATAATTAGGATTGTTGCTTCATTTAATTAAAGAATTTTCCTAATGTCAGATGTTTTTTGTCTTTACAAAATACTTTCCCAGAATTATATCATTATTTTTAAAAGAAATAAATTTCCTGTTAAACATTGTTTTTTTTTTTAAAATCTTTATCATACGTAGCTTGGGAGTGAAACTTAATTTACCAAAACTTAGTATTAAAGACTAAAAAGTCGTTCTTAAACATATCGTGAATCAGCGCAGACTGTTGAGCAGTCACTTGAGACTTTGAGGCTTTCATCTGTTCTGCGGATATATATATATATATATATATATATAAAGCTTTCTGTCCGGGTCCTTGACTGCAATCACGTTTTACTACAGATTGATACGATACGACGATATCATACCACACTTTATCATTTTAGATAATTTTTCTACATATTTTCATGTAAAGCCACTATCACACCCTTTCAGAGATGTGTGACCAAAACGAATGTAATTCAAGAATAATTATTTATTTATTGGCTCACGTCTCACGTCCTTCGCTTGCATTTTAGATTTCATTTTCTGATGATGGGATAAAAAATATTTTCTTTAGATAATTTTTTTTTTTTAGATATGTCTGAGTCATGGTAAATACATCAAAATAAACGTCCCAGGATGTGTCCTGTGACAACCACTGTAATTTATTATTCCTTCCCGTCACTATTTTAAGGTAATTTAGCTTTTAAATGGGTTAAACAAAAATCATATCTCAACAACAATCATATAGTGGCGAGTGCCAGTCCGGTGGGCTCTTTACTCAGTATCTTATAGAAACCTCGAAATTTTTAATATTGAAACAAACATATTAAAAATTTGCTTTAATGCACATATGAATTTAAAAAACTTGAATGAAAGGAAAGAGGATAGGAAAGTGAAGGAATAATTTACAATGAGGATGAGATTTTTTAAGAGATTAAAAAAAAATTTTTTTTTACTAATCTTATCTTACTATAAGATTATAAATTTTTTTAAGTCATTTTTAATATCATTTTTTTCCCCCCCCCCCCTCAATGCCTTGGATAGAGCATGCCTAATCCTCAGCAAGAGGAGAGTATTATTTTATATGATTATTTTTTTAGAATTTATTATTATTATTGTAAAATTATAATAGCAATAAATACAACATTATTTAAACTTTTTTTTTTTTTGCTGATTTGAAAGCAGGAGAAGAAGGAAGGGAAAGGTAAAAAAAAAGGTTTTTGTTTGGCTGGATGTACTGCAATGGTCAGCAAACTAGTTCGAGAGACTGGAGGTAGGGATGACGGTTGGGAGTAAGCAAACAGCTGATGTCAGCTATAATAGATGAAGTTGGAGGTTCTTGGAGTGAAATAGTTGACTGAAAGAGGCTATTGAAGGAGTGATGAAGGATTTAATTAAAGGGGTCTGAGTTGGAATGCAAAGTGTCATGGGAGAATTAGACGGAAATAATTATTGCAAGATTGGTAAAACATGGATTCCATTATTGTGAGAAATAGCAAAAAATAGCTCGACTCTTATTAGAGGGTTAGTTTGATTTGTTAGTCTATTATAGAATCTTCTAGAGAGATAGTTGTTGTGTTTAATAATAGGAGGGATATTGAGGTCCTTGTGTATGACATAATTTCTGACATACCAAGGTGAGTTAGTAATCATGCGGATGATTTTATTTTGAAGGACCTGTATTTTTTTTTAATGTGGGAAGGTGCGGCATGGCCCCAAGTAGGGGAAGCATAAAGAAGGATAGGTCGGATTACTTGTTTATAGAGAAGAACTTTGTTAGCAAGAGTTAGTACTGAATTTCTGCCCAAATAAAGGTATAAAGTTATGGATTGTGGCCCAGCATTTGTAAATTATTGATTGAATATGAAGTTTGGAGTCTAAGATAACTTTTAAGTATTTGACCTTACAGTTCCCAAGGTATTTGATCATTGAAAAATTTGAGTTTTTATTCGGTGGGGGAGCGTGATCTTTTCTAAATACGAGAGCTTTAGTTTTATTAGTGTTTACAGCGATCTTTCACAGTGTCATCCACTCCTCTATTTGTTTTAGATTATTTGGTAATTTATCTATTGCATTGATAGGATTTTTCCTTAGGTGAGGATTGCTGCGTCATCTGAGAATGAACATAGGCTATTGTAAGGACTCTGAGGGAAGTCATTTGTGTACAAATTATAGCGAATTGGTTAAATTACAGACCCTTGAGTTTGTCCAGCTTATATATGGCATAATGAAGAAAGAATATTATTTATTAAGTTTAACTTGAAATGTTCTATTTTTAAGGTAATTATTTAAGATGACTATTATATGGAGAGGAGGGATTTTGATTAATTTAAAGATCAATCCATCGTGCTAGAGGCGGTCGGAAGCTTTTTGTTTGTCGAGGAAGATATCTTCAGAGACTTGTTTGAAATTACATCCTTCAGTAATGACATTCACAACCCGTAACAGTTAATGGACAGTGCTTTGGTTAGTACGGAAGCCGAATTGTGAATTTCGAAGAATATTATTAATGGAACGTGAGTGAGTTTTCTGGTTAGTTGGATTTCTTCAAAGATTTTTGAAATAGAATTTAGTAGACTGATAGGTCGATAGTTGGATGGAATGAAATGGTTTTGGCCGGGTTTGGAGAAAAGAATAATAGTTGTATGTTTCCCTTTTTGTGGAAAATGGGCAAACATGAGGCATTTATTAAAAATTTTCATGAGATGAGTAAGTGCGTTGGGGGAAAGAATTTAAAGGCTTGATTGTGAATGCCATCCTCTCTGGGCTTTCTTTTTGTTTAATTTTTTAATTATGGTAGCTATTTCAGAGGGGGAGATAAGGAGGGGGAAGAAATTAAAATTGGTATGAGCTTCAAGATAATTTAGAGCTATTGATTCTGTTTTTGCAATATGATCATCCTCATCATATGGAATTGATTTTTCCTGGAACGAGGATTCAAGATTATGGGCAAGCAGATCAGCTTTTTCTTTATCAGAGAATACCAGACCATTATTGCTTATTAGTGGAGGGGGAGGGTATATTGTAATATTTATTAGAAAGTTTTTTGTTCAAATTAAAAAGGGAGTTATCTTCGTTATTAAGCTGGCGGTGTAAGTTTTCCCATTTTTTGTTTTTAAAGGTATTGTTTATTTTTTTTAAATTTTCATTTTGAGGTTATTAATTATAGGTTTCAAAGGAGGATATCTAGTATTTTGCCATTGTTTTCTGTACCTACTTTTCTCTTTAATTAGGTTTCCGATATGAGGGGAGAGACTGAGAGGGGGGTTTGGATGGATCTGGTATTATTCTCAAGGTTAACTGCAATTTAGATATTAGTAGTAAATGATGTTATTGATTGGTCAAGATCAGAGGTATTATTAATAATGGGGTGATATTTTGTGATATTATACAGAATTTTTTGATAGCGGAACCAATTAGTAGTTGTTAGACTGCGAAGGGGGATAGGCAGAATTTTATTGAAAGAGATGTCCATTAGTATAGGGTTATGGTCGCTAGATGGTTTATTAACACTTTCGATATTGTAGAATGGAATGTTTTTGAGGATAACAAAATCTATTATAGAGTAAGTATTATTATTGTAAGGAAAGAGGGTGAATGAGTCGGGAGCAGCTGTTTGGAAATTATTAGTGTTGTACATAGTATGAATAATTTTACCTCATCTGTTTGCCTTGCCTCTATTCAAGGTTGGATGTTTTGCAGTAAAATCACCTATTAAAATTCCGGTGGGGTTGTTTGAGAGAACATTGATTAGATCGTTATGGTTGAAGAGATTACTGGAAGGGGTGGAAGTAAATAGTAGAAACTATGAAGTATTGGTTGTTTTTGATGTTGATATGGATGGTGGTATTTTCATAAGTGGAGGTATTTTTAATGACCATATGGTGATGAATCCTATTTTTAATTAATATTGAAGTGCCTCCGCCCCGATGGGTTGATCTATCAGAGCGGTATATATTATAATTTGGAATTTTAAATACTTCAGATGGTTTGAGGTGAGTTTCCTGGACTCCTAGGATGTCTGAATTGTAATCATATATGAAATTTTGGAGCTCTCCTATTTCTGATTTAATGCCATTTGCATTCCAGCTCGCAATCAGGAGGGAGAGGGGTAGTTTATTTAGCATATTAAATTTCAGAACCAGATGGACATCACACTGCAAATGACTTGGAAGGATTTTTCAATTTTTGAGCATAAATCAAGTTTATTATCAGCGAATATTTGTCCTATTGATTTAACTTGTTGGTAGGTTTTCATTATTTTATCAAACTTGAAGTTTTTGAAACAATTTTAAATTTCATTAACAAAGGGAAAACTTAAAGGTTGACTGTCATTGGGGGGGGGGGGCCCATTGGTCGTCATTGGTCACTTTGATTATTGATTTATTGACATTCTTACGTCATTCTTCTAAGTGGTTTGTGGCTGGGGAGGTTATGAAATTCATAGGATTTCGGGGCAACTGGATTAATTTGCTGTATGATCTCCACCGCAGTTACAGCATTGGAGGGAGGCTTTCAGGAGTTTTGGTGCAGCCATGAGTTGGATGATTATCTCCACATTTCACACATTTAAATTCCCTAGTGCAGAATCTAGAAAGGTGAAAATAACTTTGACAGCGATAACATAGAAAGGGCGTTTTTCTTTTATGGTGAGGTTCTAGTTTAACTGAATGTTATTCAATTTTATTGATTTCAATTTTTTTTGTTGATTTTTGTTTTTAGAAGTGTAACTAAAATTAGGGGGAAAGGCTGGTTATTATTATTGTTTTTTATTTATTTATTTATTTTTATTTTAAGTTATAGCATTTATTATTAGATTATATTCAGCTAATTCTTGAATTATTTCAGCATGGGATTAATTAAATTGGGAGGCCTTTAATTAGTCAGTTAAGGATTCCCTCACTAGGTAACTCAAATGTGTGAGATTCCAAATTCCTCTCTTGAACATGATTTTATATTGTTCTGAATGATTCAACAGTAGAGGGAAATTTTTAAACTATTTCTTTTGAAGTCTCTTTTGAGATCGCATTTTGTCGATTTCATCATATTTTCAAAAGTTGTTTTCATGTCGTCAATATTAGCTAAGATGACTGGGGGGGGGGGGGGAGATTTTTTTTTTAATTTCCTCTTTCAATATATCGGGGAATTCCAAGTCATAATCACTTTCTTTATTTTTAGTTTTATCACTACTAACTGTCTGAGAATTGATATCGTCCATATCAGTGATGAAATTATCATTGCTCTCGATGTCTGAATCTTCATCAGAGCGCTCAGAATATTTGTTGTTCAATGGAAAGTTAAATTTCTGTTTTCTTAATTTTTTTGAATTCATATCTATAATTTTTTTGGGGAGAGTTTAACTTCCTTTTACTTTTTACTTCGTAAAATTCGTTGTCTTTACTTACAGTAAGGATGGTAGGAGTAGATTTTAACTTTTCAGAGCATTTTAAAGTGGTCTCAGAAGCTAGGTTTTTAAGTAGAGTTTCAAATTTGTCATTAGCTTCCTATTGAGATTTTTCCATCAGTTTTACTTTGAGTTCTAGGTTTATTTAGAATTTGATTTTTAATTTTAAGATGATTCATAATATCAGCTTGGTTGGTGTTTTCTATTTCGTTTGCTAATATTCTAAGTTTCGAAAACAGTCCGAACATGAGCCATTTTCAACAGAATCAATAAAAAATTTTTAAGAAAGGGAGAATTTGATGAAGAGTGCCTAAGTTGTGATTAGAGAAAAAGTCCTTACAGGCTTCAGAAGTAATTATCGAGTCTCCGAAAACCACACTTTCTCCTCTGGTTTCAACAGTTCAGCAACCGTCGATTTGAGATCCGGGTAGCTTGGCATGGTAATCTATTGAATTGATTCCTCTATAGTGATTTTTCTTAAGAATTAGAAAATAGTCCTAAGGAACGTACAAGATTTCGATGGTACGTAGCGCCCACTAGCATGCTAACTCACCAAAGGTGGTTAGCATATGAAAGTAAAGGAAAAAAAAAAGCCAGTTCAAATATTCAGTCAAAAAAATAGCAAAAGAAGTCACAAGAAGATTCAAGAAAATACTTGCATGAAAAAGTCCTTATGAGAATCGATGGGAACAGACTGCAGTTGGCTCCCAACATGTGCAAAATGGCTGGGTGGGCTGCTGCTCAGAAAATCATGTTATCTAATACTATAATATACAGTATTGTACAAAGAGTTTCGCAATTTTCTAACCAGGTTTTTGCAAACAACTTGTGTTCTTTTATGTAAGTCTGAGTAATGGAAGTGTAAAAATTTTGGAAAAAACATAGTTCATCATTGTTTGTCATAAATTCCATAACTGTATCCCACTAATCGGTAATTCTGTACTCCCTCTCCCTAATAAAACTCAACAAACAAATAATTAGACCAACTCTATTATATGCTTCTCCTGTGTGGAGAAAAGCGGCTCCTACACACATTGATGTTCAGAAGCTTCAAAACAAATTACTAGGAAAATAACCAACTCCCCTTATTATGGTAGAAATTCTGTCATACACAAGGATCTGAAAATTCCTCAAATTAATAGCCACATCAATCATCTATCCAGACGCTTCTTTTTTCAAACATATTAATTATACTCATCCACTAATTAGAGCCCAGCTTTTATTTGCACGTAATAATGGAACCCATTCATTACCACATCACATTTGCAACAATTACTTTCACCTCATTCCCCCATAACCATAAGCGTTCCACCTGAAACAATTTTGATTTATTCTAACCTAACATTAATATTTTTTTTTTTTTTTTTTTTACAAATTTTGACTAAGTTCCTGGAGGCGACAATATTATTTTTTAGGAGTTTCAAAATTTTTTCTACGCTTGTCACTGTTAGAGCTCCTCCGTGCCAAGGGTTGGCCATCCCTGAAGTATATCACTACTCTGAAAAGTTTGGATAATGCAAACAAATCCCAAGTACTTTTTTAGGTGCTGAAACATAATATCGACTAAAGCTATGGGCTTGTACTTTTCCCACTTCGTTGCTTAAACATAAGAAAGAATGAGAATCTTCAAACATTTTCTTTTGAAATCAATCTGATTTTGTTGCAGTTCTTATCCGTCCATTAAAAAGTTTTTATGTGAAAATTTTCCATTGTACACATAAGTAATACCAATAAAAATTTTAAGATATAAAGTTAAGAATAAGGAATATTTAATTATTATCTGGCAACACTGGCGATAATTAGCTGTAAACAACTCTTTAACCCGCGTAAAATAAATGTAGCTAAACTGCTTTTCTCTTCGTAAATGTTATTTTCATGCTTCAAAAGTAAAAAAATGCGAAGAAGTTTCGCACCAAGTCAGCTGGCAAAAAGAAAAACACCTCCCTCATCACTTCCTGTGAAAAGGAATAGAATAACAGATTCCCAGAGTTTAAAAACTGTTAATGGAGAAAGAAAATCTAGTGACAAAATTGAATCGGAGGATGTTAGTGGAAAAGAAAATGTTAGTCATGAAGATCTTATCAAAAGAATACTATCTAAACCGTTTAGAGTACCTATACCAAATTACAGTGGATCATACAGGCACCGTTCTTTGGGCCTTCGGCGATCTGGAATAAAAACAGCTCTGCATGATCCAGAAGAAGAAGGTGCTCTGGTTTTGTACATTCCGAGTGCTGTTACCGCCCATGAGCAGCTGTTAAAAACAAATGCAACAACAGTAGATGTGCATGTAGTAGTTGATCCAGTTTTGTCAAAAATATTACGACCGCATCAGCGAGAAGGTGTGAAATTTATGTGGGATTGTATAACAGGAAAGCAAATTGAAAATAGCTATGGATGTATCATGGCTGATGAGATGGGACTTGGAAAGACATTACAATGTATTACTTTGTTATGGACAGGCCTCAGACAGGGACCAACTGCAAAACCTATCATAGAGAAAGTAATTATTGTTTCTCCCAGTAGTTTAGTGAAAAATTGGGAACGAGAAGTTGGTAAGTGGCTTGGAGGTAGAGTAAATGTACTTGCTATAGATGGTGGAAGTAAAGATGAAATTGATAAAAAATTAGAGGGATTTGTTTATGCTGTTGGACGTAGTATTATACCAGTTTTGATAATATCTTATGAAACTTTTCGTTTGCATGCAGCAGTTTTGTACAAGACTGAAATCGGTTTGGTTATTTGTGATGAAGGTCATCGTCTGAAGAATTCAGAAAATCAGACTTATCAAGCTCTTGATAAATTAATAGCGAAGAGAAGAGTACTATTATCAGGAACTCCAATTCAAAATGACTTGCTTGAATATTTCAGTCTTATACAATTTGTTAATAAGGATATTTTAGGAACTGCTCAAGAGTTTAAAAAAAGATTTGAAAGGCCTATTCTTCGATGTCGTGATATTGATGCAAGTGCTGAAGAACAAGCAAAGGGTAAGGAAAAGTTAGAAGAATTAATTGCAATTGTTAATCGATGTATGATCAGAAGAACATCTCAATTGCTTTCGAACTATCTTCCAGTGAAAATTGAACTTGTAGTGTGTTGTGAAATGACAGATTTACAAAAGAGCTTATATTCTCACTATGTGAATTCACAAGCAGTTTCAAAAGCTTTGGATTCTAACAGTAAAATAAGTGCTCTTTCTGCTGTAACTAGTTTAAAAAAGATTTGTAACCATCCAGATTTGATATTAGAATTAGCCCAGAAGAATAAAGATGGCCTAGGATGTTGTTTGAAATTGTTTCCATCAAAACACAATTCTAAAACCTTAGTTCCAGATCTGTCTGGAAAGATGAAAGTGTTGGATGGTATATTAGCAGTGGTTAAAGCTACAAGCAATGATAAAGTTGTTCTAGTCTCTAATTATACTCAAACACTGGATTTATTTGAAAAATTGTGTCATTTGAGAAATTACACATTTGTTCGCTTAGATGGAACTATGACAGTTAAAAAGCGAGGAAAAATTGTAGAAAATTTCAATGATCCTAACAATGGTTTATTTATTTTTATGTTGAGTAGTAAAGCAGGTGGGTGTGGCTTAAATTTGATTGGAGCTAATAGGTTAATCATGTTTGATCCTGACTGGAATCCAGCCAATGATGCTCAAGCAATGGCTCGTGTTTGGAGGGATGGACAAAAGAAGGAATGTTTTGTGTATCGTTTGCTCTCCACTGGAACTATTGATGAGAAAATTCTTTTACGACAGACTCATAAGAAAGGTCTTAGTAGCTGTGTAGTAGATGAAGAAGAAGTGGCACAACAATTCAGCCTCTCAGAATTGAAGGCATTGTTCCGTTTAGAATCAGATACTTTGAGTGATACTCATGACAAAATTAGATGCAATCGATGTGTGAATGGTATTCAAGTTACACCACCTCCTGACAGCGCTACATGTAATAATGATTTGTCTCTGTGGCATCATTCTAAAGATAAAAAGAATGTACCAGATCATGTCATGAAAACTTGTTGGAATACTGGTATTACATTTGTATTTCATCAAAAATCTCATGAAAAAAGATATATTCCTTAAAATGTTGTACATAATTTATAATTTTTCAGAAAATTTATTCACAAATTATTGATACATTTTATCAAAAGTCTGTTGGAAAAAGTATGTGTAGTTAAAAAACTTACTCCAAACTTTCAATTTAAATTTTGGTAGCACTGTAAAGTTATATTTGTGGAAATTCAAAATTTTTGTATTATATGTATATTTACTTACAAATAATCAGATATACTATAATAACTATTCACTTTGTTTATTAGTGTAGTAAACCTTAAACTGTATAAGAATATTTATTAATATAGAATGTAAAATATATTTAATTTCAGTGTTATCTGTATGAAATTATTTGTGCTGCTTGAATATCTGAATTTTTACATTTTGTTACCAAAAGATAAAATGTTACAAATAATTGTATATGATACTGTATATAACATTATGTAATTTAAATTTTTTTTTTTTTTTGGAAATCGCAAACTAGATTAGAAATTTTATAGTTTTTTTTATTGCTTTGAAAAATTTTAATAGAAAGGCACTACTAAAATGTATTAAGAAATTTTTTTTTTTCATTTTATTGATGTATGTAATTTATGTAACTATTTTTTTTTGAGAATTTAATTTTATAGATGCATCATTATTTTTGTAAAGGAAAAATTAACAACGCTGCACACGCAACAAAAGCCATTTTTTTGTTAATGTATATAAAATTATTATTTGTATTAATTTCTTAGTAAAAGTGTAGATACTGGGTACATTTTTCTTACATATCTTTAAAATCTGACGTATGTTAAAAATCTGAAGCTGACTGATATTTATTTCATAAAATTGAAATAAATCTTTATTATTTACTTTGTTTCATTAATAAAGTACCAAAAATATGTGTGTTTTATTTTAGTATATATTGTGTTTTAAAAAAATGTGCAAGGTTTTTTAAAAAAAATTTCAAATTTCTTGCTATTCTATTTTTACTATTCTGAGTTTTATGTATGTGTGTGTGTATATATATATGTATATATATATATATATATATTTGTGTGTGTGTTGTGTGTATATGTACATATATTTGTGTGTGTATATGAAATGTATATATATATATATATGTGTGTGTGTGTGTATATATATAAATTGATTTTCATATGTTTAAAAATTTTATATTATACCACTGTAAAAAATATTTTAACTTTATTATAAAAATAATTTTTTAATTTTTTTTTTTTTTTTTTTTTTAATATTAACTACATAAACAAATTATAAGAAGTTATTAATATTTAACTTATGTGGGGGAAAAAAGATAACCATTATTTTAGTCATTTATTTGTGTAAATCATAAAATTTATTCAGTCATTTCTTTCTATTTTGTTTTAAATCTTCATATAATTTTCGGATTCAAAAACTCTTATTTCTTGAATTTTGACTGTGAGAAAAGTCTATATATAAAATTTGACCATAACTTGTCTAAAATGAGTAAAACGAATTGCAATACAATTATTATTTTTACTTTACTGGGTTGAATCTTCAGTACTTATATATAGTATGTAAACATAATTATTTGTGCAGGAACAAAATATCTGGCCATTCGTTATTAAAATATTTTAGAAGATGTGATAGAAAATTCATAAATAAGTTAAGAATCCTCATTACCCTTTTTTTCATTTCTAAATAGATTTAAAGCAAACATCATTTTGGTTAGCATTTTTTTTCGTTTCAGTTTACGTTAAAATTACTTGAAGTTAAATTATTGACTTTTGTTATATTTCTGTAATGAAATGGTTTTCCAGAAAAAGTAACTTTTAATCAAATTTTACATTATATTTTATAGTTTATGAAAATATTTTTTAGTGTTTTGAAGTGAATATAATTGTAATCAGGAATTGTGAGAATAATTAAAAAAAGTTTTTGCTTACTCTTGTGTTCTGTGAATATATTTATTATTTGTCAAATAAGTATCTAATATTTTTACAGCTTATAATCTAATATTTATGTCAGAATTCATATCTGTAACACCTTCCTATATTAGAGGGCGCCACAAACATTTTTTTTTTGTAGCCTCATTCACGGGGTCCACGCCTGGAGAGCTAGAGGGAAAGGCACGGCCAAGATGTTTGGATGGACGATGTGATGGTTCACAGATGCTTTAATATATAAACCCCATAGTTTAAATTTTGTTTTGTAAATAATTTGTACATATATTGTTTAATTAAATGTCATCTTTTTTAATCTCGCTCTCTCTCTTTTGAATCCCCAACCCCGCAGATCAATTACAAAAACGAGCCATTTACTCCTTTTCTGTAGTTAGGATTCTGCATTTATAATTACAAACTCGATGTATGTAATGTAATTTATTTGTGAACTTGTGGTTCATAAATAGATTTGTTTCTTTTCAATTGGCGTAATGTGGAAGTTTAAACAGGGAGGTATCGTCTTCGTTACTGGACCGAGACTCAAAATTATGAGGTCCATCGCCCATTTATCTTCAATTCCTTTTGAGACATATTCATTTTTTTAGTTTCCTTTTGAATTTAAACATTTGATCATATCAAAGGAATAAATGTTGGTCTTAATTGAAATTTTTCTTGTTGGATTTTGTTCATTCAGTTTGAAATCTTGATAAAGTTATTAAATAGATTAGTACTCTTGCTTATGTTTTCTAATATTCCTCTTGTTTAAATATGTAAGAGTTCAATAATTAATGGACTGTAATTCAAGGATATTTAATTTATTTTGTAAAACTACATGTATTTGCAACCGAAGTTTACAATTTTTTCTTGTTTCTCTTAATCATTTTAAGAACTCTCAAAAACTCTCTTTCCAATTTATATCTTCTTGTCAGGATTAATTTTGACAGTTCGAACGAGGTATTATTTCAAATAGCCCAAATTTTCTAAATTTTTTACTTTAAAATTTCGTCGCGGTAGCCAAGTGGTCATGGTTACGGATTCGTGACCGGGTTTTTTTTTCAGTCGTGGGTTCGTTCCTTGGCTGCTAAAGAGCCGCCGTGTAGCCGGGTCTGATGCACGTTAAATTTGTCGGGGCCCAAAGTCCTCACGTTGGCGTGGTGCAGATGTTAGGAGAGGGGGGCAGCTCAGGTGTCCTCGTCACTTGACCGTGGTTCGAAATTACGAGGTTCGTCGCCAATAGCCCTCGTGTTGCTTCTAATGCGACGTTAATAAAAAACTAAACTAAATATTTAAAATTTCACTTGACTTTCATACAATTTTGGTCGCTGTTGAAGTTCTATTTAAATTCGTTGGTTCATCTTTTCCACAGTAGTTGCGTAAATTTTTGGACCAATTTCTTATTCTATTAATCTAATTCTAATTAATCTATTCAAGTGTATCAAAATAATCAGGTACAGGTCAAGAAAGCAAAGCCCATCCGACCAAAAAACGTGCAGGATTGAGGGCTAAATATTAGGATCTTCAGAAAAAGGATTAAGAGGTCTAGAATTGAGTACTGCCTAAATTTGTGTGATCAGAGTCATAAAATCTTCATAACTTAAAATACAATTTCTAAAATTCTATTTATGTGCTATTTTAAAGATTTAATATCAGCTTCCCAAAGAACTCCAAAATGAAGCCCCGAAAGATGATTAAAGTTCAGTCTTACTCCCTCGCTATATATATATATATATATATATATATATATATATATGGAAGGATTTTTTTCCTTCGAGCAATAAATCTTTTTTGAGCACTTAAGAAGGCTTAAGTAGTCAATTCTTTCATTATGTCAAAATGGACAGTCTACTTCCAGACATATGAAAATGCTTATACTCATACAACTTGTATTTAAATTTTTTGAACGATACGCGAAAGTTTTTAATAAGAATTCGCCTGCAAAATTAACTCCTACTTTGAATATTCTTGATTTGTTTACTGTAGAGATAAAAGCTTTCTCGGAGTTCTTATTCCCTACAGGCTTTTACCCCCAATCTGGCTGGAAACAATATTGGGTAAGTCTGAACTCCGAAATCCACACTTGCCCAGGATTAAAAAGTAGACCATTAAAAATTCAAGGGAAATGCATAAAAGTTAAGAAGAGCAATGCTTTAAAAACTAAATTACTTGAGATTTAAAGAAATTGAAGATACTTTAAAGTCTTTATTTTTAGAAACTGAACTATTTTGACACAGTACTTCGTTGCCTTAGTTCTGGAATTTAATCCTACAAAAATGTTTGGAAAGAAGTAGTAAGCAGTTCTCTTTATTTCTTAAAAAAAATATTTATGGATAAAAACTGCACGTTTAAACAATTAATAGACGAATATTAGATTATTATTGACAGTTGGTGGTGGTTGGGGACTGGTTTCAGTTGCCCAATCTGGTGAGAGAAATTTGAGGTAGAAATCGAGGTAAGAGATTTGTTTACTCTAACTGATGGCAGCTCTATTATTACTTGTTGGGAATCTTTTCAACTTTTATGAGCAAGTAATGCATTCTTTTCAAACTCTTTTAACCACACTCTTGCCCGAATAATCTAGGATCTCGATCTAATGAGTGATAAGGTACCCTCTGCACCTATATGAAAATAATTCATTACTATATAAGTAAAATTATAATTATTGGGAAGTGGAATCGAATGTTTCTAGCTAAGTTCGAAAATTGCTTTTCTTAAATGTCCACCAACTCTAAGAACACCTTCAGAATCCAGAAATGGCTATAAGCATAAAGGTTTATTTGTTCTTGCAAATATTTCCTTTTTTCAAACATAAGATTTATTCAATAAAAAGCTAGACGTTTTTCGCAATACAGACTAAAGTGTGGGACAGTTCACTGCTCGATAAATTGCTAATATCTTTATTTTGGGATTGTTATGTGTTCTTGATAAAACGCAAATACCAAGCAATTAATCTTGACAGTTTTGTTAATGACGAACAGTTTTTAATAATATGTAAAGCTTTTGATTTTTGCACAAACGCTTTGACTTTAGTGGACACTTCTTTTAATTCTTGCAGGTGAAATTCGTACTTTCCTCACGCTTAATGTCATAAAGAACAAAATTTAATTCTTGATTCAAAATATCTAGTCCTTAAAGCCTCACTCCAGAGTCTTTAAATTCTGAAAGCATTAATACACATTGAAAGCATTAATACGTCTTATATCAATGGGTATTAATTCGTGAAAGCATTAATACACATTGAAAGCATTAATACGTCTTATATCAATGGGTATTAATTCGTGAAAGCATTAATACATATTGATATAAAATATATGTTTTATTTTGAATGGATACGTCTCCAATTTTCTAATTCAAGAAGTTGTTGAATAACATTTACCCGATTCCTAACAAACAATTTTAATTTTTTTTTTTTTTGCTTCAAGCATGGACAATTTCGGAATCTTATAAGAAAACAGGATCAAATTGTTGTTTTAAAGCCTTTTTTAAACCAATTTTTCGAGGAGAACTGCTCCGCATAATTCTAAACGAAGGATGGTAATTTTTTTTTTAACCGGAGCTCTATATATTTGCTACTGTATCACTTAACGTGAAGTTTAAATTAAACACAAAAGTTCATGGAATACTCTAGTTCATAACAATTACATATTTATTAAGAACGTGAAAGACAAAACTTAATAATACGTGCAGCCGGACCCAACAGTAGCTATCAAGTCCGTGACAGATTTTTTAAAATTACAATACACACGATTAAGGTTTATAGATGCGATAACAATTAATAATAAATCAATGTGTCCCAGCTTATTTTTTACTTTAAAATAATTTAAATATGCTGGATGTCTACACTCTTATATATTCTTTGATAAACTTGTTTGTTACCTGAAAAACTATTTTCTACATCATTATTTGTATTTACAGAGTTTTGTAACTCATTGCTATAATCCATGGAAAAGTCAAAATCTCAGTTTGTTACATAAATGAGGTCATGGATAACTTTAAAGGGCCTTAAATGGTTTCTATTCCTGGTATACACCTTATTGGTGGTAATTCAAATCTTATAAGATCTTAGATTATTTTTAAAAATTACAACAGAAGATTCCGAAGTTTTATTTCTCATATTTTATAAAAGAACTTTATATCCAACCTCTAAATGCACTAGGGTTTTTATCGTCCAATCAAAATAAAACTTTTACCTTTGTCTGCCACTGTTGTAATTTTCGGATAATATCCTTGTAGGTTTCAGCTTTAAGCAATTTATCGCTTACGATTTATACAATTTACCACTTATTCTATTCTACGATTAAACACGAGTTGGGCAAGACCTATTCTAAACTGAGGTAAACCTACTCCTGAAATTATAGTATTTCTATACACAAGTAAGGCTACATCGGGTCTATTATTTCCCTTATATATTTACTTAAACAGTGCCTTTTTTGCAATCCCTAGAGTTTTTTCTCTACCATTCCATTGCTCCGATAATGATATGTATTAATAAAGGAAAGTTCAAAATTCAAATATTTCGTAAATTTATCAAATTCGTAGCTGTTTAATGGTCTGTTATCGTGAACTATAATATGGGGAACACCACTAATTTTAATAATTATATATAATATTTCGCGTGCCATAATCAATTCTCTAATTGTTTTATTATTAACCCTTTCTTCTTCCACCCATTTTGAAAAATAATAAAATACAATGAATAATTAATGTTCATGTAAAACGTTAAATCTATTCCTTTTTTCAGAAAGTCTTTGAGGAGTATTATGAGGTAACAGTTTGCTCATTTTAATTTAGATTTTGAGAAATTTAGCACAAATGGCACATTCTGCAAAATCTTTTTTCAATGTCCTGTAAAAATATAAGTAAATATATTATCTTTCGTGCCTTATTTATATTTAAAAATATATCTATAACTAGATGGCCTTCTTGTTTTAATAATAGCATTACTGTTCTTAATTTTAGAGGAACAATTATTTTATCTTTCAAAAGTGCTGTATCCTCCTTAAAATGCAAATCAATTTGGAATTTCTATAATACTTTTAAATTTACTGGAATTTTGTTTCTTTCTGAGCAACTCTCTTGTCAGTAACTCATAAGTATTTCAGTCTTTATCATCCCGCTGAGTGCCTTTAGGAACTGACCTATTCTATGAGTACTTATTGGAAGATATATAGCAATTGAATGTACACAATGTATCTTTTCAGGATCATAGGTACTTCAGGTTTAAAAAAAATCCGTGTCAAAGGATTTGCACGATATATGCTTTTATCTGGCAGATACTCAACAATAAATTCAAACTTTTAATAATTTCAACAGCGTTTTCAACATACGTGTAGAGATTTTACTTATTGGTCTTTTAGCAGTAGAACTCAATGGTTTATGATCACTTTGTACTTATTTGCAGTATTGAAATCTTTTAGGACAGGCGCTGAATTTGTTTTTTAATATTATCAAAACGCCTCATCATGTTCTCATGATTAACTCAAAAAACATGATATTCTCCTAAAGGTGCTGTAAATTTGATATTTTCAAAATGAATTTTGACCAAAAATTTACTATAACCAGAAACCTTCTAATATCTTATTTGTTCATTAGCTCCTCTAATTTATTTAACGCTATGACATGGCCATGGTAGTGGACTTATGGCCTGCGGTTTTTATCGAGTCGTTGGTTCGCGCCTTGATGCCACTGAAGATCCGCCGTGTAGCCGGGGCTAATGCACGTTGAATGTGTCGCGGCTCAAAGTCCTCCTTTGGCACGCTGTTGAAATTTGGAGGCTCCAGCTCAGGTGTCATCCTCATCACTTGATCGAGACTCAAAATTACGTGGTCCGTCACCAGTAGCCCTTGTGTTGCTCCTAGTTAGAATCTATTAAGCCCATATATTTGACCTCATTGATTCCAAATTGAAACTTTTCAGAATTAAATTTTATGTATATATTATCAGCTTTAGTTCTTTCTAAAACAAGCAACAGCTTTTTTTTTCGTGATCCTCTTCAGTTGTTAATGCTATTTATTATTAAGGCATCAAAATAAATTTGTATACCTCAATATCTCCAAACAATTTTTGGTTTCTTTCCTGAAAGGCTACAGCAATTCCAAACTATAATCTATTAAATTTATATCTACCAAATGGAGAACTAAAAGCAAAATTTTCATAGCTTTTATAATTTTTAAGAGAATTTTCCCCAAACTCTCTTTTAAATCTAAATCAGAAAACAATTTTTTTAGCTTCTAACTGACTAATAATTTCATCACAAGATGGTATAATGTGACGTTCTCACCTAATAGCTTTGTTTAAATAGCGGGTTCTGTTTGTACACGAGAAAAAAAATACTCAAAATGAATACCTAAGATACTCATTTTGAAATGAGTATCATTTGTATCAGATTTGAGCGTATACCTTTATCGAATGTGAACATTACAAGTATTCAAAACCAAAAAAAAAATGGAAATAAGCATTCTCAAAATTATTACAGATATGGGACTATAAAGTTCCTTTTATATATGACTACGTATTTTACAAAGTGGGTTTCAAAAACAAATATGGTTTGGCATTAATATTTCAGACATATTCGTATTTACCACATACATGATAAGAATACAGGAACTCAAATGAGTATGTACGGATACTCATTTTCAGCGTCTAATGTTTGTTTATTTTGTCTCAGTCACGGAATATATACTTCATGAAATGTTTTATTTAAGATATAAAAATGTTGAATTATTGATCATCATTTTTCTGTGGTAGTTATTTGTGCTTTTACAGGTGTTTTTTTTTTTATTTGTCTGTATTCATGTCTGTATTCACATCGTAATCGTAACGAGTGACTATTACTTTAATTTGCATTAAAATTATTCTCATACAAGTAAATGTTGTATGAAGCTTATATTTTATAGAATAACAGCAGTATTCAAAAAGCAGTGTTATTAAATTTTTAAGCCATTTTTTTTATCGATGCTCGACAAAGATTCCATTTTTTTCCTTCATAAATTGATGGCAAAGAAACTGTCTTTTTTTTTAAGCCAGAGAAATTATTATACATTTTTTATCATGTTTTAGATATATATTTGTATATTTACTATTTTTTCGAAGATTGTACATCGTATTTTGTTCCAATAATGCTGTGGTAATCAAAAAAAGTTAGAAATGATACATTCAGAATAAAATGTTGACAAAAATGGTTTTATTCCTGATTAATTTTATTATGAATTGAAGTAATTTCAGATGCTTTGTAGGGAGTAAAGATATTTCAGAATATATATATTTTTTAAGAATATGGTTTTAATTTAAACTCAAATTTAATGTATATTATGGAATCAAATTTTCTGGCTAATCCAGGCATCCTTCCTGTGTTATGTCTTACTGTTCATCATATTATAAGTGATTGTCTTGTGTTTCATCACTATTGTCTCACATTTTTTTAAAGTAAATCCAATTTAAACTCCTATGACTTGGGGTTAGAAACTACTACTTTTTTGTGTTGTAATTCAAATTTTGATTTTTATATAATTAAGGTTTATACATTCATTTTATATCTTGGTTTATTTTTTATATTTAAAATTATTGCAAAATTTTGAATAAATATTTGGTGCAGTATATTCAGATTTTATTCTATTCACTCAACCTTTATGCACACTGAATAAATAAAACAATCTCTTTTGTATTCGATACATGACACAAATACTATAGATATGTATAATTCATTATAAATTGTAAAACACTTATAAATGTTCACCTTGTTTAAGACCAATCATATCTACCTTTTATATGTTGATACTTGTATTTTTATTTACACAGATTTAACCACTTTATTCATGCATTCACTTAAAGTTAATATGCTTGTGCAGAGATGAATACTTTCTGGTGTTAGTTTGGAAGAAACACGAGGAATGACATTTGCCGCGACAAGGCAGTATTACAGATTCTTAAACAGTACTCAAGATTTATAGAATGTAAAATTTTCTATTTCCTCAAAATTCTGTTTTTTATCCCCAACTGTATCATTCTATTCAAATATAATTTTAAAATTAACATTTTATACATATTTTCTTTAAAAATCAAGATTATCACTAATATAAGTTAGGTATGTGTCTTGTTGTTTACAATAGTTAAAATTTCTCTTCATTTACATTAAAACATATAAGTCAAATTGTATTTGATTAATAAATATTATTTTGAAAAAAGTAATGCTGGCAATATATATATTATTAAATTTGAAATTGTATATAAATTTACATGATACATATATTTTCTTAAATACTATTTGAAACCTATTTGAAACATTATAATCAACTTATAGTTAAATTAATTTTTTGTTTGTAAAACACATTAAAAACCCTTCAAGGTACAAAATTGCACCGTTTAAATCATAAATTGTTATATAACTCATTACAGCTTTATTATTTATCCTGATTATAGAGAAAATGGTTTAATCCAATATTGCTTTATTTTTTAAACAAAACGGCCTGATAAAATATAAAGTGTTTATATATAAAATATACTATAATTCAAAAGAAGCGTAATACACTTTAAGTATTCACATGTATTTTTCAGAGGGTTTAAAATAAATTACAATACCACAATAAATATTAGAGGCCCTTATTTTTTAACATGTAATAGAGATCAACTGATGATGTGATGAATAACAATATTAAAACATGAAATAGTTTGAAATACAAAATAAAAGCTTAATCAAAACAAAAGACTGGAATAATGGATTAGCAGCTCAAAAAATACATCTGTTTAAGGCAGGAAATAATTTAAAACTTATAATTGGAATTAGTACAAACAAATGCCAGGAAACGAGTTTAAGAAATGCTTACTGACAACATTTTAAATTCACAATTCTTGAGCATAAGTCTATGAATGTATAAACATACTCAGATTATTTCCTTTGAATGTGGTGAATAATGTGAGAATTGTGAATATATGAATTGAAATAAAACGATGTTACAAAGGCGTAAAACAAGCTTGCTCATAGAGAGAATCCGATGTTAACACATACCACATAAGGTTTTTGGTGAGACATATATGTCGGTAGAGTAATTTTTTTGCTATGAATGATTTATGATAAATTTATTATATATATGAATGTAATAAATATTCACCTCATTTTGGCACATTATTTAAAAAATATTGTGTTTGCAAGTTTTCTTTGATATTTACTTAGACACCTAATAAGTCATACTATTTGATTCATTCAGATCAAAAATGAAGACTCCAATTTTAAAGCAACACCAAAACATTATGGCAGTGGCTGTTGCAGTAGAACATAATGTAGGTCAAAAACAAATGAAAAAAGTTTATGTATATCATGGCCTTACAAATCTAAGTGCTAAAATCATATAATTTAAAAATTCCACTTTTAAAAGGTTCTAACCAATAAAATAAACTTCTTGAAATAGGCAGGTTTACAAAAACTTTTGTGCAATTAACCTTTTCTAAGAGAGAGTAATTTGGTGTAAATTTATAATACTTTTTTTTAGAACAAAGTACAAATGAACATAATCAATTGGCCAAATGAAACATGTTAATCAGTTTCAATACTTTTTATTATTCTATATTCCAAAATTTCTTTTACAATATGTATAAAAACTAAATCTAACCATTTACAAACTAATGCATAATGTATATTTTGTTTAATTATGAACTGATCCATGTTGTTTAAATTAGATTTATGTTATTGTATAATACGTATGTAAAATGCTTTAATTGAAAACACTTGTGATATTTCTAAAAAATTTTATTATATTGATATTTTTTTATAATAAAAAATATCAATTGTCCTCAGGAGACAAGCTCTGTCTGAGTAAATTTTAATCCATTAACATAATTAAAATAACATGTTTAGGAAAAAAAAAAAAAAACTTTAAAACATATAACACATGTTTTTTGGGATCTAAGTGTGTCAAAGTTCACCAATTCAAAGCAGCGGCAAGAACTGCTTTATGCAGAATGAATGGTTTCACAGATAAGCAAGAAATTCTACATGTAATAGTTTATACTATAATGGTTAGTATATTCAAAAATATGTGTATTATATGGTTGTGTAGATGACTTGCTTCTCTGAAAAAATTAAAAGAACTGTCTACATAATAACAATGCAAAAATAGTATATTTATTTGAAACAAGCGTTGTTTTGAAAAGCATTTTTCCTTTCGTATTTAATAACTTGACAAAATGTTGTTTTGTAAGAAGTAAAAAATCCTTACCTTTACATATGGGAACTTCCCTATATTTTAAATACCTCGTGTAAGCTAGACAAAACTATAAGCAATGTTATGCAGAATGGGGATAGTTGGAATATAGCATGGATTAGATAGCCTTTGGTATTTATAAAGAGACATGCCTTCATCTGTAGGAGTTAAAATATTATTTTTTTTTTTTTAATATTGTTTTCAAAATCATTGAATGTTTTGTTTTTAAATATACCCAATATCTATGTGCATGATATTCAGAATAAATTTTTTCATAAATATGATCGGTTTATTTTTCTGTGTACAACCGATGTTAATTTAGAGTATTAGTTTAGCAGTTATGATGTTAATTCAATAAATATATATTAGATGGGGGGGGGGGGAATGATGTACACAGTAATGTACAGCATTTTTTTACAATAATAAACAATGTACATGAAAAAATATTAAGTTTTTTTTATAATGGAAAATCTAATATTCATCATAATGTTTCAAAGATATTTCTAATGTATTAAGTGACTGAACTAAATAAAACTATTTTCTGCACATATAGGAAACAAACTATATATTGCTTCTAAAAACATAAATATAATTAATTCTGTAACTAATAGCTCAGATTCCTTACACATTTGTTTGAAAAGAATTTAACTCTTGAATCGAATCGATTTTCGTTAATTTAAAATTTATTCACTCGAATTGTTTAAATTTGAGAACAAGCTCAAATTACAGTTTATGATCACATAACGGTTGCATTTTTGTTTCTAAAAGTAACAGTTTTTTGTTACACACAGTAAATGAATGAATTTTGAATCGGAGTTTTGTAACAAAAGCTTCATAAAGTGTAAAATAATATATAAGATGAAGAAAATGATACTTGCAAATAAATTAGCGCTTGGTTATTTCCTGAAAATTTTAATTGATATATATTTTAAAATTCATTTTCGATAACAATGTCGAATAAATTCAAAACATACTCACTGGATTGTTTTGATTCTCATAATTTGATGCAGTAACAGATTCACAAATATACATGACACTCAGTTTTCTATTCCACACTCATAATTGATACAAGATTATATTCAAAATT